>VHKM01000589.1:0-451288 GCA_007210695.1 Neogobius melanostomus | reverse complement strand
GATCGGCACATAACTTAAAGAGGCGCATGGTCAGATGGAACATACGTAAGGTATTTTGAAGTTCCAGATGAATCACCGTCCGACCGTTCACGACCGTCACGACCGTTCACGACTGAGGTTCGCGTGCCTTCACCAAAACTGACCATCTATACCTTGTTTTGATAATTCACCGGTATGATCAATGCAAATATTGATCATACTGATCTATGAAATATTATCATACGGTCATTGATAAATCATATGATCCTTAACTTTAGGACTCAGAAACATAAGCTCAACTTTGAAAAGTTTTAGCCCAACAGTTAATGGTGTACAACTTGGAATAAAACTTGGAAATGGAGTTGAACGAAGTCAAATATCAACCTGTTCAATATTAAATACAAACAAAGACTTTCTGAAAATATACAGGAACAGAAATGTGTTACCCTAGGAGCGCAGTGGATCAATTATCATATAATAAGGAAGAGTGTTGCTGCTTGGAACGGTTGTCCATTTCTATTGCTCAAATTTACAAATTGAGAATAGGGTTAGGCAAGTTATGAAATCTGTTGAGAGGGACCATTCCCACGGGCTCAAACCTTGTCTGTTAATGCACCAGCTTCAGCATAGGAACTATCATCTACAAAATCAGCTGTATAGGGCAGCTGGGTGGGGGTTTGTCTGAGGGGAGTCTACTGCCCTCTTTCAACTTGGGCTCGCTCTACACCCTGGCTTTTTAATGCACCTATGATGCAGGGCTTACATCATACTTCACATATAACTCAATAAACCATATAATAATAATGATAATAAATCCGGAATTAAATTATATTATATAATGCCGATGTATTGACAACTGGGAAGTAGCAAGATCTCAGAATATAATATGTATTATGCACTTTAATTAATGATAATTACATGGATAATTAAGCCAAAATTAAATTATATTGGATAGTAATGACAACTTGAGTTGCAAGATCTCAGAGTATATATGTGATGAATGCACCTTTATAACATAAAAGTAGCACATTCTTTTGTTCTTTATTTTGCTTGTTGTTTTGTTCTTATTCTTCATCATTTTATTGTTACTTTGCCCAATGTTCCTTCTGTTAGGATTTGGCTGACCTTGTAAATATTAAATGTAATGTTACTATTTTTATTTTTGGGTGGGCGCTTAAGCCTTTCGTTCAGGCCCACTCCTCTTGAGCAGAGCTTTAACTGCTCAAACAATAAAGAAACTAAAAACTAAATATATTTAACAACACGGACCTACTGCTTACTTACCTCCGTCTTTAACTGAGCACCATTGTCTCCAGATTTACCAAATCTAAAAACTTCTTTACTGCATCTTCAGCCTATTAGCCAGTGAAACAACCTCATTTGGGAAGCTAGACCTACAAAACTCGATCGTAACCTTTTCTGTAGTGTGTAATGCTAACTGTGATCAAGCCATGAAAATGTGACCAAAACGTGTCGATAAAACAACAAACGTGATGAAAAAACAACCAAAGACGGAAAACTTGGAACAATCATAGACGAGACGCTTAGGTTTTGTGAGGTCTTAGCTTTTTAGATTGGAGTAAAGCTGAACTGGAGAAAATGCACTTGGTTAAGGTTGGTGGTTAGGGGTAAACACGCCCAACTGGAAACAAATACAAAAACGGTGACTTAACTAACTGTGGATGGCATTTCTTCTTCCCTTGATGGCAGCGAGCTTATTCAAAGATGACGATGCCGAATCATCAGGCTCACATTGTTAAAGAGCGGATCAGGGGAGCGTTAGATAGATTTGCCTCCACAGAGTCCAGATCTTAACCCCATTGAGAATCTCTGAGATGTGCTGGAGAAGGCTTTGCTCAGTGCTCACACTCTTCCATCATTAAATTACTAAGATCTTGGTGAGACATATAATGCACACTGGATCTTGGACATTACAGAAGCTTTTGAAACAAGGGCACAGCAAAGTATTTTTTGGTTGGACAGTGTTTTTTAGTGTAGGTTTAAATTTAAATGTTCATTGGGTCACGCTTGTTTGGGATACATTGAAAGTGGGATTCCTGAACTTCATCGCAGTGTGGGGGAGAGACACCGTCTGCTACCAACCCAGACTCTGTGCTCGCACACAAAGAGTCTTATTGCCAACTGACTTGATTTGACTCGCATCACAGCTCATCGCCAAAAAAGTCCTGGGGTTTCTCCCTGTGTCTGGATGGTTTCTCTGGATTCAATATGAAGTACAGATGGACAGTAAAACATCAATACAGTATCTGTTTGAACAAATTATGTTTAATGAACAACTGAAAAGCACTGTCAGTGTCCAGCTGAAGGTGAAACGAGCAACATACTGTCTCATTGGGAAAAGTGTTCCTTTTTACATTTGACCCAACCTTAATATCTCTGTGGACTTTTCAACCAGTCAGGATCATGGAAACTATCTCCACATGTTGAGCTTGGGTGGTTTGGCCACATATGAGAACATTGAAACTCCACTCAGAAATCCCACATGCTTTCAGGAATCAAACCAGACGCTTCTCACGTGAGAGGCATGAGTGCATCACTCAGTCACTGTCCTGCCAGTAGTTTAATGTGTCCATAACATCAATATGCTGGTATTATAGTTTTGGAATTCTGGGACTTATTTTGTCTTATCAGTAATTCAATGTCATTCTTTTATCAGGATGTGCTTACAATTGTTCCCAGAGCTGAAAGGCAAACGGCTGAGAAAGACCCCTCCTCCTCCTGCTGCCTCCAGAGAACATGGGGTTTCACAGTAAGTTCACAGAATAGATCCAAAAATCCAACTGAGCTGTGAGCACCATGTGTAATGTGTGAAGATCATGACAAGCTCAAAGTATCACCTGGAGTTCCTCTGCTGTTTCCAGGACTGAAGCAGAAACATCTCAGTCTGATCCAAAGTTAGAGACGGGACACTCAAAGGATTCTCCCACGGCCTTTCAGCCGGAGGATTCTCCGTAAGTCTAACCCACACAGCAGCTTAATTTATTTATTTAATATGGAGAAAGCAATAACATTGTTTTAAGTGTTATGATCATTTTTAACACTTGTTCTTAGGGGCTTTTAGTTTACAACAGGTAACACAGAACGAGACAAGGCACATTTTACACATGGGAACAACTCTGGTCTCAAAAAAACAATAAAAAACACAAAGCAGTAGTATCACAACATAGACAAAACACAAGCACCAAGACTAATCCATAACATCCTCTCTGCCAGATCATCAGTGTACTGCTAGTAAGCAAATAACAGTACAAATAATCTGACACCACCTTGTCATGTCATCCTCCTCTTCAGTTATTAGTCTGAGGTGAGGCAAATGTATTTATCTGTGCTTTTTCACAAGTTTCTGTATTTATTTTTTCATTTTCTTCACTCATTAAAATCAGTGGAAATCCCGACCCCCAGATTAGTTTAAACAGCAGCATCACCAAACACAGCGATTTTTCAACAGATATTTTGAAATTGCCAAAGCTTTATACTTTGCTTAATCTTTTCCAGCATCACTCCAAGACAATGGAACATCAAAATTAAAATTCACCGCCCTCAGTTAAGAGGCAAGACGAGGTTTCAGAGTAAGTTTCTTTACTCTCTCTTCTCCTGTCTGCTCCTGTGGCCTCTTCAGCTCTGTTTATAATGTCTCTCTGTTTTTTTTGTTTTTTTTAGCGAGCCCAACTGCAACATTTTGCAGAAATTGTTGTAACCTTCAGTGAGTCGGCCGGGTAACAAAGCAGTTTTGTATTAGAAAATTACAGACCAAACATTTTAAGCCTCACAAATTTAGTTTCATGTTTTGAATGTTTGATTTAGCAAACCCTCAGTAACAAAGGTTTTCTAAAGACAGACACACGGAGGTGTAAACAGCCAGCTCTCTTACCAGTGGGACATTATAAGTGTCAAAGCCTCTTGGAGAAACCTGTCATAGTTCTGTGCATTGTTTTGTTTCCTAAAGCAGTGGTTCTCAGCCTCAGGACTGACTTTTAACATATCATGATACGCCACAATACAAATACAAATGTTTTCATCTTGTGATAAAAATAATTTGCAATGTGGCCCATTTTTATAATAATTATTCATCTATATCAAAGTTTTGCTGATTCAAGCTTCTATCCCAATAAAACAACATCAACAGTTATGTTTGCAAAGTCCCCCAGTTTAGAGCCACTGCCTAAAAGTGCTTTTTAAAGGTCTGGCTTGTCTCTGATCCACAGAAGTAAACATGTTTAAATCAACCTTTTAACAGCTTTAATGTTGATTATTCACAATTACAAAAAGTTGTTTATGTCTATATTTGTTGTTTTGGTTCTTGGGCTAATTATCCAATCAAAAAACAGACTCAGTCCTGCACTTCGGGTTGCCAGATCCTATGGCTAAAACCAGTTTCCACTGAACCAAAAAGGCCTCACTCTGATCTAAGTATAAATTAACCAAAATAATCTGTTCCCAAGTCCAGATGACAGTGCAGCCGAAAGCTGGGGGAAAGAATCTTTGAATCAATATTTATATTATCGCTCTGGACTTTGGCAATGGCTGACCTGAAGAATGCACACATTACAGATTGATACTGAATGCATAACACACTTCTTTTATCTGATTTGTCACTCCTGTGGTTTTGAAGAATGGGTCAATATGTATTGGGATGTGTTAGAGCGGAAACTTATCAAACAACAAATTATTGGATTCAAAAGGTTTACAAAAGTTTGATCAAAAGTGATAATCTTGTACCAGGACCTTTTATGCTGATGATTCTCTTTGCCTCACAGTCCGTTATATACTCCTAGACAGTGCTGCTTTGTCTACTTCACTCATATATCATTATTAAATATGTACTTTTGCATTTGTATATTAATAAACATGTATTCATGAGCTGCTGAAAAGATGTTGGTGGAGTATTTTCTTTGGATGTGTAATTATTCTGTGACTAGAGCAACATGAACTCCAAGACATTGATTTAGATAAAGTGATGTCTCTGTAATCAGACAGAGTGTGGTGGTGTCTCTCTCTCAGATCCAGCAGTATTCCTTTAGTATTAACATAAGAAACGCCCAAAAGGAAAATCCACTAATGTTTTATATTAACCCCCCACCTTAACATTATCTCCAGTTCAGCTTTACCCAAATCTAAAAGCTTCTCAACAGGCGCTCACAGCCTATAGGCCAGATAACGCTTCATTTGAAAGCTAAGACCTGCACAAGTGTTTTTGTCACTTTGTCGTCGCTCTTTTGTGGATTTCTTGTTGCTTTTTCATCACTCTTCAGTCGTGTGTTTGTCGCTTTTTTTGTTGCGTTATTGTTGCCTTTCCAGCACGTTTTTGTCGATCTTTTACAGTGTTTGAATCACATTTTGGAAGTGCTATTGTCATTTTTTTTTCTTTTCGTTGGTTTTTATCATCGCTTTTTTGTTTGTCAAGAAGTTTTCCAGTTATTGGAAAATGAAATAAGAAACAGACTCAAGGCTTTAAACCGTGGTCATTAAATGTTATAACAATATTTATTACATTAAAACATATTAAGCACAAATAAAAGAAGTTCTGCTATTTACAAGAGTCTTAAACAAACTGTGGCACATATGAATCCCAATATTAATCAGCTGACCTCATAAGATTTTAATATTGTGTTCCTTATCAGTTCAGAATCTGTATTCCAATTCCTTGTTTTACTAAATCATCAACCTGCCTTCATCTTATAAGAGGATGGGAGGGCATCCGACTCATATCAGTAGGCTATAACATGAGAGTGAGTCATAAATGACCACCTGAACAAGCCCACGTACCACAGTTTGAGAACCACTGCACTAGAACAATAAAGGAGCACCTACTTCTGCGATTAACCTTTTAGAAATGTTTTATCCGCTAAAGATGCTATTTAAGTGTATGTATATTTATTAATTAAAAGAAAAGTGTATGTGGGCTGTGCTTATAAGGTTCTTCTATAAAGACACTAAGTTTAACAAAATTGTTTAAATACAAGATGTTTGGACGGAGGGTATTTGAACTGGTGTTAGTGTCTTTCTAGAGGAACCTTATAAACATTTGTTGAAACTAAGACATAATGAATGTAATAAAAGGAAAGAAAGAGGTATGTATAGGGTGTTTTTTGTTGTTGCAAATATTTCATAAACATAACCCATATGTGTGTAAATCTTTGATATGCCAGGAAACTCATTTACAATAAAAAGGACACTTTCACAGCCAAAATCACAGCACCTGTCCCCATTAAGTCCAGGTCAGTGAGTGCAGGTCAACCATTAGGTCAGTGATTCCCAACCAGTTTATTTGTTTATTTATTAGGATCCCCATTAGCTGTACCCATGGGCCAGCTAATCTTCCTGGGGGCCTTCTTTAAAAAAGAAAAAATCATTTAGGATCAATTTGAATTACATGACATGTTTCAGACAAAACATATATTGTAAATATCTTTGTTGAAACATGTATTATGTTATTTCATAGTTCAAATATGACCCTCCCAAAACCATCTGTATTTGTTTCTTCAATGCCACTACTTGTTTTGTGTTAATTAACATTACTGGCAATTTATTCCATTCTTTCATTGCTCTGAAGGTTACAGTTTGTTCACCAAAATTGGTTTTAAAACTTGGTATGAGAAATCGACCTGCAGTTGCCTGTCTTGTTGTGTATCCATGCGACTCTTGATTTTGTTTGAATTGTCCATAGATACATTTGGGATTCTTGTGCTGTAATATGTTCCATGTTGCAGTAAGCAGAGCAGCTTTCACTCTGTCTTCCACCTTTAACCAGTTGAGTTGAGCATAATGTCCATACTAGTTCTGTTTGGGCAGAAGCTAATCGTGCTGCTTTGTTCTGCTTAAGTTGTACTTTGTTGAAATGTTTCTTTTTGGCAGTAGCCCAAATCAACTGTAATCTAATTGTGAAAGAATTAAACTATTTATAATTCATTTTGTTAGGTCTGATGTAATATAATTTCTGCATCTTCGAACCACAGCCAGGGCCTTACCCATCTTCTTTACTCTGGCCTCTACCTGTGTGGTACGCGGACGCCTGGGGATATGCAATGATAGAGCTCAAAAGTGGACGTTAAAAAGGACAATGTGAGAGGTATTCAAGAATATATTCAAAGGAAAGTTCATTTTAATGATGTAGAAAGAATCTTTATTTGCCCCGTAGGGAAATCTGGTTTGCAGCACTATAGCAGACATTTACAGCACACAGACAATTCCCATGACATGTTGCTGTTTAAAACTATTTGAGAGTGCTCTAAATGAATACATCACTTTTGTCACTATTCTTATGTTGGGGCACTAATTTCAGAAAGAAATATTTATGTAGAAAAATAAATACACTGAGTGAGTGAAGAATATCATCACTTTCATTTTACCTTAGTTTATTTTTTCATTTTATCTAAATGAAAAAATACTGAATTACAAACTACTTAAAATTTCTATCCACCTCTGCTTTTCAACAAAGCTTTTAAAACGGAATAATACGAAATACTGTGTTACTCTTCTGAACTACAACACTGTCCCAAGTGATATTAAAGTACTATTTTACTATTATTGGTTAATTAAGGTAATAATGATGTATGAATGATGTCTGTACTTTTGTTTGAAGATTCTACGAGTTTTGAGATGTTTATTTAGCAAAGTAACTTTAAAAAAAAAGTAGCTTACAATAAGTAGATATACAGTTCAAAAGAGTTACACACAGTATGTAGTGTTATTCAGTTTTAAAAGCTCTTCATTGAAAGCAGAGGTGGTTAGAAATTTGACTGGCCCCCATAACACCGACATCCTGTACAAGAAGAACCAAAGTCGCCTCCACTACGCTGCCGTGTGCTGGGCCCCGGGCAGCACAGAGCGGGACAAGAACAGACTGAACAAGCTGGTCAGGAGGGTCAGCTCTGGACTCTGTGGAGGAGGTGAGGGACAGCAGGGTGTTAGCCAAGCTCACCTCCATCATGGACAACACATCCCACCCACTGCACGGGACTGTAGAGGAGCTGAGCAGCTCCTTCAGTGGAAGACTGAGACACCCTCAGTGCAAGAAGGAGCAGGTCCTTCATCCCCACTGCTGTCAGACTGTATAACAAGACTGTGAAGTAACATGTGCAAAAACCTGTATCAGCGTCACTTTATCAACCACCTGCACTATGACTGTAAACTTGCTCTGCCAATGTTGAGTTTTAGGTTTATCATTTTCTATAGCTTATTTTCTTAAATTGTTCTGTTTCATTATTTATATGTTTTTGCCCTTGAAAGTTTTCTCTTAGTTGTATAGGCAATAAGATAGCCCTAGATACTATTACATGATTGAACAAGTGCCTTGGTATAAATCCATATGATGTATTTATTGTTGTAAATGATAAATCCTTGTATGATTTATATTAATGCACAAGCATAGACTCGTGCATCTGTTTCTTGCACAAGTGTATGCTGAAAGTTTCTGTGATGTTATTATGAATGAGAAATCAGGGGTATGTTTTTGCTACTTTTCTTTATACTCCTTTTGAGAACCATAGTCTTGTTTTGTTTTCTTTCTTCTGTAAAAAAAAATGTTTGAAATACTTTTCTGCTCAAATGAATAAATAAATTAAATGTAATGAATACAAATAAATCCTGACTATTTTCATCCCCTGAGTGTTTCTTAAGAGCTGATCGAAAAAGTGAATTTCTCCTTTGTGAGATCAATACAGTTCTATCTTATCTTTTCTTATCTTGACATGTAGGCTTCTTCAGTGTTGGCATCTTCAAGTTGTAATTGTCACATAAACTCCTCTAGAGGGCAGCACATATCTTGTTTTCAAGCCTGTGTGTCTTTGTCCAACCAAACAGTTTTTGGTTTTGTTCGACATTAACATTTCCAGATAGTCAATATACGCCCATCCCCCACTTCAGTTCTAGTTTCAGTTCTCTTTTCTTTCTCCTGCTGGAAAGTTCCTCAAGAACGAGGTACGTTAATGTTTACCTTTATATTGTGTTGTTTATGACTTGGAAGAGCAGTTTGCATATTAAAATAATAGTTTTGGATGTATCGCTAAATGAGGTTATAGGAGACTTGATCATCATATTGACATCCAGCATTTTTTATGTGGGAACAAAGAAATGAAGAGATGGGCCGACTGTAGCCAAAAGCACGTGTGTCAAAGTGCTCTTGAATACATTACACACTATTATTGTGTCACAATAAGTGTGAAATTACTAAATCGATCAAGCTCAAACTTTTGAGCGGGAGTGTATTTATTTATTTTCATTTTGTTTAATTTCTGAAACTCTTTTAACATGACTTTTAATTAGAATTTGTCTAATCAGACACTGAATTGCACGACAACAGTTGCTACTTCCTAAGAGTTTCAATTATTTATAGTTATTTTGGATCGTAACCGTTTTATTCTCACTTTGGCCAGTTCAGCTGAGATCTGATTTTATTATAGCCTAACTAGACTTAAGCTTAGTTAAATGTGTTTGTTCGAGGCTACATATAACCATCAACATCTTTATATTACATCACAAATTATGGTTTGAAAAACATTAAGTGGCTGGTAATATTAGAAAAAGACTTTAGTGACAAATAAACAAAAGTAATGACGAGCTCTGGTGGGGAACATTTTTCCATGAAAGTGAAATCCCTTTATCTGTGAAACTCCTGTCTGCTTTTCCAAACTGAGAATTCATGTGCAGAATGATGACTAATAATTTAATATAAGCAACGAAGAACCATATTTATAACATGTTAAAACTGTTATGGTCTGTCAGATAAAATAAGATAAAAATCTGTATTTTTGCTCGAAATGTGCAGGTAAATGTCTTTAGTTTGTATTTGATACAGACAATGAGGCTTTTCTGGAATGAAACGATCAGAGAAAAGTAAATGGATTTGTGGATTTTCCTTTTGGATATTCTTTACGTAAATACCATGTGGAGGTTTCTCCTCCATCTGAGAGAGAGACACATTCTACAATATAAAAATAATATTTGAAGAATATCTGAACTATATGTGTTTTCACAGGTTCAAATGTCTGATCCGGACAGAGATGAGGCCTCCGGGTTCAAAACAGGTTTGGGTTCAGCGTCCAGATCTTTGCTATCTGTGTAAGTTTCATTATCTGTGAATACTTACTTACTTATACTTACATTTTAGAGCAGGTATCAGTACTTCTAATGTTTCCATTTTTGAATTTGAGCAAAAGTAAAAGTGTTTTAAATTGTGGTTTAAACCAGTGGTTCTCAACTGATTCTGTGTCGGGACCAAAATAAGAATTGAATTTGTTATAATGTAAAATACTAAATGTTCCCACCAATTATTGCTTTAAATGAAGCTGAAATTATGACAGAAACAGACAAACCAATAACAGCCATTTTGACAGAATATTATGTTTCTCTTCTTTAGTGATAAATCTTGAATGAAAGGTTTCCTGCAGGCCCGCGACCCTCTGAAAATAGTTCCAGACCCACCAATTAAGAACCACTGGTTTAAACACATTAATCACAGTGATCTCTTTTTATTGGTTCATGAGGTTTAGTCCAGGTTTGATAACATTTAAAATGTAATAATAGCCTCCTGCACTGCCACCTATTGGCCGAGAAAAACTGCCAATAGACCAACTCCCGACCCCTGGTTTAGGATCTGGTGGTTTTACCCACAGACCCACGATGTTCTTTCATGTTTTCAGAATAAATAAAAAATTCCCCATGTCATTCACAAAAGTGGATGTATTTTGGCTTGGATTGTCTCATTGTCTAATGTGATGTGGTTTTAAAGATGTGAAGAATGCACACATGTATTTCAGAACAGATGTTTTACTTTGTGCAGGTAAGCCATTCGTAATATTTCATAATTTTTAATTGGACCTTTTTCTGATTCTCCAGCATTGATTCGCTAAGACCATCACAGAGGCAAAGGCGGAAGCAATGGTCGAACAACAGACCTGTGAATTTTGAAGTTCCAGATGAACTACGGTTTATTCAACAGTGGGTCACTGCCTTCACCAAAACTGACCATCTATACATTGTTTTGATAATTCACCGTATGATCAATGCAAATATATTTAAACAGGACCTACTGCTTAACCTCTTACCTCCCGACTTTAACTGAGCACATTTCCTCCAGATTTACCCAAATCTAAAAACTTCTTTACTGCAGCTTACAGCCTATAGGCCAGTGTAACACCTCATTTGAAAGCTAAGACCTACAAAACTCATCTAGACTTCTTCCTTTTTGTGTTATCATGTTTTAGTCATTTTTTTGCGTCTTTTTAATCACATTTTCATTGCTCTTTTGTCATGTTGTGGCCACATTTCATTTGTTTTGTTTTGTGTGTGTAATGTAACTGTGAACAAGACATGGAAATGTGACCAAAACGTGTCAAAAAAACAACAAAAATGTGATGAAAACAAACCAAAGACGAAAACGTGACAATCATAACGAGAGAGACGCTTAGAGTTTTTGGGTCTTAGCTTTTAGATTTGAGTAAAGCTGAACTGGAGAAAATGCACTTGGTTAAGGTGGGGGTTAAGGGGTTAAAACACTGCCCAACCAGAAACAAAAACAAAAAAAACCTGGACTTAACTAACTGTGGATGGATTTCTTCTTCCCTGATGGCACGAGCTTATTCAGAGATGACGATGCCAGAATTCATCGGGCTCACATTGTTAAAGAGCGGATCAGGGAGCGTTAGATGGATTTGCCTCCACAGAGTCCAGATCTTAACCCCATTGAGAATCTCTGGGATGTGCTGGAGAAGGCTTTGCACAGTGCTCACACTCTCCCATCATAAATACAAGATCTTGGTGAGAAATAAATGCAACACTGGATCTTTGGACATTACAGAAGCTTTTTGAAACAAGGCCACAGCAAAGTATTTTTTGGTTGGACAGTGTTTTTTAGTGTAGGTTTAAATTTAAATGTTCATTTGGGTCACGGCTTGTTGGGATACATTGAAAGTGGGTCCTGAACTTTCATCAGAAAACCTCTGCTCTACAACCCAGACTCTGTGCTCCACACAAAGAGTCTTATTCCAACTGACTGATTGACTCACACTCACATCTCATCGCAAAAAAGTCCTGGGGTTCTCCCTGTGTGTGGATGGGTTTCCTCTGGTTCAATAGAAGTACAGATACAGATAAAACAATCATACAGTATCTGTTTGAAGAAATTATGTTTAATAACAACTGAAAAGCACTGTCAAGGCAAGGCAACTTTATTTATACCGCCCATTTCGTACACAAGGCAACTCAATGCGAGTTGATTTTATTTTATTTATTTTATTTTGAAATGTGTCTTGTAAGCCCATGAGGGCTGGGCACTTATTTATGTGCAAGACACAATAATAAGAATAAATCGAATCAGTAGCCTAGCTTAGCGATAGCATGGAGGCCGTGAATCTGTGGTCCTGGATCTGCAGCGGCTCTAGTCTGCAGGTTGCTGCAAAAACAATAGACTGCAGAAACATCAAAACACACACACCCACTGCCACGGAAAATATTCCAGTCTGATACAGCACGCCACCCGTCTGCGCAAAAGTCTAGTCTACAGTCTGCGTTTAGAAACAAGATCGGCCTCAAAGTCTTCAAATACACACGCAAAAAACAATCATACAAGTTAAAGTTGCAAAGGCTTCATACGTTGCGTGATGTCTTACAGGGTCCCTCCAGAGATAAAGGAAATCCAAGTAGACAAAATAAATCCACCGCCGCCACTTAAGAGCCAAGACAAGGTTCCAGAGTAAGTTTTTCCTCACTCTCTCTGCTCCTGTCTGCTCCCCATGTTCTGTCCCAGTTCTGTTCATGATTTCACTCTGTTTTCAGCAAGCCTGTGCTACAGAAGAAACAGTCAAAAGATGCTCCTATTTGGTTTAATAGCGATGAAAACCCACAGTGAGTCGGCCTGGTAACAAAGCAGTTTTGTATTGAAACTACACCCCAAACCTTCATGTCATTACAAATTTAGTTTCATGTTTTGAATGTTTCAATTAGCAAACCCACACAGACATGTATGAATTGGTTGTTTTTTTTCTTTTCTTTTTTAGGACAGAGGCACAGAGCTCTTGTCTCCCATCTAATTGTGTTACGTCATAGTTTGTGTAAAGTCTCAGTCGTCCACAAGTGTTTGATAGTAACAAAGATAGACTAAGAGGGTCCTACCCAGCGATCTTACCAGTGGAGCATTAGAAGAGGAGGAACCATTGTTACCATTGTTGCCTCTGATCCCCAGGTGTGAAGTAAAAATGGTCTAATCAAACTTATAATCGCTTTAAACGTATAAACGATTTAATGTGGATTATTCACAATTTCAAAAATCCAAATGACAGAGCAGCCGAAAGCCCAGAGCCTGAATTCTGGAGGTTCTGATCTTTCACAATAACATGACGTCCACAAACAGCTTTAAGTGTAGTTGTTTAAAAAGCTGTTTGCAGTGGTTCTCAAACTTCTAACTCTATGAACCTCTTAACATACTTTCCAAGTATCAACACACCTAGACCAAGATCAATTCAGGAATGAAATGAAACTAAAATGGACTTAATTATGTCTAAACCCGGTATAAACCAGAAAAACACCAAACTTAAAAGCATTACTAAAGCATTGATATACCTGCAATGAAAATACATTGAGTCAAATGTGCAGCTGGCACCACCGAGTACCACCTGGAGCAGTGGGTCCCCTAAGTGGACTCCGGGGTCCTGTGGAGGGTCTGCAGGAGCTCTCAAAGCAAAGGACATTGAAAGGAGATTTTTAAAATTGTTTATTGTGACATTTTAAAGTTACATCTGGACTTTGGAAATGGTTGAGCTGAAGAATTACAGATTGATACTGAACGTACAGTATATTGCACCTTTGAAGAATAGGTCAATACTGTATGTATTGGAATAGTAATATTATTTGTGAAGGTGAAGCTTTTGGTTTTGCTTTGTCCACTTCTCTCATATATAATTTTTATTATTACTATTATTATTGTATGTACATTTACGTTTGTTATATTAATAACATGTATTTATGAGCTGCTGAAAAGACAGTGGTGGAATATTTTCTTTAGATGTGTAAATGATTCTGTGACTAGAGCAACATAAACTCCAAAGACTCGTATTTTATAGATAAATTGATATCTCATGTTACAGACAGTAGAGTGTGGTGGTGGTGTTGCTCTCAGATCGAGCAAATGTTTTCTCTAGTCATTGATATTAATGACCTCGTCCATTATACACCACAAAATCTGCAGATGAAACATTTGACATCCTCCCGTCTCAGTTTTACACTACAGGAGGTTTCCAGTTATTGGAACATGAAATAAGAAACAGACTCAAGGCTTTAAACTGTGGTCATTAAAATGTTATAACAATATTCATTACATTGAAATACATTTAGCACACATTTATATATATAAACAAGTACAGCTATTTATAAGAGCCCTAATACACAAACTGTGGTGTATTTATAGTTTCTAAGATACATTTCCCTATCAAATAAATGAAGCAATGAATGAATAAAATTTACTTTTCATCAATGACCAGATTCGAGGAGGACCAAAGAACACGAGCCACTGCTGCACAAACCCTGACTCTGACTCAGACTCTTATTATTTTTGAAAAACATAAAATTATTCTCTCATCGCCATCTCTCATTGAACCACAAGATGGCAGCATAACCTTATTTTGGATCGAATCCCTGTTAAGAACAAGTTCTCTTTCTCTCTATACCTGATTATTTAGTAGAGGAACGAAAACAATGTTTTGTCCTTTTCTAGTGTATTGTAGACATTTGTGGGAAAAAGCTGCATCTAATGATAAAGAATTTGTATAAATATCATGAACCTACAGGTTAGTTTTCTGGCATTTATGTGAAAGTGATCCTGGAAAGTGGCCCTGCAAGGATTGAAATGTGCCAATAAAGTCTTCCCTTAGGACGCTACAAATGTGTTATGAGTTTGGACCACAAGTGACATTTTAATTAAGTGGTTTTATCTTTCATTGTTTGTAATAAAAATATATATATTATAGGGCATTTTGGCTGTAGCTTACAAGAATTTAATTCAAGCCTAAACACATTTTTTGGACATGTATCTTTGCTGAGGACTCGCCTCTTCCCAGACCTGACTCTTAAAGGGCCAATACCTGATTTTGTTTCTAGTAATTAGTTTTGTCCTTTAGTATATTGTAAAATCAGACACTTGTGGGAAAAACCCTGTGCATCTAAATATAATGCATTTGTACCAATTTCATGAACTTACAGCCTAGTTTTCTTGTATTGCAGGTTGTGAAATATGTCTACAAACAGTTATAAATTCATTCCTCTAAAACACTGAGAAGCTACAAATATATTTGGAACGTTGAGTGTGTTTGGACAACATTCTAGTTTACTGGCTTCCTCTTTCCTTGTTTGTTATAAAAGCAAAGCACCAGGAATAGGAATAAGCCCTTTAACTTTCCTGGAGCGGGACATCCCCAGCCCGTCACCATGGAGATGTTGCTTCATGCATAACTTTAAGTACAGGTAGCCTAACTTTAATACTTTAAGTCCTCTTCCAAGTTTTGCCGACTGTAGAAACAGTGATTCTTATGAGCATTAGGAGCATGTTTCCTCTCCGTGGCTGTAAGGTTTGTTCTGAATCCGTAATATGCAACATAACACGGGATGTTCCACAGTGTTGCTTTAAATTAAAAAGAAGACACAATCAAGACAAAATGGGAGTCTGATCTTGGTTGGAATTACATAAAAGATGAGAGAAAATGCCTAACCAAGCACAAAGTTGGCATAGCTGTATATGACTGTGGGTAACCTTGTGCAAATGCTGTGGAATTGTGTTTGATTAAAAATCTACTAGAATGATGCATATTATGACAGTCACGTCTGAAGTGTGGGAAAAATTGTGATCCCAAGGTTTCCATTTACATTCTCTGGCTTTGGGTGAAGCTGTCAGTGACACCAGGTCTCCTCGTCTGACTGAACTGAGGTATGTGACGTCACACAAACATTACAAGAGCAAAGCATTCGCTCCGGGACATGAACTACAAACTCACATTATTTATTTTGTGTATTTACTTGAAACAGATCAAAATGCAATGAATAATAAAAATGGAAAATGTGACTAAATGTGCATGAAAGTCAAGATAGAAGCAGAAAGTAGCAGTAAACAGGATTGAGTGAATGAACCAATAACTTATTAAGTAACCTGAGCTATTGAAGTCAATCAGTAGTTTATGATTTTATATTTGTAATGTTAATTTTCTCGCCACCCCGAGTCAGCTGCTCCTCCCACGCTCCCATTACCGGTTGGTTCACTTTTTAGTTTCATTTTCCTACGCCAAAGAATTTCCTTGAAAGGTAACAACTCGATTCTGTGATTATTTAAAGGTTAACCTTTTCTGAACATTATCTCTGCCTTTATGGCTTGGTTGGGCCTACCCGGGGTTTACTTTTCTGGAAGGAGACAAGGAGACAAATGTGGAATATGTAAATGAGTTTTAGATTTTATAAATCTAAAACTCATTTACAATTCAACATAAGTTCACAATTTATGTTGAATTGTTTTTTGGCAAATTTGACCATTAGCTTGTGGGCAGGGTTCAACATATGTACGGTATATATACTGATATGTACGGTATAGGTACAGGTATAGATTATTAAAAGGTGGGACGTTGTCATGGTAATCCACTTAAACTAATGTCCTGCATGTAGTAAACTTATGAGACTCTTTAGATTTCTTTTAACTGACTTTAATCATTTGACCTGAAAAGGACTAACTTTGTGCTTTATTTGACGTCCATGTTCAGCCTGGCTAATGTGGAAATATCTTGAAAACAATTATCAGACACTCATCTGCAGTGACGTGCACAGACATGTTGTTTTCTGTAACTTGTAACACAGACTATTGATTAATACAGCAACATACAATGTACGATGATGTGGACCAAATAATAAACTAGATAGTCCTACGTCCTCCTCTAAAGTCTCTCACAAGGCTCTGCACTTATGATCAGCACAAATAGTAGTAGTAAGTAAGTGCTTTATTGTCACTGTACAAGCGTACAACGAAATAGTGTTCAGGTGTTAGTCCTGAGCCACTGCAGCTGAGCCGCGCTGCCACTGTCTCACCCTGACCCGCGTGACCTTGGCGGTCGGGGGAACTGTAGCACTCGGAAGAAACCTGGCTGGCTGCCCTCTCTTGCTGTCTCCTCTGATCCTCTGAAACGGGGCACCGCCTCCTGGGTTTGTCCCTGTTTCAGAGCGTGGTGTTCTGCACTGGTCAGCTCCACCTCCTTCCTCTATATAAATAATATAAATAAATAATGCAAAGGTACAATAGCCTACACTGAAAACATGTAGTTTGTCCACGTCATTGCTTTGTCCCATAGATCTTTGTCCATGTCACAAATATCTTAAATAACAATAATCCACTGGGCTGTTCATGTCCCTGTGCTCCTCCCACAGAGATACAGTGTCCAGAGCCCAGGCAACTGTCCTCCT
This sequence comes from Neogobius melanostomus, assembly GCA_007210695.1. Taxonomy (NCBI): domain Eukaryota; kingdom Metazoa; phylum Chordata; class Actinopteri; order Gobiiformes; family Gobiidae; genus Neogobius; species Neogobius melanostomus. Next base: position 433,861 of record VHKM01000589.1, on the reverse strand, counting down.
CACCCTTCTCTCTCCTCCTCACCCTTCTCTCTCCTCCTCCTACGCTTGTAGAATGACAATAAAGTGAGTAAGTAAGTAAGTGCTTTATTGTCATTGTACAACTGTACTTATTTACTTATTAAATTAATCAGAAATAAAGTCTCGACATTGTTAATGTTGTGAGTATTCTAAAATGGGTGATTTTGAATGGAATCCTACATATGTGCAGAGGTGCATTAACATCGCTCTATTGTTCTAATGGTACATTGTATTAGTTAATCGTGTTAGAGGGTAATTGATGATCAGAAAACCCTCGTGCAATTCTGCTGCACTGCTGAAAACTGTTGATTAGAGAAGCTGTAGAACTGGCCTGGGTGATCCCAAACTTTTGAGCGGGAGTGTATTTATTTTCATTTTGTTTAATTTTTGAAACTCTTTTAACATGACTTTTAATTAGAATTTGTCTAATCAGTCACTGAATTGCACGACAACAGTTGCTACTTCCTAAGAGTTTCAATTATTTATAGTTATTTGGATCGTAACCGTTTTATTCTCACTTTGGCCAGTTCAGCTGAGATCTGATTTTATTATAGCCTAACTAGACTTAAGCTTAGTTAAATGTGTTTGTTCGAGGCTACATATAACCATCAACATCTGTATATTACATCACAAATTATGGTTTGAAAAACATTAAGTGGCTGGTAATATTAGAAAAGACTTTAGCGACAAATAAACAAAAGTAATGACGAGCTCTGGTGGGGAACATTTTTCCATGAAAGTGAAATCCCTTTATCTGTGAAACTCCTGTCTGCTTTTCCAAACTGAGAATTCATGTGCAGAATGATGACTAATAATTTAATATAAGCAACGAAGAATCATATTTATAACATGTGAAAACTGTTATGGTCTGTCAGATAAAATAAGATAAAAATCTGTATTTTTGCTTAAAATGTGCAGGTAAATGTCTTTAGTTTGTATTTGATACAGACAATGAGGCTTTTCTGGAATGAAACGATCAGAGAAAAGTAAACGGATTTGTGGATTTTCCTTTTGGATACTTTACGTAAATACCATGTGGAGGTTTCTCCTCCATCTGAGAGAGAGACACATTCTACGATATGAAAATAATATTTGAAGAATATCTGAACTATGTGTTTTCACAGGTTCAAATGTCTGATCCGGACAGAGATGAGGCCTCCGGGTCTGGGTAAGTTTCATTATCTGTGAGTACTTACTTACATTTTAGAGCAGGTATCTGTACTTTCTAATTGTTTCCATTTTTGAATTGGAGTAAAAGTAAAAGTATTTTAAATTGTGGTTTAAATCAGTGGTTCTCAATTGATTCTGTGTTGGGACCCAAATGAGAATTGAATTTGTTATATATCATGTAAAATTGTTTAGGCTTAGTAGTATCGGACCCAAAGACAGACACAAGACAGGAGTCAGAGTTCACAATTTATTATCTTGAATAGTCCAAGAAAGGCGGATGGTCTCAGGTCCTCGGAGTCTTTGGGCACTAGGAGCACAGGAGATAAGGCAAGTTGCAGATAATTGTCAGGGAATTAACACCTGCTTCCAACACAACTTTCGGCAAACGGTCTGTTATCTTCTATCACAGAAATAAACAGATTCAAAAACACAAGGTCACACCAGAGCCTCATTTTACTTGCAAGGTGGCATTGTCACGGGATTTTGCAGCCTACCAGCTTGCTAAATCCTTCAAAACCCACAGAATACAGAAATCTTACACCCTATATAGAAAATATAGCCACTCCCATTTTCCTGTAACTTTCTGCTCCCTTCAGTCAGGTTGAGGCTGGTACATTTCCGTTGGGGCCATAAACCCAAGACCCCCTCCCCTGCTTCCTGAGAGGGGCTGTAATGCTTCATCACCAACCACCCACGATGTTCTTTCATGTTTCAGGATTAAAAATATATATATACAAAATTCCCCATGTCATTCACAAAAGTGGATGTATTTTGGCTTGGATTGCCTTATTGTCTAATGTGATGTGGTTTTAAAGATGTGAAGAATGCACACATGTATTTCAGAACAGATGTTTTACTTTGTGCAGGTAAGACATTCGTAATATTTCATCATTTTTAATTGGACCTTTTTCTGATTCTCCAGCAAAGATCGGCTAAGACCATTAAAGAGGCGACGGTCAATGGACAGACTTGCGGATTTTGAAGTTCCACTGTCACCACGGGAACTACGGGACAAATACTCGAATCGTCATATAAAGTGGTTCGCTGCTTTCACCAAAACTGACCATCTATACATTGTTTTGATAATTCACCGTATGATCAATGCAAATATATTTAAACAGGACCTACTGCTTAACCTCTTACCTCCCGTCTTTAACTGAGCACATTTCCTCCAGATTTACCCAAATCTAAAAACTTCTTTACTGCAGCTTACAGCCTATAGGCCAGTGTAACACCTCATTTGAAAGCTAAGACCTACAAAACTCAACTAGACTTCTTCCTTTTTTGTGTTTTCATGTTTTAGCTGTTTTTTTGTGTGCATTTTTTATCACTTTCTCATTGCTTTTTTGTCATGTTTTTTGTTACATTTTCTTTGTTTTTTGTCGCAATTTTTCACGTTTTTGTCACGTTTTCACGTGTGTGTGTAATGTAACTGTGAACAAGCAACGAAAATGTGACCAAAACGTGTCAAAAAAACAACAAAAACGTGATGAAAACAAAACCAAAGACGACGAAACGTGACAATCATAACGAGAGAGACGCTTAGAGTTTTGTGGGTCTTAGCTTTTAGATTTGAGTAAAGCTGAACTGGAGAAATGCACTTGGTTAAGGTGGGGGTTAAGGGGTTAAAACACTGCCCAACCGGAAACAAAAAACAAAAACGTGGACTTAACTAACTGTGGATGGATTTCTTCTTCCCTGATGGCACGAGCTTATTCAAAGATGACGATGCCAGAAACTCACATTGTTAAAGATCGGATCAGGGAGCGTTAGATGGATTTGCCTCCACAGAGTCCAGATCTTAACCCCATTGAGAATCTCTGGGATGTGCTGGAGAAGGCTTTGCACAGTGGTCACACTCTCCCATCATAAATAAAGATCTTGGTGAGAAATAAATGCAACACTGGATCTTTGGACATTACAGAAGCTTTTTGAAACAAGGCCACAGCAAATTTTTTTTGGTTGGACAGTGTTTTTTAGTGTAGGTTTAAATTTAAATTTTCATTTGGGTCAAGGCTTGTTGGGATACATTGAAAGTGGGTCCTGAACTTTCATCAGAAAACCTCTGCTCTACAACCCAGACTCTGTGCTCCACACAAAGAGTCTTATTCCAACTGACTGATTGACTCGCACTCACATCTCATCGCAAAAAAGTCCTGGGGTTCTCCCTGTGTCTGGATGGGTTTCCTCTGGTTCAATAGAAGTACAGATACAGATAAAACAATCATACAGTATCTGTTTGAAGAAATTATGTTTAATAACAACTGAAAAGCACTGTCAGTGTCCACTGAAGGTGAAACGAACAACATAACGTCTCAGTTGGGAAAAGTGTCCTTTACATTTGACCCAACCTTTAATATCTCTGTGATTCAACCAGTCAGGATCATGGAAACTATCTCCACATGTTGAGCTTGGGTAGGTTTGGCCACATTGAGAACATTGAAACTCCACTCAGAAAATCCCACATGCTTCAGGAATCAAACCCAGGACCTTCTCACTGAGAGGCATGAATGCATCACTCAGTCACTGTCCTGCCAAGTAGTTGCTAATGTGTCCTTAACATCAATATGCTGGTATTATAGTTTTGGAACTACAATAATTAATTGTAATTCTTTCATCAGGGCTTGCGGAGTGTTCACAAGGCCGAGAATGACCCCTCGTCCTCCTGCTGCCTCCAGAGAACATGGGGTTTCACTGTAAGTTCACAGAAGTAGATCCAAAAATCCAACTGAGCTGTGAGCACCATGTGTAAATGTGTGAAGATCATGACAAGTTCAAAGTATCACCTGGAGTTCCTCTGCTGTTTCCAGGACTGAAGCAGAAACATCTCAGTCTGATCCAAAGTTAGAGACGGGACACTCAAAGGATTCTCCCACGGCCTTTCAGCCGGAGGATTCTCCGTAAGTCTAACCAACACAGCAGCTTTATTTATTTAGAAAATCCCCACATGCTTCAGGAATCAAACCCAGGACCTTCTCACTGAGAGGCATGAATGCATCACTCAGTCACTGTCCTGCCAAGTAGTTAATGTGTCCTTAACATCAATATGCTGGTATTATAGTTTTGGAATTCTGGGACTTATTTTGTCTTATCAGTAATTCAATGTCATTCTTTTATCAGGAGTTGCAAACGGCTGAGAAAGGCCCCTCGTCCTCCTGCTGCCTCCAGAGAACATGGGGTTTCACAGTAAGTTCACAGAAGTAGATCCAAAAATCCAACTGAGCTGTGAGCACCATGTGTAAATGTGTGAAGTTAATGACAAGTTCAAAGTATCACCTGGAGTTCCTCTGCTGTTTCCAGGACTGAACCAGAAACATCTCAGTCTGATCCAAAGTTAGAGACCTGAAGAATCCACACATTACAGATTGATACTGAATGCATAACACACTTCTTTTATCTGATTTGTCACTCCTGTGGTTTTGAAGAATGGGTCAAATATGTATTGGGATATGTTAGAGCGGAAACTTATCAAACAACAAATTACTGGATTCAAAAGGTTTAATGAAAGTTTGATCAAAAGTGATAATCTTGTACCAGGACCTTTTATGCTGATGATTCTCACAGTCTGTTATATACTCCTAGACAGTGCTGCTTTGTCTACTTCACTCATATATCATTATTAAATATGTACTTTTGCATTTGTATATTAATAAACATGTATTCATGAGCTGCTGAAAAGATGTTGGAGTATTTTCTTTGGATGTGTAATTATTCTGTGACTAGAGCAACATGAACTCCAAAGACATTGATTTAGATAAAGTGATGTCTCTGTAATCAGACAGAGTGTGGTGGTGTCTCTCTCTCAGATCCAGCAGTATTCCTTTAGTATTAAATAGCAGAGCTTCTTTTGTAAATGTGCGCTTAATATGTGTTAATGTAATAAATATTGTCACGGTTTAAAGCCTTGAGTCTGTTTCTTATTTCATTTTCCATTAACTGGAAACCTCCTGTAGGGTAAAACTGAGACGGGACGATGTCAAATGGATAATGGACGAGGACATTAACCTCTTAACCCCCACATTACCTGAGCACATTTCCTCCAGTTTGGCATCACCCAAATCTAAAAGCAAAACGTACCGGAAAAGCAACAATAACACACGAGTAAAGAGTGAGGAAAACACAACAAAAAATAGACGATAAAAAGAACGAAAAAGTAAAAACAAAATGACAATAGCACTTCCAAAATGTGATACAAACACCGTAAAAGAGCGACAAAAAAACATGCTGGAAAAGCAACAATAACACAACAAAAAATCCACAAAAGAGTGACGACAAAGTGACAAAAACACTTGTGCAGGTCTTAGCTTTCAAATGAGGCGTTATCTGGCCTATAGGCTGTGAGCTCCTGTTGAGAAGCTTTTAGATTTGGGTAAAGCTGAACTGGAGATAATGTGAAGGCGGGAGGTTAATATAAAACATTAGTGTATTTTCCTTTTGGGCGTTTCTTATGTTAAATGTAGTTCAGCTGTAAGTTAGGTCGGTCAGTGCGGAGCGAAAGCAGCCAGTGAAGTGCAAAACAGATTTAACTAATCATAAAGTCAATCTTAATACATAACACCGTGCGCTGTGCATAAGATCCATTCATTAGAAATCACACATGCAGTACTATAGGTCTACACTAAATAAAAACTCGACTGCGAGAGATGAGCCAAACCCCTCTCAAGAATCCTGCCCCCTTAACAATACAGTCCTCACGTCCCACGTCCCTGGTTCCTCTCCTCCTGCCTTTTTTAGTTTCGTTTTGACTGCGCTGCAACTGAGGTAAGACTTTTTTTTGCCCAGTTTTATACTTCAACATTTAGCTGCTAGGCTATGTCAGAATCTCGTGTGGTTGTTCAGAATCTGCCAGTTTAACCTTTGAGGCTACAGACTGATATAAAAATGAACAAGCTACTATATTTGTCCACACCCTGCATTGTGTAGCTCTCGATGCTAACGTAGCCACAGGGCTCATAAAGAAGAGTCAGGGTACATGTGTTTTTGATGTACAGTTAGTTGCCAATAAAAGTGATGCAACACGTGTTCTTTCTACGGAAGCTGAAATGTTATCATTAGACACTGTAGCTCAGAGGTGGGAGACTCGAGTCAAATAATTTTCGGGACTTGAGACTTACTTGACCAAAGCTCCAAAAAGACTTGACTTGACTTGGGACTTGAGGCCAGTGACTCTCAATGACTTGCTGTGACTTTATAGTTATTATTTATTTGAGTGAAACTGTTGAAAGATCAGGATTGCATAAAAGCAGCGCATCTATGTTTACATATGGTAATTAGCCACATGCTTTTTCTGCTTCCAGACAGACGTGTCTAATCAATACAGCGTGAAAAGGCAGGAGGAAATACGACGTGTTTCTTTGGATGCATTAAACGTTTTCTACAGTGAGTGAAAAGATGAAGATTCATAGACATTTATTAAGGACAGGAAAACATTCGAAACACTGACTGAAGCTACGGCGACAGGAGCCTCCAGAACCACGATGCGTAAGAGCTGGATTAATGACAGAAATCTTGGGGGCTTTTCGGTGTTTTAAGGCGTTCTCACGAAAGTTACAGCATTTAGAGGCTGTTTCCCGCAGCCACACAGAGCCCAGTGACAGCAGGACTGAAGGCTGCGCGGAATCGACTTTAAGCAGGGGTGAATCCGAGTATACAGGGGCTGGGGCATTACAGGGGAACCCCTGACAGAAAAACTGCCAGAAACTAACAAAATAAAAAAATATTATTTTATATTTATCTTTCTGACTGCAGGGAAAAGCAGTAGGCCCCCGGACCCCATCCTTAAAATGCTGTCCCAGTAATTTTGTACATAGACTGGAGCATTTCAATTATATATATTTTACATTTTGTGGCGATTAAATATTAATTAGACTTTAAATCCAAATACATTAGATTTTAAAACATTTGATTTTAGCCTACAGTACATTTTCAAAATCGCTAAATCTTGAGAAAGCACTTTATATTTTAAAGTAGATTAAACACATTTTGAAAAGAAGAATTAGGCTTAACGCTGACGTTTGCCACTTGCCGGCTAAAGAAAGACTTGACTTGACCCCGTGACCAGTCGACTGGATTATTGTTTAGTGCAAGGACCGTGCCATTTGTCTCAAGAAAGTGTGGCGGTTTTTAAAGAGTATAGGCTATAATTTACGTCGTCACTACGAGGAGGCCAGAGGGAAACTTGCAAACGGAGAATTGGGACCGTCAAGCCGTGGACGCACAAAGAAAAAGTTAATGCTCCATTTGCACAAATTCATTCCAGCAGAGTCCAAAATCTACCAATCACATCGTGCACGTACTCACAACATTGATTGAAAAGAGTTGTTACTTCAGGATATGTTTGATTGTAATTTTTGTGACGTGATAGTGACGTATTGTAGCTGCAAACAGAAACGGGCTAGGGGATGCACCAAAGGGAACTCTGGTCACATTACGCAATGTTTTATTCTAAAATAAACAAAGTGTGAAGACTTGATTACTATTTTTGCAAACCAGTACAGCTAAACCAATATGTGCCTGGAGTCAAGTGTTGATCTTGTGGATATAGTAGTGGATATACAGTAGTAATCTCTAGCTCACAATGAGGCCTGCTGCATTTTGGGCTGGCTCATACAATTCTATGTTATAGCCAACCCGGCCCGGCCCCCCTCACAGTCAGGAACGATAATGTGGCCCCCAGAGAAAAAAGTTTGAGGACCCCTGCTCTATAAAATACATGCTTGTATTTTATTCTATTTATTGGGTGAAATGTTACGCGGTGTGGCTTTAACCCCCAAAACACTGCACTGGTCTCTCATTTATACAGATGTAGGTACACTCTAAGAAATAAAACGTTGGATTTAATTAATAAAGTTAAGGCAATCTTATCCACAAAACTCTGTCAATCAAAGCAATATGGTTATGTGCAATCTGAATGGTCACGTGTATAAGAAGTGAAATTGTTACATTAAGGCTACAGCTTTGTGCAGTTGTCACTATTTAACAGCATTAATTAGAACGTAATCACACTTTGTTCGTTTTATTGACAGTATTACCTTGGATTTAATGAACAATACTAATTTGGATTTAAGTGTACCATTTATATTGCGCTTTGGATCTAATTACTTCTGTTAATTAAGATGAATAGTAATATTTATATATTAAATGTTAATATTGCTATTAAAACTAGTGTAAAAAGGTTCCTGAACTGTCATCTGTACTCTGTAGTTAGTGTTAGACCTTTCAGAGAGCCTCAGGAAAGGTCCAACACTTAACTACAGAGTACAGATGACGGCTCAAGAACCTTTTTACTCTAGTTTCCAAATACACACACACATTTCTGTAACACTCAAAAACCTTGATCTACAATGGAAACCTCTCGTCAGAGCTTACACAAAAAGTGCAAATACATACAAATTGTGTTGCATTAACAACTTTATTAAAAGCCTTTAATGAGGCAAAGCCTTAACAGGGCACAACAATGTGATTGATGATCTAAGTTGCAGTTAAAACGTTTTTTTGGTTTAAAAGATTTAGATTTTAGAATAAAAAATATTATATATGTCAAATCTTCTCTCTTTTAATGCTCAAGCTGATGAACCAGCATCGAAAGTGTTACCAACAACTATTTCCTAATCAAAAACTGAAGCCTAAATACCAATTTATTGAGCACTATGTATCAAATGTGTTGGTCCTCTAATAGCGGGGCCAGTAGCTCACTAGTAGCTACGCTGTGGTAAATCTGCAGACTAGCCATTGTAGATCTATGTCTGCAGATTCACAAAATAGTATTGTATTGGATTTGACGTCCTACTACAGTGTAATTTTGTTGAAACTGGAAAATTTACATTTTACGTTGGTCTATGCACTTTATTTAATATTGCAGAATATCGGTACTGCAAATACTGGAAATGTTGAAAATTGTACATGAACTAGATTTATAAGAAGTTAAATAAAAAATAAAACTCAATCTGGGCAATTTTGTCCCAAACAATGTCCAATTCTAAAACATGACATGTTCTAGAATTGGACATTTGTCTCTATTATCCTGTAATATTTTCTCCTCACGAAAACAAATTATTGCCTTGAGATTATTTACCTTTTTGAAATTTAAGGGTTTTGAGTCAAAGACTGGATGTGATATCTTTGTGGGATTTAACCCCATTACGTTTCCATGGAGGAAAATAGATCAATCTTGGTGTTTGAAGGAATTGATCTTTGTCCTTGCCCAAGTGTTTTTTTGGCTTGGTTCCAAACAAATACAAGATGTGCAATAATGGACCCATAACGACTTTATGGGTCCATTTTTTAGATGTATTTTACAAATGAAAAAGTGGGCATGGAATAGGGTTTTAACAATTCTGCTTCAACTCAACCTGAAAAGACTCACAGAAACTAAGCGGCATTAGAAGAGTTTTATTGAAATACATGTGTGTGATGAATTTATGTCGCTCGGGTCTGAGCTGGGATGATTATGCGACACGAGGCCGCTAACCAGTGCGCTGATTGAGACAGTTACAGCGCAACCCTGGCGGGTGAAGGAGTGATGTGAAAGGCTGCGCTTGGAATTAAGTGGAACAGCATAGTTAAGGTTGCTCCAGAGAGTTGACGCAGTGATGGGGTTGTCAGAGGAGTTAGAAAATCCCTTTGACGTGGGTGGCAGAGGAGCTCTCCGACATGGGCAGCAGAGGCAGATGAGCACGCTGATTTGGGCAGCAGAGTGTCGCGTGTTGGCTTATAAGTATGGTATAAATTATATTTGGTTGTTATCCTATCCTATTACAAAGGGGATAAATAAGAGAATGAATTCTAATTTTATGTTACAACTAAACTCTATTTAACTTTAAATATGGTTTAGTTCAGGGGCACCAGTCAAATTGTCTTTGACAGATTAATATGGACATTCAGGAGAAATATATAAATTATATAAATCTATTAACACATATCTGAAGGAATGAATTCTTGAATCTTTTGACTATACTGAAGAAATCAAAGCACAATAACACTTAGAAACCCAAACTTTAAATGCAAATGTGAATATTTATTCAAAATTTGAGGTCACACACACAACTTAAGCATCAACGTTATTAAGGTTTAATTTATAACAGATCTTAAATGGAGTGAATGACAATCACGAAGTTGATGGAGTATCTTCGTTGGTCATTGGTCTAATTAATTTTAATACGGTTTGGCCCTGATCGATAGGTTTACTAAGGGCTATTAAAAATAATGTAATAAAATGGTCAAAGGTAGCCCGGTCTTACCATACCCTCGTACTCATTTCGTAGAGAGGGTCAGGATCTACACAATTGAGCTCCATTTTCAGGTGGGTGGGGTGAACTTTTAAAATTTAAAACGATTGGATCTGATTGTACCCAATTGCTAGCGTTTGGTCGTGACATAGGCTATGTGAAGCAAGCTATCAAATGCTTGACGTCACCCGTCTCCCCGCTCGCTGAATGATAGGTAGAAATTCAACCGATGTAACGCGGCCACTGAGATCAAACCCAGACATAACAGGGACATAGTAGGGAAATTATAATTGACCGGAGTTTCCGGATGGCTAAGGCCAGGCTAGGTCAAAGGGGACGTTTTGGACAGAACTGGAGTAGCCTACGCTCAACACCAAGCCGACAGACACCGTGTGATAGAGGCGAGCTTTTACCTGGAGGCCATGGAGGTGGACAACACTTGTTTTGGAGGGCGTACGGTACGAAAGGTTTGGGAGGTCCGGCACCGTGGTCGTCAGCCTGAGGTCGCGCCCAAGAGGAGCCCGGTGCGCGTCGGCTTTGATCGCTTCTCTCCTTCCGTGGGTCCCCAGAGGCTCTCCAGTTGACTCGCTCAGGCCCAGTGCGTGCACACAGTTGGACGACCACTGCACTGTTTTGGAGCAGCGCTGAGTTGTTCTTTAAAGCTATTGCGGCCGGTGCTTGGTTGAGCCTATCCAGAGCTATTATGTTGCAAAAGCTTTTTAACAATTGTGCTCAAAAACAAATTAAATTTGCGCGTAAAGTTATGGTAAATTGTCGACTTTAAAAGGAGCGTATACAATTATACTAAGCTTAAAAATTTATATATATTATTTTTTTGAAGAAAAATAAAGAGAACAAGAGAAGTTTTGTTTTTCCCTTTGGAAATGGGCGGTCCTGGGGGGGCCGTACCTCTAGTTTTCAAGACAACGTTAATACTCCATCAATTACTGATTATTATATTCAACAATGAGTAAAACATTAGCAACAGAAACACATAGTGAGGTAGTAAATAAGTATATGAGTCACATTGTCAGTAAAGTGAGTAGAAGTTAGGCTGTGGAACACATAATGACACAATGAGAGTTAGTCACTGGTCTAGTCAAGAGGGGTCCAAGGCCAGCAGCTGTTTCAGACCTGTTTTGTGAGTGTCATACAAGAAACAAATAGTTGAAATCCGTTTCTTTCTTTGTGATCGGGCAGTCCTTGCATGGAAATTCACTGTCTGTAGGGTGAACTTTGTCTGACCTCAAACACAAGGCCAAGAGTTGGAGATTTCAGCAGAGTCAGGGCTGGCCACCTTCCTCCCCCCATTTCAATCCTTAATTAAGAGGAGTGTGGCTTTTCAGCAGGATGTGTGGGGGTCTTGTTTCTGGCAAAAGGAGATGGAACACGCTGATGTGGGGCGGCAGAGGAACACGCTGATGAGGGCAGCAGAGGAACACGCTGATGAGGGCAGCAGAGGAACACGCTGATGAGGGCAGCAGAGGAACACGCCGATGTGGCAGCAGAGGAACACACTGATGTGAGCAGCAGAGGAACACGCCGATGAGGGCAGCAGAGGAACACACTGATGAGGGCAGCAGAGGAACACACTGATGAGGGCAGCAGAGGAACACGCCGATGAGGGCAGCAGAGGAACACGCCGATGAGGGCAGCAGAGGAACACACCGATGAGGGCAGCAGAGGAACATGCTGATGTGGGCAGCAGAGGAACACGCCGATGAGGGCAGCAGAGGAACACGCTGATGAGGGCAGCAGAGGAACACGCTGATGTGAGCAGCAGAGGAACACGCCGATGAGGGCAGCAGAGGAACACGTTGATCTGGGCAGCAGAGGAACACGTTGATGAGGGCAGCAGAGGAACACGTTGATGAGGGCAGCAGAGGAACACACTGATGAGGGCAGCAGAGGAACACGTTGATCTGGGCAGCAGAGGAACACGCTGATGGGGCAGCAGAGGAACAAGCTGATGAGGGCAGCAGCGGAACACACTGATGAGGGCAGCAGAGGAACACACTGATGAGGGCAGCAGAGGAACACACTGATGAGGGCAGCAGAGGAACACACTGATGAGGGCAGCAGAGGAACACGCTGATGAGGGCAGCAGAGGAACACGTTGATGAGGGCAGCAGCGGAACACGTTGATGAGGGCAGCAGAGGAACACACTGATGAGGGCAGCAGAGGAACACACTGATGAGGGCAGCAGAGGAACACATTGATGTGGGCAGCAGAGGAACACACTGATGAGGGCAGCAGAGGAACACGTTGATGTGGGCAGCAGAGGAACACACTGATGAGGGCAGCAGAGGAAACACGCCGATGTGGGCAGCGGAGGAACACGCTGATGAGGGCAGCAGAGGAAACACGCCGATGTGGGCAGCGGAGGAAACACGCCGATGTGGGCAGCAGAGGAACACGCCGATGTGGGCAGCAGAGTACCTAGCTGATGTGGGCAGCAGAGGATCATGCTGATGTTTGTAACAGAGGAACATGGGATGATATGGGCAGCAGAGGCAGAGTAGCTCGTCGACGTGGACGGCAGAGGAGCCATATATTTAACACGACAACCATAGACTAAATTGATAGATTACTTGTCCGTCATACAGTAGAATGCATTGGCAGAGGTGGTACTCATTTCTTGAGTAAAACCATATTTGTAGCTTAAAAAATATGAAGATATTTCAAAAGAAAACACAGTTCTTGACCACTTCTGCACATTTGTCATACATTCTTAAACTCTGTATAGGCTTGTAAATCCAGTGCTGAAGTTGCCAGAGAGCAGGAGTTATTAAACTGACACCAGCAGCTCCCATTAATTTCCTCTGCAGGCCTGAGCTCTGAGGCAACAAGCGGCCGTCCTAGGAGAAGAGTGTCCCGACACAGGAGACTTGAGCCTAGACCGTTGAGCTGAAGAAACAACCTAAATGCAGGTACAAAGCGATGCTGCCCGCGACAGCAGCCACAGAACGAGGTACACTACAGCTGCGCGGAGCCCTGCCCCGGGTCCTGCACATAGGGCTGGTTTGGTGACACATCTGTAGCGGAACTTAACTCAGAAAAGCTGATTTGTCGCTGCCCAGTCCGTTACGCGCCCCATAATGTCACGCCCTATACTATCCCGCGATGTCCTACCCTCGCTAATTTTGCCCCACATGATGTCTGACCCCTCGCTAATTTTGCCCTGCGCAATGTCCTACCCCTCGCTAATTTTGCCCCGTGCAATGTCCTACTCCTCGCTAATTTTGCCCCGCGCAATGTCCTACCCCTCGCTAATTTTGCCCTGCGCAATGTCCTACCCCTCGCTAATTTTGCCCCGTGCAATGTCCTACTCCTCGCTAATTTTGCCCTGCGCAATGTCCTACCCCTCGCTAATTTTGCCCCGTGCAATGTCCTACCCTCGCTAATTTTGCCCCGTGCAATGTCCTACTCCTCGCTAATTTTGCCCCGCGCAATGTCCTACCCTCGCTAATTTTGCCCCGTGCAATGTCCTACCTCGCTAATTGCCCCCGCCCCCTCGCTAGCCCCGGCAATGTCCTACCCTCGCTAATTTGCCCCGCGCATGTCCTACCCTCGCTAATTTTGCCCCGTGCAATGTCCTACTCCCTCGCTAATTTTGCCCCGTGCAATGTCCTACCCTCGCTAATTTTGCCCCGCGCAATGTCCTACCCTCGCTAATTTTACCCCTGCGCAATGTCCTACCCCCTCGCTAATTTTGCCCCGTGCAATGTCCTACCCCTCGCTAATTTGCCCCACGCCGTTCCATCCTGTCCTATCAAATCTCTACTCAGAAAAGCAAATTTTATGCCATTGGTGTGAGTGAACCTTCCCCCGTCCTGTAACCAACACCCTGTCCTAAACGCCTTCCCTCCCCGTCCTGTAACCACAGTCCTGTTTTAACCCCCCCCCCAGGCCTGTAACCACCCCCCTGTCCTAAACTCCTCCCCTCCCCGTCCTATAACCACCACCCTGTCCTAAACCCCCTCAGTCCTGTAACCACCGTACTGTCCTAGCCCCCCAGACCTGTAACCACCGCCCTGTCCTAACCGCTCCAGTCCTGTAACCACCGCCCTGTCCTAACCCCCCCAGTCCTGTAACCACCGCCCTGTCCTAACCCCCCAGTCCTGTAACCCCCCGCTGTCCTAACACCGGTCCTGTCACACCAATGGCAGCAAATTTACCTCCCTGATGACAAATCAGTTTTTCGGGAGTCAGCTCACCACAGAGTGCCCCAACCCCCCATCGTGCAGGACCCCGGGGTCAGAGGCTTCCAAACGCAGCTGCAGGTCCTCGCTCTGTGGCCTGCCGTCGTTCGAGCAGCATCGCCCGTGCACCTGCATTAAGTTGTTTCCTCAGCTCTGCGTTATCTGGGCCCTGGTCTCCTGTACGGGACGCTCTCTTCCTAGGATGGCCTCCTGTTGCCTCAGTGATCCGGCCCGCAGACGAAACGAATGGGAGCTGAAATGTGTGTTTAGTCCTGAGAATTATATCTTCATATGTTAGAAGACATGGTGGGTATGATTTGACTGAACAGCTTTTGCTATCAGTACTTTTAAATGGGTACTAATCTATATTTTGACATACTTTGACCCCGTCCACAATAACCTTTTTTTTTTCATTTCAAACTAAGAATAATATTATGAATTAAAGTAATTTAGACCTATTTACATATTAACTTGTTGACACTTAGGTCTTAGTAGTGCCATTTCTACAACTGTCACTGAAAGATCATTCGAATGTGAATGATCCTTGGTGGTTATTTTGGCCATAGCTAATTTTTGCACTGTTCGCTGGCTCAAAATATGTTTGCTGAACGTTGTCTGCTCCTAATCCCTGTGTGTTTGTAGTTTGAGGGATTAAGATTTCTGACGTTTTTTCTATTTCGATGATTAGATGCCCTTTATCTTCTTTTAACAGTTTTAAGAGCAGCTCCTCACGCACTTTAGACTCTTGTGTGGCGATTTCAAAGTCTTGTAACTGCTGGTCATGTTGAACTTTCCACTCACACCAGCGTCTTTCATTCTCAAATTGTGCCTCCGACCACTGTTGCTCTCTGGCATGAAACGCCGATAGCCAGATCCTGTCACGTTCCTGCTGCCATCTTTCTCTCTGATGGAGAATTTCTATTTCCTCTCTCCAATGATGTTTTCTGGCATGGATTTTTTTCAGATTTCTCTTTTTTATTTTGGTGCCGGACGTTTCAGACTGTGCAACTCTCTTGTACTGTATCTCAGAAGGTTTTACTGGCACCATTTCTACAACTGTCAGTGAAGGATCGTTCAGAAATCGTTCTAGCTCTGGGGGAAATCCCCAAATGAGACTAAAGCGTGGTTATTTTGGCCATAGCAAATTTTTGCACTGTTCGCTGGCTCAAAATATGTTTGCTGAACGTTGTCTGCTCCTAATCCCTGTGTGTTTGTAGTCTGAGGGATTAAAATTTCTGCTGTTTTTTCAATTTCAATGATTAGATGCCCTTTATCTTCTTTTAACAGTTTTAAGAGGAGCTCCTCACGCACTGTAGACTCTTGTGTGGCGATTTGAAAGTCTTGTAACTGCTGGTCATGTTGAACTTTCCACTCACACCAACGTCTTTCATTCTCAAATTGTGCCTCCGACCACTGTTGCTCTCTGGCATGAAACGCCGATAGCCAGATCCTGTCACGCTCTTGTCGCCATCTTTCTCTCTGATAGAGAATTTCTCTTTCCTCTCTCCAATGATGTTCTCTGGCACGGAGCGCCTGTATCTCTTTTATCAGCCTTTCTTTTTCAGAAAAGGCTTCAGCTCCTTCTTTAACACTATAGGACGTATCTTGGGCGTT
This sequence comes from Neogobius melanostomus, assembly GCA_007210695.1. NCBI lineage: Eukaryota > Metazoa > Chordata > Actinopteri > Gobiiformes > Gobiidae > Neogobius > Neogobius melanostomus. The sequence continues at coordinate 417,629 of VHKM01000589.1, read as the reverse complement.
TTCCATTTTGCTAATGTCACAAATGTTTGCACAAACAAACTAAAACTCGATCAAAACTGTCAGAAATGTACTGCACGCTTGCAAGACAAAATCGCAATGTGAGCTAAACTAACAGTTCAGCAGAAATGACCCAGACTCAAACCATAGCAACATACCTCAACATTCCCTATGGAATGGTATAGAATCAAGTCACATGGCACATTTTGGAATATGACTTGTTGCTAGGTTACAAGGTAGATTTCACTTTCCCAGGTCAAAAGTCATGGTACATTATGCATTACACAAAATGTACATAAAATTACAGAAACTAGGCTAAAACTGATAATAATTATTTGAGTAAAACAAATAAATTACTTTTCGTCAAAAGTCAGTAAGTAAGTGCGTTATTTCTCATTGTTCAAATGTTCAACAATAGTGCGTCCAGGTGTTGGGTTAGGGGGGACTTTTTGACTTTACAACAGTGCAGTTTTGCTTTAAAAGAACACATTTATGTCATTATTTTACATTAATTAACCTTTTGCGACGTTGTTTTTATAATTTGAAATCCAACACTTACAGTAAAACTATTCTGTCCGAGTCTTTTATTTTGTGATCTCTTCGCTGCCCTTTAAAATGGCAACCTTTCTAGAGCAGCATCTATTGTGTGCAGTCAGACCTCGTTGGCAGGACATTTTTGTGCATTGAGGATTTGATGATAGATTTGATTTCTTTTCACTACAGTTAACATGCCTTTTCATGCTTTCCCTGCACTTTGTTGGAAAATATCTCTTTTAGCTTTAGCTTCTACTGCTGTGATAAGTTCCATTGTAATACTTGTGTTGTTTGCAGAATCATCTGAATTGAGTTCAAGAGCGTTTATACAGCAGATGTATAAACGTGTAAATATTTCTGGGCAAATGTAATTCCTCTGTTGTATCTTAGCACTCATTAGATTGTTGATTCCTTAACTTGTTTTTTTCTTAAAGATGCAGCTTTTTGTTTGCACATTGTCCCAGTAGGTTGCATTAACATGATATTACAACATTCTGAAGGGCTTGTATCGCTGTTAACCCGTGTGTGGAAATCTATGTGTCTTATGTTCCTCAACCTTTTCTTCTTTTGTCTTTGCAGGACATGTGTTACCAACATGAAGAGCTGCTTGAGATCAATCCAGCGTCTATAAACTCGTCCTGTCTGGTCAGTCTCCAGCAGCCATCGGGCATCTTGCTTCTGGAGGAGGGCTTACTGCACACTTGGGTCTCCATTGAGCCGCCTTCCAAACGCTCAAAAGGACACAAAGAGATCCCCCTTGACACCAACAAGTGGATCCACCTGGCAAGGTTTCCATATTTCAATACAAAGTTTCTCTGTATATTTTTTTAGATTGCACTATTGTATACAAAACAAAATATGATCACATTTTCAACACCTTATTTTCCAGACTATAAGTTGCTCTTTTTTCATAGTTTGGCTGTGGGTGCGACTTATATATCAAAATATATAATTTCATGTTTGTTATTTTCATACTGACAGCCGCTAGAGGGCGCTCTAGGCTTGTGTAACAGTATCTAGTACTCTTGTACCACTGAAAATTTAAGAAACGGTAATCAAGCAGCAGAAAAAAAGTGTGGAGTGAGTGAGAAACCTGTAAGGGACTGGTGAAAAGCGACTGCAGTGAAGAAAACAAAAAAGCTAATCGCAGGCTAAAAGCTAGATGGCCACAGCTAGAGGACCGAGTTCACAAATAGGTGCTTGAACAATGTGCTGCTAGGAGAGGCTTTGACAACGGTGCAGTTGCGCCTCCAGGCCCAGATAGTTGCCAAGTCTGGTGCGACTTATACTGCGGATCGACGATAATAATAATAATAATAATAATATAATTTCTTGGATTTGTATAGCGCTTTTCAAGATACCCAGAGCGCTTCACAGCTCATTATTCATTCACTCCATACTTGGTGGTGGTAAGCTACTGTTGTAGCCACAGCTGCCCTGGGGTAGACTGACGGCAGCGAGGCAGCCAGTCTGCGCCATCGGCCCCTCCGACCACCACCTACCACTCACTCACTCATTACATTTGCTAGGCTTCCTGGTGTTACCAAACGGTCTCCCATCCAAGTACTAACCAGGCCCTTCCCTGCTTAGCTTCCAAGATCTGACGGGATTGGGCAGAGCAAAGGCGGTATGACCACAATAGTGGTCCGTAAAATACGGTAATTCATTCATTTAATTTAAGAAAATGTTTCTTTCCAGACTGTATAGGTCTTTGGAAGACTATGACGTGCATGGGATCTTTGGGAGTAAAGTTGGGACCAAAACCATTACTTCTGCCGCTCTTCAGGCTGAAGCAAATACCGACTACACAGAAGCTGTCAAACTCTACAATGAGGTACTTGATATGTCTTACTTTAGCTGTGATATCCATCCAATAAGTCAAAAGTGTCAAAGCTAAAGTAAATATATAAATGTTAAACATGGAAAACGTACTATTACCATCTTAGGCACTAAACACAGAGGAGTGGAGTGACGGACTGCCCACTGACGCGGAGAAAGACTTCTGGGAGATCGCGGCGATGGAGGCCTACAGTCACCTGACCGAGTGGAAGTCCCTGCAGTACTGCTCCACTGTTTACATCGACGAGGCCTCTCCACCGGACCTGGAGAAGATGTGGGCTGAGCCTTACCACCAGGTACACAAGGTTTCAGTCAGCACGGTGGAGAGGTTTTTTGTGCGTAAAAGTTGACGTCCTTTTTGTGTCCTAGGAGATGAATCTGCAGCACGTGATCCGCAGCATGTTGAAGCAGCTGCAGCTCGGAGCGGCCGACCAAACGCTCCTCAGTTTCATCGACAAAGCCATGAGGGTCGAGGATCGCAAAAAGCTGTTGGAAAACCATTACAGCCAAGAGCTCAGCCTGCTCTACATCCTGCAGGAAGATTACGACCTTGCTAAGTACTACATCAACAGCGCCATGCAGCTGTTTATGCAGGTATTGATACATATTCATTTTGTCAGGCCTGTAAGATGGGGATGATTTTGTAGTGTTGTTGAATAAAAAAGAAATCCTATCCTAGTAATGTGTTTGTATTTATTTCCCCATCTGAGAGCCTAGTATTATTAAGTTGTAAAATGTGAAGACATTATTATAAGAAAATATTGAATATCCTCTGTATTTGGACTTCAATTTGACCTCTCTCAACAGAATTACTCCAGCGTCGATACTCTTCTTACCAAGAGTCGTTTGACCATCCTACAGTCAGTGCAGGCCTTGACAGAAATACAAGACTTCATGTTGTTTGTTAAAGGAGAGGGTAAGACATATCAGACATGGCTTTTATAACCTCTCCTTGTGCAGCTGAGTTTTTGCCTTTTCTGCGAACTGCATTTGTGGTTTATGTGTTCCACATAGTTTTTCTGGATACTTTTGTACGTCTTTGCCGTGTTTTTGTGGAGGTTTGGTGGATTTGTTTACTTTGATTGTCTAAAATGGTCCTGAACGAAGCAGCTTTTTAAAGGTAAACAAAATGCTAACTTTTCAGCTAAAGCCATTTGAGCCCCACAGCTGCAGCACAGAGGAGGTGTCACAAGAGGAGCTATAGGAAACATAAAAGGGACAAACGAGAGATGGTGAAAGACTGTTGTGAAGCGGCGGGAGCGGAGGGAGGAAGAGGAAGGAGGAGGTGGAGCTGACAAGTGCAGGACACCATGCTCTGAAACAGGGACAAACCCAGGAGGCGCGCAGGTAAAAGTGATGCCCTCTATCCGCTGCCCCAAGTGGCTGATCATTCCAGGGGACGATGAGAGGGACCACCCGTTTTTGGTGAAGGGGGGAGAGGACCTGCGGCAGGACCAGCGCATCGAGCCGCTTTTCTCCGTCATGAACATCGTACTCAGCCACGACACGGCCTGCACCCACAGAGGCCTGCAGCTGCGCACGTATCAGGTCATTCCCATCAACACCAGGTAATGCCTACGAGAGTATGCATGTAAGCATGTATTATACAAATGACTTCTTCCACTCTTTTTACCATATTATAATGATGTGTCATAATCAAAAACAGTTGGAGTTATACCATTCCCACATGTGCAAGTTATTTGGTTTGCTGAGGTTTGAGGTTTTAAAGTGCCTCACTAAACCTTTTTACTCTTATCATTATTTAGAGCTGAAATTACCTTCACTGCAAGGTGCTACAAAAATAACTAATGCTTTTGTCAGCATGGTTTACTCACACTGTTGCCAGCTGAGGGCATAACCTCTACTTTAATCAAAGTCCCCCCAAACATTAAGGTCATAAAAAGCTAAATCTCTAAGCATGTGTGCCAGAATAGAAGTATTTAGAAATGTCAGAATTCATGATCCTCTTGGTTTGATATAACTCCATCTTGTTTTGTGCAGGATTGGTCTTATTGAGTGGATGGAAAACACCTGTACTCTGAAGGAGTTTTTGACCAACACAATGACTGACAAGGAGAAACAATCAGCTGGAAGGTGATATAACTCTTTAATATGATATATTTCAGTTAAGTACAGTTCCCATTTAGTTAATTGATATCACACATTGCTTACAACTACACTTGGATGTTTGCTACATTTAAATCAATCTTCTTTGCCAAGTTCCCGTATGATTTCTAATTTCTGTCCCATTATGTCTAGACCTAATGAAGTCTACCACAACTTTCTATCCAATGTTGGTCTAAAACATGAGAGAAACACAAGTGGTATTGCTTTGTACAACTTGGCCTACAGGTGAGTTCTACATATGTATGATGTTTATAAATAATGCAGTTTATAAAACCCATTTCTATTCTAGATGATTAATACATTTTCTTTGACAGGAAAGCCAATCGCTCTGAGGTGGTGAACAGCTTTCACAAGGTGTTGCAGTTGGTGCCTCGTGACCTCCTTAAGTAAGCTCATCTTACAAATTAGTTTTTTCTTTTCAAAATAAATATTGAACATTGAAATTCAAAGTACTTTCTAATATCGTTTTAGGAGAGCCTTTCTGAAGATGTGCAACAGTCCCGAGGCCTATCAACAGTCTTTCACCATCTCTCGTTTGTCCTTTTTATGTGTCCTGTAGCTCCTCTTGTGACGCCTCCTCTGTGCTGCAGCTGTGGGGGCTCTTGGTGCCTCTTCAGTGTCTCAGAAGAATAAATGTGTAGGTCTCAAATGGCTTTAGCTGAAAAGTTAGCATTTTGTTTACCTTTAAAAAGCTGCTTCGTTCAGGACCATTTTAGACTCTCAAAGTAAACAAATCCACTCAAACCTCCACAAAACACGGCAAAGACGTACAAAAGTATCCAGAAAAACAATGTGGAACACATAAACCACAAATGCAGTGAGCCGAAAAAGGCAAAAAACTCAGCTGCACAAGGAGAGAGGGAGGTTATAAAAGCCATGTCTGATATGTCTTACCCTCTCCTTTAACAAACAACAGGAAGTCTTGTATTTCTGTCAAGGCCTGCACTGACTGTAGGATGGTCAAACGACTCTTGGTAAGAAGCGTATCGACGCTGGAGTAATTGAATTAACAACCCTCTAATTTCGGTAATTTCACATGTCTTCTTTTGTAAGGGGCATTGAGTTGCCTTGTGTACGAAATGCATGGTATAAATAAAGTTGCCTTGCCCTCAGTAACAAAGGTGTCAAAGCCTCTTGGAGAAACCTGTCATAGTTCTGTGCATTGTTTTGTTTCCTAAAGCAGTGGTTCTCAGCCTCAGGACTGAGTTTTAACATATCATGATACGCCATACAAATAAAAATGATATTTTTATCTTGTTATAAAAATAATTTGCATTGTGGCCCATTTGTATAATTATTATTCATCTGTATCAAAGTTTTGCTGATTCAAGCATCTGTCCCAACAAAGTATCAACAGTTATTTTTGCAAAGTCCCCCAGTTTAGAGCCACTGCCTAAAAGTGCTATTTAAAGGTCTGGCTTGTCTCTGATCCACAGAAGTAAACATGTTTAAATCAACCTTTTAACAGCTTTAATGTAGATTATTCACAATTACAAAACATTGTGCAAGTCTATATTTGTTGTTTTGGTTCTTGGGCTAATTGTAGTTGTAGTAAAAGAACAAGAGTCTTAAACAACTGTGGCACATATGAATCCCAATATTTAGTCCGCTGACCTCATAAGATTTTAATATTGTGTTCCTATCAGTTCAGAATCAGTATTCCGATTCCTTATTTTACTAAATCATCAACCTCCCTTCATCTTATAAGAGGATGGGAGGGCATCCGACACATATGAGTAGCCTATAACATGAGAGTGAGTCATAACTGGACTGGCTGTTGTTTAATGATCACCTTATCATAGTTTCTTGCCGCAGTTGGTAGAGCTCCTGAAGGTGCACACTGCCATTGTGTCCTTGGGCAAGACACTTCACCCACCTTGCCTCACTGGTGTATGACTGAGAGTGTGAATGGGTGACTGGTTCCTTTCCTGTAAAGCGCTTTGGGCCTGATGAAGGTATAAAGCAGAGACCATTTAACATACAGACTCCATTTCCCAAGCATGACCGGTAATAAGAGTAATGTATTTACTTTTTCTCAATGAGTAGATCTGATTAGGAGCAAAGAATATGAGCCACTCGACTCCACAAACTCAACTCTGAATTGTATTGTTTTATTTTGCAAATCCTCAGTCATTTCTTATTGAACCACAAGATGGCAGCATGACCCTATTTTGGATAATCCTGTTAGTTATGACTTGATTATGAACACGTTTTCTTTCAAATAATTTCGTTTAGGCTATTTGATCGTGCCTCTTTGACATCATTAAAACCACACTGCTTGACACTCACAACAAAAATAAATGCACGCAATATTTTTTTTTTCTGTAAAAAGTAAAATAAATGAATAAAAATATATAACAGGCTAATAAAATTACAAAAATCTCTAAAATGCATTTTTGCTGAGCGGCTCGTTTCTCTTACTTTGTTGGGACGTGAAATATCTCCAGCTCGTCTCCATGGAGATGTTGCTTCTTTACTCGAGCGTTAAGTGGTAAAACCAAGTACCAAGACTTTAAATACAGTTTAATACTTCAAACTTGTTAAATAAATAAATACAATAAATCTCCTTTCAAACATTTTTGTTGTTGTTGTATAAACTATCTGCCCTTGATCGGGATCACTTCCTCTTCTGCCTGACTCATTTACTTTCGTTTTGACACGACTGCAACTGAGGTAAGGTTTTTTTTAGCCCAGTTATACTTCAACATTTAGCTAGCTAGGCTAAAGTTCGTGTGCGTTTTCAAACTCTTCCAGAGCATGGGGTGGTAGTTTAACATCAACTTTTAATGACACTTACGCTACAGACTGACATAAAAATGAACAAGCTAGAATATTTGTCCACACCCTGCATTGTCTAGCTCTTGATGCTAACGTAGCCACAGGGCTCATAAAGAAGAGTCAAATTATATGTGTTTTTGATGCCAATAAAAGTGACGCAACACTCTTTCTACGGAACCTGAAATGTTATCATTGGGCACTGTAGATGTTTAACCTTTATCATCTCGTATAGTTTGTTTCAGTTTGAGATCAGCTCACCTAACACTAAGGATCACTAAACACAAAGGTAAGAAATTGGCTAGAGGCTTTTGTAATACAATAGATAAAAGTAATAGATTCCTTTACTTTTAGTGGTGAATATCAATTAGACATTTCAAGTTTATTGATCTTTGGGGAAGTTGCTCTTTAATGTTTGAGTAACTGAAACTTAAGAGATAAGCCAAGTCACTCCTGCCACATCATAATTCTCTATTTACATTGTCTACAAAGCCTGTATTGTGCTGGGCTAATGGCTATTACAATCTTTTAAAACATATTGCTGTTTTTTTTCTCCATGCGTATCAGCTCCAACAAGCATTTGTCAAGAAGTAACAAAGGCTTTCTTGTGTCTTTGTAAATAAAAAAGACAAAGCAAAAATAACAATACTAGTAAAAAGTTGGTATTTTGTGTTTGACTTTTAACTTTTATTTCAAGCTACATTTTAGAGATCTTATATCTGTTCTTTCTACGCCATGTTTGATACCTTTGATACTTTGACTGCACTTTTCACATTTTAAAGCACTTTTTCAACCACTATTCCACTATGTAAGGGAAGTTGTTGGTTCGATTCCCAGTCTATTCAGGCCTATGCTCAGCCCTTGTCTCATTCCGTTGCTATGAAAATGTATACACTACATGGCACTAATTCGTCTGACTGGCTCTAATGCTCAGAAGTATGCATGCATACTGTAGGTAAAACTCAAATGACCTTGTGAGAATTAAAGAGGCATTACATAAATCTGTTCATCTCAAGCCCTGGCCAGATGAAGAAGAAACATGTCCGGTTCAGCAGAAGACAAAGAGCTCCCCTCAGACTCGGAACAACCCGGATCCGACGCCCCAGCTCTGTCTGCGATCTCCCAAGAAACGGTTAAAGCAGAGGACTCTGTGCTTTCAAGTCAAGACCCTCATAAAAGGTAAACCTCTTTTACTTTCATTTATACTGTACACTTGAGAGGAGGGGAACAGAGCCCGGCGGAGCGCTATACTTTACTCTTTAGTACATTTTGCTTCCTTGCTAATTGACTGAAACATGTGACTTTGCTCTTCAGGATCTCTATACTTTTTGCCAGGGGTCTCCAATCTTTTTTTTTTTTTTTACTCAGCATGATACTTAAATAGTGGTGTCTGCTGGTGTTTCAAGCAGGGAAAGCACTTTATATGACTTCTATTTCTATAAGCCTTGACACTGGCATCAATATAGGCTATATTATTTCATACCAGGCAGGTCGATCACACAGCCAAAACACGTGGAATTAGGAACAGCATTTTGGTTTTGGGTTGTAACTTTGGACAATATTTGAAGAAAGAGAAGAAAACTTGCACAGGGAGACTGCGACATGAGGTGCCAAACACAGACATTTTACTTTCTCTTTCAACAAGCAGCCATTTACGGGCCCCTTCCTCTGATTGTAGTTTCCAACACTTTTCATTCAGCAGTTTTGTGTTTATATCTTCTATCTTCTGAACTACCTGCGGGAGCACATTTGTGATGCTGTGGTAGATGCAAATGTAAATAATGGCACATCGTCTCCTTCGAAGTTCCATAAGTGAATCATTTATGGTCATGGACCTTCATTTTGCTTTTGTCTTAAAGCGTAGCTACTAGAGCTGGGCGATTATTTATTTATTTTCCCCAAAAAAATCTGCAATTTTTTAAATAAAAAACTTGATTTACGATTCGATTCGATTTTTTCCCCCATTTAAAACAAAACAACTGCGAACTATAAATATATTTTAAAATATTATATTTATTGGATTTAAAGTGAACCAACATAAACAAAATTGCAAAGGCAAACCTTTTCTCTAAGTAAAAAGTCTCTATGCAGTGTGCAACAAAGATTGTTAAACATCCAAATTATTTATACTGTATTTGGATTAAGCTAATAAAACAACAAAAATCCTGAGGTAACTGAGGCACATTTGTACAGCAGGACCTTATTCCCTAAGCAGAGGGCAGAGAAGTAAAAAAAGAAAGAAAAAAAGAAATCTAACACAAAAAAATCTAAAACATTTAAATCTAAAAAAATCTTTTTTTTTTAAATAGGAATCGATTTGACCTAACAACTCGATTTTTAAATCAAATCGATTTTTTTCCCAGCCCTAGTAGCTAGTTAGCTCTAGCTCCTTGACTGTTTTGTTTAGTAACACACCATAGGCCCCGATCCCGTGGGTGCTGCAGAGCTCGAGCACCCACTCAATCTTTGGGCACCCTCGCGAATTTGTCCTAATTACAGAATGATTCAATAGATATAACAAATCACAAGCCATAACTTCTGATCCATTACAGGTCCATTACTAATTATTAATTACAGTTAGCGCGTCCATGAGTTGGTGAGATAAATTCTGGCGTTGTAATTATTATTATTATTTTTTGACTGAGCACCGAAAAACATAAATCGCCGCCTTTGAAACACTGCTGTCTAAAAAGTCCCGCCAAGCACGGAGGAAACACTCGAGACTTAGAGCAGTACATCCAGAGCTGTTGTATAGCCACGAATTATATTTAAAACTCAGTTTAGAGCGGCGGTAAACTGCTTTGTTTTCACTGGGATATTTACTGAAAGAAGAAGTAGTTAAATCCACATTTGATCTGATCACTGATCACTGATCCGGCCGTGATCGACTGATCATGATCTGTGACCGATTGATCGGTGCATGGGGCCAACTAAATATTGTTCATTGGTTTCACAGTTGCAACTAATCGGATCCTTGTCATTAAAGATATTTGGGTATTTCACAGTACGCTGCCTGATATAGTACGATGCCTGATATAGCTGTCAGGCATCAGGCCGTGATCACAGTGTTTCCCACAGGTTTGAAGGCAACGTGGGAGAGCGCGCGGAGAAACACGTGCACAGACTATGGGTCAGCATGCAACGCAGCCCTTTGATCGCAGCGCGCTGCAGCGGGAGGCGGACACAGGAGAGATTGTGCGCGGAGGCCTCTCCCTTTCTCTCCTGTGTCCGCCTCCCGCTGCAGCAGTGGGATAAATACGGCTCTCCGTCCTGTGAAACATTAAGGTTGTGACGAAAACTTGTGAGGCTGCAACGCGATGAGCTTTTGGAAGAATTGGCGTGAGCTGAGGGGAAGGGGAGAGAGCAGACGCTCAGCGGCGCTGGTGACAGAAAGACGTTGGAGCTGCGCATAACACATTCACTCATACATCATACACTCTGTAATAAAGCCAGAGGAACTCGAGTTCAAAGGATTTGTAGGGAGACTTTCTATCAGTCAAAATGACCACTGTGGCGGTGCTATACGATGCGTGTTTTAAATAGCGTTTAAAAATTAAATAAAAATGACAAAAAAAACGAAACTCAATATGTGGCACGCGGTGTTGATTCTGTGGCGGTGCGCCACAGAATAGTCTATGTGTGGGAAACACTGGGTCAGCTGATCATGATCTGTGATCGTTCGATTGGTAAACCTCTGAAAATAATCATATTTGACTCATCAAGCCTCTGTAGAAAATAAAAAGCCTTTGTGAAGGAGCTTGGTAATGCTGGAGAGCTTACACTCGGAACCCCGTTGGAGACCCCTGCTTCATGCTTTAAGATATTAAATGATTTCTTTCTTTAATCTTGTGACTTTTAGAATGGAATCAGACATTTCTGGTCTGACCTCAGTTTCTTTGAAGAGTGACTTCTCGAAGGACGTTCCCCTGCATTTTAAACAACAGTAAGTTTTGTTAAGAGTTCACTTAGATTTAGCCAAATGGATGTGCTTTGTTTCATTTGTTTTTTCTAGTTAATAAGTTGTGAATGTGCAAATACTAATCTTTTATGTTTAATATGTTTATTTTGGAGCACCCTTTCTTGCAAATACATGGGGACACTGTACACACAAGCATCCCACATATATACCATTACACCATACTTAAAAAACAAACAATATACTAATCTTTTAATGCTGTGATTTTCAGTATTGAAGCTGACAGCCCCGAACCGTCCTGTGTTTCGTTGAGGAGTGACTTCTCTAAAGATGTTCCTTTGCATTTCAAACAGCAAGATTTAATCTCAGAGTAAGTCTCCTGTTTGTCCTTGTACACCATCTGGAAGCACGTGCACCCAAAAGTTTGATGGGACCAGCAAATAATTTTTCATTGGTTTCACCGGTGCAACTTCAGATCCTCGTCATCAAAGTAGTTTGGTGCTAAGCGTTGTTAATAATATTGTTATTTTTTATCTATGGAGAAGTCTTAAGACCTGCAAGTGTATGCACCTAAAATATTAACTTTCCAAGTACTACCAGGGTTAGACTTACCTAGAATAAGCCATGTCTTAATTGTGACTAACTGGTTTAGAACTGGTTTTCTGCCTTGGTATTATGATTATATGGTTCATTTCTACTCTAGTTTTTTTATCTTATCTTTCCTGGTTATGTGTACTTTAGCACAGGTTATTGATTTTACCATAAGGGTACATAACAAGGAACAAATACCAGGAAATGTCTTGTTTTTTGGAAGGAACTAGGTTGATAGAGGTTGGTAAAGTACACCATGATAATTTATTAGGTAAAGTTTGTCTCCATAACTGGTTTGTATTTGTTACAGTGAACAGATGCCAAATGTTTCAAATGACAATCAAACAGAACTGAAGTCTATTTTTGAGGTAAGCATGTGATTGCACATTTCCCAACTATTTACCAAGTGTGTTCTATATATCTATCTGTCTGAAATGACTATTACAATTAGTGCAATTATTGATTGATTATTCTGTGATGTCTGCTTAGGCCTAATTTATTAAACATGTGGCTTTTGACCTTTACAAACGTGTTCTGAATGCTCTGAAACACATGTGGTACTTATATTTGTTCAGCCGTTCCATTTCAGTCTTCTCTCAAACGTACACTGTAAACTGAATCTTGGTTATAATGCATGATTTACAAATCTAATCACAGTAACAATGCTAGTCAGGAAAAAAAGGCAATGATATACTTACTACAATGTTATTCAGTCCTAGTGTAAATGTAAGTCTTGTTTGTTTCAGGCTGTTAAGAAGTCCATTTCTGAGTTTGTACACTCAGAGCTGAACACGTTCTTGGAGGTTATGAGCGCAGACTGTATGGATTGTTTTAAGGCGAAAAGTCAGGAACAGGACGAGTGGAGGAAGGCCAGAGAAGCTGTTCTGGACCTGACTCTAGATGTCCTCAAAGACATGAAGAAAGACTGCGTGGCAGATATTCTCAAAAACAGTGAGTCATGTTTATTGCTTTTGCGACTAGAGAAAAATTAACGGATTACTGTGATCATTTTAAAGACACCCTTGTAGAAGTACTTGCTCAGCTGTTAAGTACACAAATGTAAAATAACAGAAGCTACCATTGCTATTTAGTTTTAGGGTCTTATACCTTATTTTTGCAAACTGTGACAAAGAGAAACTAGAAACATTTGAAATAATAACTTGATTCATCACAGGGATGAGTATCTACCCACACAGTTAAATGGAGAAAATTGCAGCTGTACCATCACATTAATTCTTAAGAACTAGCCTGCTAACAATGTAGCGTTGTTACTTTCAGGTTTGCGATCTATAAATATAGTTCACAATATAAAGCAGACAATACTCCAATCCAATCCAATTTATTTATAACGCACTAATAAAACAACAGAGTTGACCAAAGTGCCGTACAAAAATAAAAATATAAAATACAATCAAATATACACATATACAGTGGCATAAGAGGACGATTTGAACAGTAAACGTCAACTTCCAAACTAGTTAAATGCCAAAGAGAACATATGCGTCTTAAGGCGTGATTTAAAAACAGGAAGGGAGTCAGCCTGTCTAATACACAGAGGCAGCTCATTCCACAGTTTGGGACCAACGACAGAAAATGCTCGGTCTCCTCTGAGTTTGCGGTGGGTCCGAGGAACCATAAGCAGCGATTGGTCCGCCGATCGCAGCGAACGTGCCGGGAGTTTGACACGAGCAGGTCTACGCGGAGCAAGACCATTGAGGCATTTAAACACACATAAATAATTTTAAAATCAATTCTGCATTTGATTGGAAGCCAGTGAAGGGAAGACAAAACAGGTGAAATGTGATCATGCTTTCGTGAGCCAGTTAAAAGACGCGCTGCGGCGTTCTGAACCAGCTGCAGGCGTGCAAGCGAGGACTGGCTAATGCCGGTGTACAGAGCGTTACAGTAGTCCAGCCGCGTCGTAACAAAAGCATGAATCTAAATTTCAAAGTGGTGACTAGAAAGTGAGGACTTTATTTTTGCAAGCTGCCTCAGATGGCAGTACTCTGCAAAGGTCTATGATGGGAACAAGACAAGTTCAATCTACAGCAATAAACATTGGATACAAGCCATTTAGTCTTACATTTGCACTGCAGTCCGCAAGTTTATTTGTGGACATTCTTCATGTTGATAAAATTACTATGAAGTGACTTTGTCTCCATTTAGGGCTGCTAGCTCCTGTGTGCCAGTGTCAGCTTAAGTCCACTTTCAAGCTGAAGTTTCAGAGCGTATTTGAGGGACTTCAAGAAACAGGAAAAACAACCCCATTAAATGAAATCTACACAGAGCTTTATGTCATTGAAGGAGAGACAGTTGGGACTAAGGAGCATGAAGTGACACAAATTCAAATGAGGCCATCCAGAGCAATTACAACTCTGAAAAGCACAGACGTCTTTAGTCTGCATGGGACACAGCAGAGGGTCCGAACTGTGTTGACGAAGGGTGTAGCTGGCATCGGGAAAACTCTGCTGACACAGAAGTTCAGTTTGGACTGGGCTGAAGGCACCACCAACCAGAACATCCACTTCATCTTCCCCTTCACCTTCAGAGAGCTTAATCCACTGCGAGGAGACTCCATCAGTCTGAATGAACTTATTGGACACTTTTTCACTGAAACTAATCAAGGCATCTGCAGATTCGAAGAGTTTCAATGCTTGTTCATCTTTGACGGTTTAGACGAGTGTCGCCTTGAACTGGATTTCAACAAAACTCAGTCTGTCACAGACGTGAGGGAGAAGACTTCTGTGGAGGTTCTCCTGGTGAACATCATCAGTGGAACGCTGCTTCCTTCTGCTCTTATATGGATAACCTCACGCCCAGCAGCAGCCAGTCTGATCCCAGCAGTGTGTGTTGACATGGTAACAGAGGTTCGAGGGTTCGACGATCCACAGAAAGAGATTTACTTCAGGAAGAAGTTTAAAAATGAGGAAGAAGCCTCGAAGGTCCTCTCTCATGTCAGAGCTTCACCAAACGTCTTCAATATGTGCTCCATCCCAGTCTTCTGCTGGATCACAGCCAAAGTCATGGACAACATTCTCCAAACGGAGGAGGGCAGGGTAAGAACTGTTTAATAATTCTCATGAATAGCTGAAAGATTCATTAATTTGTATGACGGGGTAAAGAGAAAGGTTTTGAACTGCACTGTGACTACTGTTTTTGAAAGGTCGACTAGTCGTGTGATGATGTCTTCATATTAACAGAGAAGAAATAACGGCTCATTTACATCGAGTACATTAAGTTCATGTCCAAATCCGTCATGTTATAATGTAGACTCGCATTTAAGAAAGTTCTGCAGCTTATTTCTTTATATAATATGGTGGCTCATTTCCATTTCCTAGGTTTTCACTTCATTTTTAGGCAATGTTACCTGCGCCTCCAGAAACATACATATATCTCCCCCTCTCTCCTGCGTTTGTCTCATAACTTCACTCTCCTTCTGCCCTCATCTGTACTCCTTGTACTATTATAATCATCTTCATTTTAAATCCAAGGTCTGAAGTAAACAAGCTTTTGGTCCTGGAGTGTTATATCATAGCTGATTCCATGTGAATGAGTCCGTGCGAGAGAAAAATTTAAAAACCTTGTGCGTGATGGGCCACAGTGCGCGATGTCGGTGGAGAGACAGTCCCGGCTTCAGTTCGCTCATTGGCTGCCTTGTGTTCTTCATGATAGGCCCTCACAGGTCAAACTAAAAACTTTATTAACTCATCGTGAGCTAAACAATGTTTATGTCTTGAGAAAGAAAGAGCTACAGCGGTTTGCTTGGCTGTAAATGCGAAACAAAACAAATGCACATGTTCACCCCCCTCTCCACCCCACGTACTTCCTACTTAAATGCGCTAAGTCTTGAGTGGCAAGATCACAAAGTGCGCTCCTACTAAGGGTACATAAAGGATTGCACTAATGACAGAACTGCACCTAGGATTCATATTTTCATTAAAGAGACACCTCTAATTGTAATCTTCTTTGTCACAGCTGCCCCAGACCTTGACAGAGTTGTACATCCACTTCCTGGTTGTGCAGTCCAAAGTTACTAATGTTAAATACAAAGATAAATCTAAGCTGGACCTTCACTGGAGCCCGGAGAGAAGGAACTGCATCATGTTATTATCGAAACTGGCCTTTGAGCAACTGCTGAGAGGAAACCTTATCTTCTATGAGTCTGATTTAACTGACTGTGGCATCAACATTACAGAGGCTTCTGTTTATTCTGGACTGTTCTCTCAGATGTTTAAAGAAGAGAAAGGTCTATACCGGGACAAGGTCTTCTCCTTTGTCCATCTGAGCGTGCAGGAGTTTCTGGCAGCGCTTCATGTTCATGTCACTTTTATGGACTATGGAGTAAACCTGCTCACAGAGTCTGTCTGGTATAAACTATTCGGCGGCAGATCATCAGTAATCCAGTTTTATAAAACAGCCGTGGACAAAGCTGTAGAAAGTCCAAATGGACATCTGGACCTCTTCCTCAGATTTCTTCTCGGTTTGTCTCTTGAGTGTAACCAGAGTCTGCTCCGAGGGTTGGTGAGACAGACAGGAAGTCCACAGATAAACAAAGAAACAGGTGAATATTTGAAGACCATGCTAGACTCAGGTCTGTCTATAGAGAGGAACCTCACGCTGCTGCAGTGTCTGAATGAGCTGAAGGACAGTAGTCTCTGTGAGGAGGTCCAGGCCTGGCTCAGCTCTGAGAAGATCCCCTCAGACCCTTCTCCTGCTCAGTGGTCTGCGCTGGTCTCCATCCTACTATCATTAGAAGAGCCAGAGTTTGATCTGACCAAATACCAGCCCTCAGAGACTGCTCTGCTGATGCTGATGCCAGTGGTCAAACAATCCTCCACAGCTCTGTAAGTTTATTTTCATAATCAGGTTTGTATTGTCTTTGAGTCTGCTGAAGACAAAAAACAGTCTGTAGTTCTTACAGCGTTTCCTGTGCTCTTCAGACTGAGTGGCTGTGGTCTTTCAGACAAAGCCTGTGTAACTCTGTCCTCAGAGCTCAGTTCTCAGTGCAGTGTTACAGAGTTGGACCTCAGCAACAACCTCCTGAAGGACTCCGGTCTCCAACTGATCTGTGAGGGATTAAAGAGCTCCAGTTGTGCACTGCACACTCTCAGGTCTGTATTAATGGTACTTATTGACATATTGATATATTGACAAAATTAAACTTGATCATGAGTCTGGACTCTTGGATTCTCCACAATTTAGTGATCTTAGTTTTTCTAATTCTCAGTCTGAGGCAGTGTGGTCTGTCCTCTACATCCTGTGAAGCTCTGGTCTCAGTTCTGGTTTCAGACTCCAACAGTCTGACGGAGTTGGACCTCAGCAACAACGACCTGCTGGACTCTGGAGTCAAGATTCTGTGCAGTGATCTGAAGAACCCTCTCTGCAAACTGGAGACACTCAGGTCAGAGCTACTTTACCCACTGAGTTAACACTTACGGTGGGATTATACTTGACGCGTCCGCGAGGTCCGTGGGGAAAAATTGCGTCATTTTTTCAGACATGGCCCTTTAGTTTTCCGCATCAGTGTCCGGAAAAAAATTCTAACTACGTGAATGGTCCACACGGAAAAAAATGCTGGAGGACAACAACTTGCTGATTCAGGACACAAAGATCATTGTGATGGACAAATGGTAAATGAGAGAAATAGCTGCATATATATGCATAAATATGAGGCCAGTGTAAAAAAAACTTAGAAGTTGAGTTTCCGCGATTTTTTAAACAATGTTTTCTACTTCGACTGTCATCTGGTATAGCGGCGTAGATGCTTTGCACTATAACTGACCTTGTATCACATTAATTATCGCATTTTGAGGGACTATTTTCTAGAAGATACAACCACGAAGCTGATGCTGCTCAAATAAAAGTTATTTCAAATGCAAAATGGTTACAATTATTCTATTGCATAAAATTATTCTATCGACACAGACATTTTATATCGATAGTCTGGCATTATAGGGGATTTGCCTCAGGTGCACTGTGGAGTGGGTCAGACTGTTTTTAATGCAGGCTAGCTGGTACCGTAGAAATGCACTAGGCTAGCGCCACGAAACTCTTCAAATATAAGGACTGCATGAATGAAAAAAAAAATCTCCAGAAATCAACAACACTCTGGATAACTAGGAAATGACGCCCTATGTCAAAAATCCTGAAATATCCTTTTAAACTGCGTGGACATTCAGCAGCTGTCGAACTGGGCATGAAAGGCCACTAGTGTCCGTCCGTGCATCTGAATTCCATAATGAAACTTTGAACCTACTGAGATAATTCACGTACGCCCGTGTTTTTATGTGTCTTTACCCTGATGGTGTTCTGCAATCCACAGGCTGTCTGGTTGTCAGGTGTCAAAGAGCGGCTGTGCGTCTCTGATCTCTGCACTGAGCTCAGAAACTTCATGTTTAACAGAGCTTGACCTCAGCTACAACCATCCAGGAGAAACTGAAGCTAAACAGCTGACTGCTCTGTTTCAGGATCCTCAGAAAAAACTCAGGTTTTTAAGTTTCTTGACTGCGCTTTCTTTTGAAATCATCTGGAAATCTTGCAAACTTCATAACTTGCCTCACCTTTTATTGATGGTGTTTCCTTCATATTCTATTGATTCTGCTGAATTAAGTTGTCTTTTTGTTGTCTTTCATTACCTTTCTTCATGTACAGTATCGGTGTTGTTCACCTATTTAACCATGCATCCGGGGATTGGCCATGTTTTCAGGCTGAACGGAAGAGCTAGATGGGCAGCATTAAGCCCTCTGCCTTTTTTAATAATTGATTTAATTTCATCGTAGCTTGGAGCACGGGGGAGTGGAGCGGTTACGAGGTGGCTTCAGTAAATGTAAGTGCTGAATGTAAGTTCAAGTTTCAGATCCACTGACAGTAGTAAAATCTATGCATTATTGTCTTCTGCAGATGCATGTCATCTCACATTTGACCTAAACTCTGCAAACAAGAGAATCAAAGTGTCTGATAACAACAGAAGAATCACAGTGGAGCAAGAGAAGCAGGCGTACCCTGATCACTCTGAGCGGTTTGACAACTGGAAACAGGTCCTGTGCTCTGAGGGTCTGACAGGGAGGAAGTACTGGGAGGTGGAGGTTTGGGGAGATGTTTACATCGCCGTGACCTACAAAAGTATCAAACGCAGAGGAACAGGAGAAGAGAGCTGCTTTGGGAAAACGCTCAGTCCTGGAGTCTGGGCTTTTCTGAAGATCAGAAGTTATCTGTGCTGCACCAAAATAGAAAGAGGTCTTTAAGAAAGAAAGAGTCCGATCGAATTGGAGTTTATCTGGACTGGGACAGTGGGCTCCTCTCCTTTTATGAGGTTTCCTCAGAGCAGAAGACCCACCTGCACACGATAAAGACCAGGTTCACTGAAAAGGTCTACCCTGCCTTTAGAATCAAGACCAAACCGGTCAACTCCTCTGTCACTCTGTGTACAGTGTAATCTAGACAGTTGGCCACTCACTTTATAATTAAGCATGTTAAAATTACTGATCTGTGAGGGAGAGATCTGTGCATTTAAAGGGTTTATATTATACAAAATCTTTTTTTTAAAACCATGTTATAATATCCTCATCAAAAACATGGTGTACGTAGGGTTTGTTTCAGTAATCCTGCATAATCTCTTGCACAGCACGTTTGAAATGCATGTGACGGATTTTAATCCTTTTTTGTCTCCCTGGCAACTCAATATGTACCTGCTAACTTGGGCCCAATCAATTGGAACTGGATACCAATAACCATAACAATCGCCAACTGGAGGGCACAAGGACAGCGCAGCCCTTCGTACTTCATAGTAAATAAATGGAAAACCTTTGATAGAAGATCATGCTTAATATGTTAAAATCAATGTTGTGTAGGCTACACAAACTCACAAAGGAAGGAGGGGGCATAAAGTGTCACAGATTTCAATCAGATTAAACACGAAGAAAGACTTTAGACTTCATTGTCCCAGGGGGAAATCCTTTTTACGTACACAGTGCATGTTTGACAAAAGTCAGACAAATGTTGAGAAATGTGATGGCTGAGGGGATCAGGCTTCTTTTAAAGAGGGGGTATTATGCTTTTTTCAATCACATAGCACCAGTCTATAGCATACTACAATGATGACGTAACCTTCTGTTGGTCTGTATATGCAGTAAATTAAAATAACTGCCTTGAATAAAATTGCTCTCTCAAAATGGCTGTACTGAACGTCTTGAAATAGGCCTCTGTCTCTTTAAGAAGCTTTCCGACACGCCCCCTTCAGCACACTGCTGTGGCATCTAAACAACACTACTGTGAGCTGAGGAGCAGTGGTTGGTGGCTTGGCTGGTGACGAAAGGTCCAGAGGCGTCTCCAGGAGGTGGGGGCGTTCCTAGGAGGACTGAGGCATAGCTACACCTAAAATGGCTGCCGTCTAAGTTTTTACTGATTACTCAAAAATATGTGAATGAGCCAAGGCAACACTCCAGGCATGTGTTAATGAGGGAATGACATAATAACATGATATAAAGCTTGAAAAAGTCGATTTTACATAATACTCCCCTTTAAGACAAGCCTTCCCGCATTTGAGCGTCCTGTATATCTGTCTGAGGGCAGAGGGATGAGGTGAACGTGCAAGGGGTGTGTGTAGTCCTGTGCAATGTGTCCAATGGCCCGGTACCAACATACGAGGAGTCTTGTGATTGTTGCTGCAGTGTTTGTTACCTTGGTGAGTTTGACTTGGTTCTTGACAGTTAACAGATTAAAAAAGCAGGTGGACCAGTACAATATGACAGGTTGAATAATGGACTGATATAACCGTAGAAGCATAAATGGGGTGACATAAAGTCCTTTTAGTTTCCAGATTATTGACAACGGTTGTTGACGTTTTTTCTGAATGTCCATGATGTGTTGATAGAATGTGAGTGTGTCGTCTATTGTTAGTCCAAGATATTTAAAGCTTTTCACTATTTCTACTGTTTGGTTGCTAATGACAGTGAGTGGTTGTGGTGGCGTTGAATATGAGTTCCTTTGTTTTATTGACATTGAGGTGCAGATGATTATCTTCACACCATTTGGTGAAGTGTATAACAGTTTGGTTATAGTCCAGGTCGATATTAGGGTTGTTATCTGTGAGTAGACCAACAATAGCGGTATCATCTGAGTATTTAAGGAATTTGAAGCGTGGCGAGGGACTGACACTGTCATTTGTGTACAGTGTGTAAAGGAAAGGACTGAGGATACAGCCCTGCGGTACCTCAGTGTTTATGGTGAATGTAGCTGATGTGGTAGATTCCAGCCGTACGACCTGTTGCCTGTTGTGAAGGAGCTGAATCATCCTGGTGAAGATGTTGAGGTGTTGCAACTTCCGGATCATCTGATGCCTCTTGAAAGCAAAAGCTCACAGCGATTAGGAGGAGACTGAAAGACCGCCCCATGATTGAATTTGCTCACTTCACATTATTAGGAGGTAGGAAAAAGTTGCTACATTCAGTGACTAGAACAATCCAGCCACACACCAGATTTTTAAAACGAGCACAACAGGTAATTTTGTCCAAATTATGGGGATGGTTTAGTTTATTCAAAGTTAGTGGAATTGCAGGTGGAAGCAAAGGAACTGGAGGACAGGTGTGGATGCCACAGTTCCTAAGTTGGCTGGACCTGTCCCATAGACACCGTAGTCGTTGTGGTGCACATGATGCAGGGCGGTATTCTGGCCCTTCTCAGTTTGCGCTGAAAGTAGACCCGCTGACGTAGTGTTTGTGAATCAGGATAGGTTCTGTGATGGAACTTTGGTTCTGGTGACCCTTTCCTCAGCAGCAGCAGCGTTGATTGTCAGAGGAACATCATCTTCTTTTGTCTTCTCCACATTTATAGAGAGATTAACATGTGTTTATCAGGATGCTCGACTGCTTGAACAGAGAATTATGAAGAAAGGAACCTGAATTTGATAAAGGTGTTGGGACGGTGTATTAGCATGGATTACACCCATGTAATAATAATAATAATAATGAATTTTATTTATAATGCACTTTACATTTGGTGAACAAATCTCAAAGTGCTACAATAAATGGAAGTAAAAGCAGTGAGTATAAAAAGGAATAAAAGCAGCCTATGGTTAAAAAGTCAGCAATAAGATGGACTAACTAAAAACCTTTTTAAGTTGTGTTTTTTTTTAAAAGACTCTACAGACTGTGGTGCCCTCAGATGTTCTGGAAGGGCATTACAGAGCTGTAGCCTGAAAGGCCCTGTCTCCCATGGTGCGGAGGCTGATTTTAGGTGGGCGGAGGTGGTGACTGCCTGTGCTGTGGAGTCTTCTGGTGGTGGTGTGGGGGGTCAGAAGTTCGGTGAGATATGATGGTGCAGTGGAGGCATTGGTGGGTAAAGAGAAAGATTTTGAACTGTACTGTCTGCTGGATGGGGAGCAAGTGCAGTGAGCATAGGATGAGGGGTGATGTGCTCATACATCTGCACCCTTATCAGGACCCTGGCAGCGCTGTTCTGGATGTGCTGCAGTCGCTGAAGGGATCCCAATGAGGAGTGCGTTGCAGTAGTCTAACCTGGAGGAGACAAAGGCGTGGACCAGCTTCTCAGCGTCTGCAAGGGAAAGGGATAAACGGAGTTTGGAAATGTTGCGTAGATGAAATAATTAGATCTTACAGATGTGTTGGATGTGGGCTTCAAATGTTAGGTGGGGGTCAAATTTCACCCCCAAACTCAGTCCTACCAGACAGATAGGAGTGAAACCACTTGAGGGTGGTTCCAGAGAGTCCGATGATGTGATAAAGATGGTGAAGGAGGATGCGATGGTCAATGGTGTCAAATGCGGCTGTAAGATCAATAGGATGAGCAGTGCCCTGGTCAGAGGCCATCAGGTCATTGGTGACCCTGACCAGGACTGTCTCTGTACTGTGGGCCGGAACAGAAGATTTGAGATTGGTCTGTAGCTAGATAGCTCTCAGGGTCCAACGTGGATTTTTTTCAGAATATGTCTAATTAAAGCAGTCTTTAGGTGGAACAAATCTGGTTTGTAGAAAACTGTTTATGATTTGTGTAATAAGGTGACTGATGGCGGCATGGTTTGATTTGAGCAGTGCTGTTGGAACAGGATCCAGCGAACAGGTGGAGGATTTCATCTTTTGGACGATGCATGACTCTGTGTGATGGTTACAAACTCCGAGAAGTGATGTACAGGTCCAGTGGAGTTTGAAAGAAGGAGGAGCGGATGGCTTTCCACTTTGGTGAGTGCAACAGCCTGGGATTGAAGAAGCTTATTTACTGTGGTGAAGAGCTGTTTCGAGTTTCCAGGGTTATTGTTTATGATGTTGTAGTAGAACACGGACCTAGCTGCAGTGAAAGAGTTTGAGTAGGTTTTTTGGTGCTCTGCAAATGCCATATTGTGAACTGTAAGTCCAGATTGTATAAAACGGCTTTCATTGCCCACCCAGGAGTTTTCATTTTGCGTGGGTCATCCGTTAACCGTGAGGCTGACCGTTTGAAGGTTACTGTCCTTGTTCTAAGTGGGGCATGGTCATCCAGGATGTTGTTCAGGTTGCTATTGTAGTGATTAACAAGCAGATCAACTGAGGAGGAAGATGGAAGAACAGGAATGATCTTAATGGATGCACGAGATTGTCTGAGTTTATTGTTTTGGTGTTCTTGAAGCAGATTTGCCACTATTATGTCTCTGTGTGAAACTGCTGGCTGTGTCAATTATTATTTTGTTTCCTTTTTGATTGTTCATTGACCTGCTTTGTTTATATGTATTCGATTAATCTACCGATTATTTTCATGACTAATCGATTAGTCACTTGGCTGTGAATGGTGTATGAAAATTGTATTTTTAATGTTTTTTATCATATAAAGCTAAAGTGGCGCCGCTTGAGGACATGTTGATGGAGTAACTTAAAGTGATTGTTTGTTGGAGGCTCTTGCCACTAATTCTGCTTCTGATTGGATGAGACAAAGACGTATATTTGTGAATTTTCAATGTACAAAACACTACAGAACCTAACTTTAAAAACAAAGTAGGTTTTCATAAAAACACAATTTTCATGTCATTTTGCTCATTTTGCACAACATTTACAAATAAAGTCCTATAATTATTTATTGTGTTGCCTAAATGCTGAAATAAGAATATATATATATATATATATATATATATATATATATAACATTTCATTGATTTATTCTTTCAATTATTTATTAATGTATGTATTTGTTTCCATTTTAATTTTTAGTCGATGCTTTATTTTTACACCCTAGATTATTCTTTTCTTGATTTTTTTCACCTCATGCAAGTGAAGGGGGTGGGCTTGAGATAGTTAGACCCGTGCACAGGATTAACCAACGACTGCAACCAACGGCTGGTGATGTGGTTTTCACATCACCAGCCGCCACTGGTCACTTTATCAACCACCTGCACTATGACTGTAAACTTGCTCTGCCAATGTTGAGTTTTAGGTTTCTAATTTTCTATAGCCTATGTTCTTTTTTCTGTTTTATTATTTATATGTTTTTTGCCCTTGAAAGTTTTCTCTTAGTTGTATAGGCAATAAGCTAGCCTACCTCTAGATACTATTACATGATGGAACAGTAGTACCATATGATGTATTTTTTTTGTACGACTGTAAATGATAAATCCTTGTACGATCATAAACGATTTATATTAATGCACAAGCATAGACTCGTGCATCTGTTTCTTGCACAAGTGTATGCTGAAAGTTTCTGTGATGTTATTATGAATGAGAAATAAGGGGTATGTTTTTGCTACTTTTCTTTATACTCCTTTTGAAAACCGTAGTCTTGTTTTGTTTTGTTTTCTTCTGTAAACATTTTTTGAAATACTTTTCTGCTCAAATGAATAAATAAATGAAATGAAATAAATGCAAATAAATCCTGTCTATTTGCATCCCCTGAGTGTTTCTTGAGAGCTGATTGAAAAAGTGAATTTCTCCTTTGTGAGATCAATACAGTTCTATCTTATCTTTTCTTATCTTCTCTTTTCTTGACATGTAGGCTACCTCTTCAGTGTTGGCACCTTCAAGTTGTATTTGTCACATAAACTCCTCTAGAGGGCAGCACATATCTTGTGTTCAAGCCTGTATCGTCTTTGTCGTCAAACGTGCTTGATCATTATTATTGTGTAAAACTCAAAACTGAGAGACACAGTCGTGTTTATTAACCACACATCCAACCAAACAGTTTTTGGATTTGCTCGACATTAACATTAAATTGCCAGCCAGTCAATAAGCCCATCCCCACTTCCGTTTTAGTTTCATTTCTCTTTTCTTTCGCCTGCTGGAAACTCCCTCAAGATAGAACGAGGTACGTTAATGTTTACCTTTATATTGTGTTGTTTATGACTTGGAAGACCAGTTCACATTAGCCAATAGTTTTGGATGTATCGCTAAATGAGGTTATAGGAGACTTGAACTTCATATTGATATCCTGCATTTTTTATGTGGGAACAAAGAAATGAAGAGATGGGCCGACTGTAGCCTTAACCTTTTATTAACATAAATGCACTTGTGTCAAAGTGCTCTTGAATGCACCCCATTACTGTGTCACAATCGCCTTTAGTGTGAAAATAAATCGATCAAGTTCAAATGTGTCATAACTATTAATAACGTGCTGACCTCATCCACGTCCAGCTGGAGACATTAAAATAAAGTAATTTGTGTCCTAGTACCGAAAAATGTGAGTGTAATTGATATGTTAGTTTGGCATATCAGTGACACGACACTCAAGCCAAACTAGTTTTACTTTCTGTTAGGGATGTGCAGATGGTCAGTCTCAATCATGATGCAGCAGTTCCAATGGCCAGGGTGATCTTCAGAGTTATATTGTTGCACATAGTTGAGTTAAAAAACAACTGCTTGTGTTCACTCAAAATATAGGAAATAATTAAAATTCCTGTTCCACCACTGAGCACTTCCCCTTAGCTCAGAAAATACTTAATAGTGCACAGAAAAACTTGCCTACGTCTGGTTCAGAATTTGGAATTTGGAGAAATAAGCCTTTTTGAGCTGAAGGATGTTGGAGAGAAACATTTTTGTGTTGAATAATGCTGGAGTGAAAATAATTAAGAAAATACATATAAACATAAATCTATTTATCATTTAATGTTATATTCAAGAAGGTTCATGTTAAAAGTTTGATAACCTTATTAATGAAAGCCATATTTATATATATTTTTATGTTAAACCTAAAACTGAATAGAAAATCAAGATTGATCGTTACATGAGGGATTTTTCTGAGCCCAGTATGTCTTGCTTTGAGAGGTGCGAGTTTTACTTTTGCTGTAGTGATGTCAGTGTGACCTGAAGCTAAACTATAGTTTTACTTTCTACTGCAGGAACAATCGCAGCAGTATAACCTGGAGTTAAACCAGTGCAGGAACCATGTCGCGCCCTGAAGAAGAGGAGGAGACTCCTTCCTCAGATCCCGGTCCAGGAGGAGACCAGCCGAGATCTGGATCTCCGACACTGTCCCTCCTCTCGCATCACTCCAAGGACTCCCCGATGGCCTTCAGCTCAGCTTCAGAGTGAGACTTTCTGGATTTGTCTTTTTCTGACCATATCTGTCTGTCAGATGTTTAGTATATAACATGATAAAATGGTGATCAGAAGTCTGTTGTTATGGGGCTTATGCAAATGTTAATTAGGTTCAAAAGAAGTATTATATTTGGTTCTAGTTGGAAATTGAAGGCAAAGCCACAGTTAAACTGGTCAGTTAATGATAAAGTGATTAGCACTCGTGCTTCACAGCTAGAAGGTCCTGGGTTCGAGCTCCGGCCGGATGGGGCTTTCACTGTGGAGTTTGCTCCAGTTAACCCTAACACCAAAAACATGTACAATAGGTCAAGAAGATGAATGAGAGTGTGTTGTTGTTATGTATGAGTGCGAGTGGTGGATGACGGAGGGAAATTAGCCCATGGCTACAATCCTGTGTGCTGTGATTAGCCTACTTCAGAATAAGAATAGATTTTATTGCCATTGTCAGCAAACAGGTTCCTATGCGTTTTCATTAACATACACTGTCCCGACCTAATAAACACACAAATAAAACTGCACTCATTTAATACTGTTGTATTATTTAATACTGTTGTATTAAATGAGTACCACAGGGTGTGTGTGTGTGTGTGTGTGTGTGTGTGTGCGCGTGCGTGCGTGAGTGCGGTGCGTGCGTGCGTGTGTGCAGACTGTTTCTATTACTGTTTTCTGTTTTTCAGTTTTTTTTTATCTGCTCAGAATTGTCCATTTCTCAGATACAATAATTCATTTACTTAGTCATTATTCATTCATCCTGTACTTGGTGGAGGTAAGCTATCATTGTAGCCACAACTGCCCTGTGGTGCACTGATGTGAGGGTTCTGATCAGTGCCATCGACACCTCCGACCACCACCACCAATCACTCACTGCATTCATGGGTAAGGTGAGTGAATGTCTTCCTGAAGGAAACATCATCAGTCTGCACCAGTCAGAGTCAGGATACGAACTAGTGACCTTTGGATCAGAAGACTCTAAATAACTGAGCCACATAAAACACCACCATGACCCTAATATTTTCAGAAAAAATGAAACAAACAAAACAAATAGACTGCTAAAAACGGCCATTTTCCATGTGATGATCAAGTGTTGCTAAATCTGCAGACGACCCTGTCACATGCTGAAAAGTGTTACAAAGCTGTTTTTTCCCCCCTCCTTCTTCTGCAGGACTATTCCAGTAAAAATGGATGCTTCCTCCCAAACACCTGCCCCTGTGGAGATGAGACCACGGAGACACTCACACAGGGCCAGAAGGAAAAGCTCAGTGACCGAGTAAGTAAAAAATGAACGGGAGCAGCTGGGAACATGTTTAATACCGATTTTGCACACAGTAGAGAGGCACGGGCTATTTTACCACACACAAATCCATCAACAAACTGAGCAGGAAAGCACCAAAAATTGCATGCCCTCTGCATTATCATTTCCCTGTCTTAACAAGTGGCTCCACCAACAACACATCGGTCGCAGCGAGGCTCACACAGACCATGCCAAACAGCCAAAAATGATATCACCTAAAGGGCACAAGAACAACTTTAACAACCAGATCTGAATCACAATACAAACAAACTCTCACTGTTTAACACCTTGATGACTGAAGACTTGTGCATATTGTCCTCTTTAGGTCAGAACCAAAGTCTCCAGATCAACCCGATGTTCCCTCTGAAAAACATCATTCAAAAGACTCACCAACTTCACTGTAAGCTGTGCAAGTTTTACTCAGAGCTGAAGTTAAGATTATAAAATGTGCAATAAACTGTTTTGTCGATGTTTGTGTTAAAGGCCCGAGGCAGAGAGCTCGTCTTCTACAGCAGACTGTGTTTCTTTGGCTGGTAGCCACTTCTCAAAAGACGCTTTCATGGATTTCAAAAAAGAGGATTCACCGTGAGTTCGTGAACAGCAAGTTTTAAATGTGGAGCTTATTCTTTGCAAACATAACTATAGTCTAAGCTAGAAGTAAACAAGAGTGCACCATGTTAGTTATTTTTCTCTTCTTCACGAATAACCAACATAAAATGGACTCTTCTGTCCAAACCTTTGCTCCTGAAATGTCAACAACTTATCACGCAAGGCAAGGGCAGGGTTTGTGCCCGTGTATTTGCAGGGTTATCAGTGAGAAAAGCCTGTTTTGGGAGAGAAGTTAAAGAGTTAGCTTTTGCCATTAACTTCAAGACAACACACCTACCTTCATGAACACAGAAGAGGTTTCATTATGATTTATATTTATCCTTCAGCAACATGTCCACCACAAACCTTTATTTGAGACAGGAAGTTGTCATCAACAATATTTTAGTAAAACGTAACTACTGTAGCTGTGAAAAGGGTTTTATATATATAAAAAAAACTGTAAGCATGACAGACATCCAAAGTGAAACCTTTGTGCTTGTTATTCCATACTATACATTGTTTAATCAGAATATCATATCAATAGCAGACCTTCATCATGATGAATCATGTTGCAGCGTATTTTCTAATATAATTTTTTTTTTTAGTTGATAGCAAATGGACTATATGCACAATGTCCCAACATGATTTCTTCCTGGACAATAAGATCGGCACGGTACTTCCTGTCCCATATCTTTTACATTCATTATTAGCAGGGTCCCAAACAAATGTAGTGATAGCTCAGGATTTGGTAAAGGACAGAGAGTTACCGATGGACAGTCACTGCAGCGTGTTACAAACATCATATTCGCTGTGAATCCTGCCCCAAAGGAAACGCCAGTATTCGTAAGGAGCTCAGTAAAATTTAAACTACTTACAGGCTGATTCTTTTTTGCTCAGGCTCATTTAAAACTTTGCTCTAATTTTAATTTTTATTTAGTTTTAGCCATTCCTCCAGTGAAGTTGTTTGGTCTTACGTAATGTTATTAACCTGCTCCAGTCACATCCGAACTTTTACTCACTGTCCTTTACGAAATCTTGAGCTATTGCTTCATTTGTGTGGGACCCTGCTAATTATAAATGTAAGAGATATGTGAGAGGACAGTGCCGAAGGGTAGACCTGTTGTAGACTGTCGGAAGCGAGGCAACCAGTCGGCCCCTCCGACCACCACCAACCACCCACTCACTCACTACATTCACCCAGGCTTCGGGGTGTTACCAAAACGGTCTCCCATCCAAGTACCGACCAGGCCCTTCCTGCTTAGCTTCCAAGGTCTGACGGGATCGGGCAGAGCAAATGCGGTATTCTGTGCATATAGCCCATTGTGACAAAGCTGGAATGTTCTTAATTATAAGTGACTAAGTATGTGCACAACGTTGTCCTCTTCAGAGCCCAGCCAGAGACTGCTGATCAGCCCAGTCGTCCCTCTGTGAACAAACAACATTCGAAAGACTCACCAATGGCATTTGCACAAGATCCAACTTCACTGTAAGCTGTGCAAGTTTTATTCAGAGCTGAAATGAAAGATTGAACATGTACAATAAATGATTTGGCAATGCTTGTATTTAAAGGGTCGAGGGAGAGAGCTCATCTCCTTCTGCAGCAGACTCGGTTTCTTTGGCTGACAGTAACTTTTCAATGGGGGCTTTTGTGGATTTTACAAAAGAGACATCACAGTAAGTTTTTCCTTTTTTATATAATGTAAAAGTTTCAAATGTTGTGCTTCGGTCTAAATTTTGACTTTCTATAAACTAGTTACTATAATCCAGAACTGTATCAGGATTACATTAGCATTGAAGCAGGGCAGGTGGCTCTGTAAAGCTAAACAAAATGACTACAGATCAAAGGATTAAACAAATGACAATCAGGACTTCAGTACAACTACAGTATAACTTAACCAAGACAAAACCAGGACTTAACCAAACCTATACTAGTTCACTGAACAACCAGAAGTATGGTAAAAGCCAAACTGAGCTGACACATCTGTATTTGTTTTTTTGTGCATTACTTTGCTGTTTTAAGATTTCACTGTGATCCCAGAAGCTTTGCTGAGGTTTCCAATGATGAAAAAACATACATAAACTCTATCTTTGAGGTAAAGACATCGTTGTGATAAAATGGTACTGTATGTTATTGGCCAAGTTGTGCACTAACTTTATTGGATTTTTTTTTACTTCTTGAAAAGACTGTTCATGAGTTGGTGAGCTCTGAGTTGAAGAAGTTCCGGAGAGTCTTGACTGGAAACTGTTTTAAGGTGGACAATGAAAATGGAGATCATGTGGATGAGTGGAAGAAACCTAAAGATTCTTTTCTGGAGCTCACTCTCCATGTTCTGAAGCAGATGAAGCAGGATCATCTCGCAGATTCACTCAAGAATAGTAAGAACACATTTAAATAGCTCACTGTAAACTTCTCTTTCTCAGAAGCCCATAGGTCCCAAACACACTGCCTGTACATGATGTGCCTCCTAGTATGGGGTCCGTGATCTAGAGCTAGAAGGCGGTTGAGATAAAATCAGCACTTACTGTACATCTCAGGCCATGGTTCTTGATCAGAAAGAGGTCTGATGGTCAATGTAGGGCAATGTTCACATCAAGGTGGCTGCGCTGCCTACGTGCACCTACTCCATGCCTGTAGGCAGATTTCTTATCTGCTTTAATCATGTATGGTGTGGGTATCGCTAAGTTCACCTCAATACCGGTACTTCAACGATACTTGGTTTACGATACCCACCTGAACAACACTTTTTTCGACACCTATAGGAAAATACTTATCGTTTCCAACCAGAAAACAGATTAATTTATTCCATGAAGACTATTTCCTTGACATGTGTAAAATGTATTTGAGCATAAACAACGTAGTTACTTGTCCCTGGACCAACAGCATCAAACTTCTTTAAAAATATAATATTATTTTTGTTCCTGCATTCGGTACATTTATTTTTTCAATACCAGTAGTACAGGTTTCTTCGCACAAACCATTCATATATTTATTGAAATTCAGATAACTTTAATTATCCTAGAGGTAGCTGATTAGATCAGCCTCAGAAAAAAACATATAAAAACAGTCACACACATTAACAAATACTGTATAATAAAGCACACAGGACAATCATAATTTGCTTCTGCCATAAATTCCAATTAAAATGGCCAGGAGAATACATCTTCTGGTTGATTACACAAATGTCTTGTTGGCTCTCAGGGAAAAAAACTGACTAATTGCTTAGCCTTTAGCATTTACAGTATGTGTTATCTTGCCAAATTGACATTTGAAACTATTATTTCCCCCAATTTTTTCCTGTTTAATATTCTGATTAGGATTGCTTGCGCCACTCTGTCAATGCCAGATGAAGTTCAAGCTCAAGATCAAGTTTCAGAATATAGTTGAAGGAATTGAAGATGCAGGAGGCAACACTCTTTTGAATGAAATCTACACAGAACTAAGTATCATTGAAGGAGAAGCAAAATTCACAAAGAAGCATGAAGTTACACAAATTCAAATGAAGTCATCTAGACCAATAACAACTCTAAAAAGTGCAGACATCTTCAGTCCTCCTGGGAGAAAGAAGATAGTCCGAACTGTGTTGACGACGGGTGTAGCTGGCATTGGGAAAACTCTCCTGACACAGAAGTTCAGTTTGGACTGGGCTGAAGGCATCACCAACCAGAACATCCACTTCATCTTCCCCTTCACCTTCAGAGAACTCAACCTACTGCGAGGAGACTCCTTCAGTCTGTATGGACTCATCGGACATTTCTTCACAGAAACTAATCAAGGCATCTGCAGATTCGAAGAGTTTCAATGCTTGTTCATCTTTGACGGTTTAGACGAGTGTCGCCTTGAGCTGGATTTCTCCAAAACTCAGTCTGTCACAGACGTGAGGGAGAAGACTTCTGTGGAGGTTCTCCTGGTGAACATCATCAGAGGAACACTGCTTCCTTCTGCTCTTATATGGATAACCTCCCGCCCCGCAGCAGCCAGTCAGATTCCAGCGGTGTGTGTTGACATGGTAACAGAGGTTCGAGGGTTCGATGATCCACAGAAAGAGATTTACTTCAGGAAGAAGTTTAACAATGAGGAACAAGCCACAAAGGTCCTCACTCACGTCAGAGCTTCACCAAACGTCTTCTATATGTGCTCCATCCCAGTCTTCAGCTGGATCACAGCCAAAGTCATGGACAACATTCTCCAAACGGAGGAGGGCAGGGTAAGAACTGTTTTATAATCATGATGAATAGCTGAAAGATTTATTAATTTGTATTACAGGGGTAAAGGTCTTTGAACTGCACTGTATAGTGTGGATTCTCATGTCTGTGAGAGGGAAGGGGAACTGTGAAAGTCCTCTCTCCCTCCATGTGTCCTGACTCACTATTGCAGGAAGCAACCTCCCTTGCGATCTGGAGAAGTTCTGTAGTTCCTTTAGCTAAGGGTGTCCTGGTGCCATAGGCATGGACACTGATGTCCAATGCTCTTGTGCTTGAACCTGGTGTTAGTTATGGAAGCTGTGACTAGTGTAGAAGTCCAATAGTAGTAAACCACTCGGATTCATATCTGGGTCCTTCCGGCCAATTGTTGTGCCGGTTCGAAGAATAGTGATCTGCAACACATCGGCCAAAAGCCAACAGTGACAGACCCAACCCAGTCTTAAGACTGAGCCTGCTCTTTCCAGTCAGGAGACCTTGATAAGGGCATGGGACTTACTGGCAAGACTTTGTTTCAGCTTGAAGTTCCTGCAGGATGAAGCTCACTGGTCAGGACCAGAGCAAAGAGAAGTTGGTTACATAAAGGATTGCACTAATGACAGAACTGCACATAGGATTCATGTTTTCATTACAGAGACACCTCTAATTGTAACCTTCTTTGTCACAGCTGCCCCAGACCTTGACAGAGTTGTACATCCACTTCCTCATTGTGCAGGCCAAAGTTACTAATGTTAAATACAAAGATAAATCTGGGACGGACCTTCACTGGACCCTGGAGAGAAGAAACTGCATCATGTTATTATCGAAACTGGCCTTTGAGCAACTGCTGAGAGGAAACTTCATCTTCTATGAGTCTGATTTAACTGACTCTGGCATCAACATTACAGAGGCTTCTGTTTATTCTGGACTGTTCTCTCAGATGTTTAAAGAAGAGAGAGGTCTGTACCAGGACAAGGTCTTCTCCTTTGTCCATCTAAGCGTGCAGGAGTTTCTGGCAGCTCTTTATGTTCATGTCACCTTTATGGACTATGGAGTCAACCTGCTCACAGAGAAACGGTCTGTCTGGTCTAAACTATTCGGCGGCAGATCATCAGTAATCCAGTTTTATAAAACAATGGTGGACAAAGCTTTAGAAAGTCAGAATGGACATCTGGATCTCTTCCTCAGATTTCTTCTCGGTCTGTCTCTTGAGTGTAACCAGAGTCTGCTCCGAGGGTTGGTGAGACAAACAGGAAGTCCACAGATAAACAAAGAAACAGGTGAATATTTGAAGACCATGCTAGACTCAGGTCTGTCTATAGAGAGGAACCTCACGCTGCTGCAGTGTCTGAATGAGCTGAAGGACAGTGGTCTCTGTGAGGAGGTCCAGGCCTGGCTTAACTCTGAGAAGATCCCTCAGACCTGTCTCATGCTCAGTGGTCTGCGCTGGTCTCCATCTTACTGTCATTAGAAGAGCCAGAGTTTGATCTGACCAAATACCAGCCCTCAGAGACTGCTCTGCTGATGATGATGCCAGTGGTCAAACAATCCTCCACAGCTCTGTAAGTTTATTTTCATAATCAGGTTTGTATTGTCGTTGAGTCTACTGAACACAAAAACAGTGTTTCCTGTGCTCTTCAGACTGAGTGGCTGTGGTCTTTCAGACAAAGCCTTTGAAGCTCTGTCCTCAGAGCTCAGTTCTCAGTGCAGTCTTACGGAGTTGGACCTCAGCAACAATCTCCTGAAGGACAATGGTGTCCCACTGATCTGTGAGGGACTAAAGAGCTCCAGTTGTGCACTGCACACTCTCAGGTCTGTATTCATGGTACTTATTGACATATGTGACCAGTCACTAGAACCAGGGACACATGTCGGTTCTGGGGCATTTTGAGATTTTCACAGATTGTTAAAGTGCAGTCTCCAAGCTTTCCAACAATGTGTAACACATGGAAATCTGATAATATTTGGAGATGCAGCGGTGATTTGAAGTTAACAATTCCAAAAAGGCCACAGGGCTGAAAAAACCCTCTGAAGTTTTGGGCAGTTCTCACCTCTCTCTGCTGCTGAGAATAACCATAGGGCTCATTTACATCTCATTTGGATATTTGGATATTTTGGATAATACAATTCTTAAGAAATAGATCCTCTAAAAATGAAATGAAATATAAGAGATACAAAAACAAATTGGTAACTATTAAGAGCTAGCAAGAAAGATTATTAAACAAATCTGCGTGAAATATGAGAAAGTATTAAAGGATCTGTATCATGCTATTTTAGCCATTCCAAAGTAAAGTATAGGCATTTATATGATATATTGTACCTCTATCACTATGGAGTACTAATTTTTGAGAGAAATATAAGTATTTTTTGGAGGTATTTTCCCTACCCGGAAGACAAGACGCTTCGATTCAGTTAACTCCGCCCCTCTCTCCGCTCATTCCACATTTGCAGTATTATAAATATAAATATCGCTGCAAAAGTGAAGTTACTTCACATAATGCAATTATAAGGAGTTGACATGTGCAACACAGTTTCATAAATGGCTAACACACGCTAACATGCGTTTTGATTGACTTACCGCTCAGCATGGCCTCCCCATCGGGTTTTTCCATTATGGGACTCGCGTTGGTTATAAAAGTTAATCCACTTTGATTCTGGCCAAGGTTCACCAAGCATCCATCAGGTTGGTTGATATAGTCGCTGAATCCCGGAAAGAAATTCCAACTTCTGGCGAGTGCACTCTTCTTTAGGAAGGTTGAATAGTCCTGTTCCTCTCGTAGCCAAACGCGCATCCGTGACATTATCGTTCGGTAAGAACAAAGAACAGGCGTGTTCAGAGTAGGTTAGAAAGAGCTCAGTCTTCAAAAACAAGCCTCCTGGGACAGCACAGACGCGTAGGAGAGTTCCTTTTTTAAATTTATTTATTCATTTATTTTTTTTATTTCTCTCTTACAACAAAATAATGAAAAAGCTGTTTTATAAATTAAAACCAGGCTGTAAGGCATTACATTACAGACGTAGAGCACTTCCGTTCCTTTGTGACGACACAACTGAACAGCTCAGTCGTTTACCAGGAGAGGGCGGAGCAGCTGCTCAGAGAGCAGGATATCGCTGCAAAAAGTGAAGTTACTTCACATAATGCAGTTATAAGGAGTTGACATGTGCAACACAGTTTCATAAATGGCTAACACACACGCTAACACGCGTTTTGATTGACTCACCGCTCAGCCTGGCCTCCCCATCGGGTTTTGGGATCGCGTTGGTTATAAAAGCCGAGCGGCACGGTAGTGCAGTGGTTAGCGCTCGTGCTTCACAGCTAGAAGGTCCCGGGTTCGATTCCCACCTGGACGGGGCCTTTCTGTGTGGAGTTTGCATGTTCTCCCCGTGTCTGCGTAGGTTTCCTCTGGGTACTCCGGTTTCCCCTACCACTAAAAACATGTACAATAGGTCAGGGTGTTTGAGAGTGCACATGGGGGACGACGGATAGAAATTAGCCCAAGGCTACAATCCGGTGTGGCTTGTTCATTAACTTGCACTGTCCCTACCAAATAAACCAATAAATAAAAGTTAATCCACTTTGATTCTGGCCAAGGTTCACCAAGCATCCATCAGGTTGGTTGATATAGTCGCTGAATCCCGGAAAGAAATTCCAACTTCTGGCGAGTGCACTCTTCTTTAGGAAGGTTGAATAGTCCTGTTCCTCTCGTAGCCAAACGCGCATCCGTGGCATTATCGTTCGGTAAGAACAAAGAACAGGCGTGTCCAGAGTAGGTTAGAAAGAGCTCAGTCTTCAAAAACAAGACTTCTGGGACAGCACAGACGCGAGGAGGAGAGTTTCTTTCTTTCTTTCTTTCTTTCTTTCTTTCTTTCTTTCTTTCTTTCTTTCTTTCTTTCAACAAAAATAATTAAAAAGCTGTTGTATAAATTAAAATCAGGCCGTAAGGCAATACATTACAGACGTAGAGCACTTCCGTTCCTTTGTGACGACACAACTGAACAGCTCAGTGGTTTACCAGGAGAGGGCGGAGCAGCTGCTCAGAGAGCAGGATTCAGGAGGATTACTTAGAACTGCGTGAATGAAGCCAAAAAACGCTCTGGGGGTGTTTTTGATAAGGAAATAGCATAACAACATGGCTAAAAACTCAAAAAGTCGATTTTGCATGATATAGCTCCATGTAACCATGTTGTTATGCTATTTCCTCATCAAAAACACCCCCAGAGCGGTTTTTGGCTTCATTCACGCAGTTCTAAGTAATCCTCCTGAATCCTCTGTGAAACTTTCACAAAACCTGCTGTAAAGATAATAAGTCGTGGCTGTGTACAATTAAGCAAGTTTCCAATATACTGTACTCCTGCTGGCACTCAGCCTGCCTGGCATCCTCTAAAATATAATGGTAACATTTGTACTTTTCCACAAGTGTCTGTAACTTGTAACACACTGATGCTGTTTTGTAACACCTAAACAACAGATCTCATCCCAAACCCCACAGAACTACTTCTGTTGCAGCCCCTTAGACCCCTCTCACAGTGCGCTCAGGGCGGGGACAGGCAGCTGCAGCCTCCACTCTGAGCCCGGGCCTGAGCGGAGTCTGCTGAGGTGCGCTCAGACCAGGGACAGTCTCGGACCCGGGCTCAGAGCACAGTGGCACGGGGAGACAGTAATGCACATACATTCTCATACACATGAGAGGAAAAGGCAGACATTGCGCAGGTTAACACGCGGTCTCCGCGGGCCGCCGTACACGCATTCATTGTACACAGCCACGACTTATTATCTTTACAGCAGGTTTTGTGAAAGTTTCACAAACAAGTGACACTTTCACTCACAAAGTTTCACTTGTTTGTGAGTGAAACAAAAGTAACCTGTGCCTTCTGCTCAGCAAACTTGTGGTAAATCCATTTTCCAGCACTTATGAGAGCCACCTAGCATTGCGTTGCGTTGCATAGTCATGAAGCCACACAGACAAAGTCACGCCCCTACTGCAAGCTCCGAAACTAGTCGGTGTGAACATAAAGGTTTACGCTTTTAAATATACCAATACTGCTAGCTTAAACATGGAGAGGCTTCTTCGTGACTTCAACTGAACGATTCTGCAAAAAAGTGAAAATCACCAATTTTCTAAAAAAAACGTTGTTTACGTTTTTCTCGAGACACGGGCTGTCGACTTGTGTCCCTGGTTCCCATGGCGGGTCACATATCAATATATTGACACAAATTAAACTTGATCATGACTCTTGGATTCTCCACAATTAAGTGATCTTAGTTTTTCTAATTCTCAGTCTGAGGCAGTGCGGTCTGTCCTCTACATCCTGTGAAGCTCTGGTCTCAGTTCTGGTTTCAGACTCCAACAGTCTGACCGAGCTGGACCTCAGCAACAATGACCTGCTGGACTCTGGAGTCAAGATTCTGTGCAGTGCTCTGAAGAACCCTCTCTGCAAACTGGAGACACTCAGGTCAGAGCTACTTTACCCACTGAGT
Source organism: Neogobius melanostomus (assembly GCA_007210695.1). Lineage (NCBI taxonomy): Eukaryota > Metazoa > Chordata > Actinopteri > Gobiiformes > Gobiidae > Neogobius > Neogobius melanostomus. The sequence continues at coordinate 379,803 of VHKM01000589.1, read as the reverse complement.
TAACACTTAAGGTGGGATTATTCTTGATGCGTCCGCGAGGTCCGTGGGGAAAAACTGCGTCATTTTTTCAGACATGACCCTTTAGTTTTCCGCATCAGTGTCCGGAAAAAATTCTAACTACGTGGATGGTCCACACGGGAAAAAATGGAGGACAACAACTTGCTGATTCAGGACACAAAGATCATTGTGATGGACAAATGGTAAATGAGAGAAATAGCTGCATAAATATACCAGTGTTAAAAAAAACGTAGAAGTTGAGTTTCTGCAATTTTTTAAACGTTTGTTTTCTACTTCGACTGTCATCTGGTATAGTATGCATCTACGCCATGTCTCCAGCCAATCAGGAAATTCTAATTTAGTAGCAGAGTTTACCCTGAAGGGGGCGCAACCCATTCGTTTTCAGGCCAAAGTTAGGATTTAACACACGTTTGCGCTATAATGTCAGAATAATGTCAGGGACCAGTAGACAACACTATGAGACACCCATTGAGACAGTTTATCAGTAAAAAAAACTTGATTTGGTGTTTAGTTGCTCTTTAAAAGGATATTTCAGGATTTTTGACATAGGGCCTCATTTCCTAGTTATCCAGAGTGTCGTTGATTTCTATATTTTTTAATTCATGCAGTCCTTATACTTGAAGAGCTTAGTGGCGCTAGGCTAGTGCATTTCTACGGTACCAACTAGCCTGCATTAAAAACAGTCCGACCCACTCCACAGTGCACCTGAGGCAAATCCCCTATAACGCCAGACTAACAATATAAATGTCTGTGTTGAAAGAATAATTTTTGAAATATAATTGACCTTGTATCACATTAATTATCGCATTTTGACGGACTATTTTCTAGAAGATACAACCAGGAAGCTGATGCTGCTCAAATATAAGTTATTTCAAATGCAAAATGGTTATAATCGAATAAAATTTTATATATATTTTATATCGTTAGTCTGGCATTATAGGGGATTGCCTCAGGTGCACTGTGGAGTGAGTCAGACTGTTTTTAATGCAGGCTAGCTGGTACCGTAGAAATGCACTAGCCTAGCGCCATGAAACTCTTCAAATATAAGAACTGCATGAATGAAAAAAAAAATCTCCAGAAATCAACAATACTCTGGATAACTAGGAAATGAGGCCCTATATCAAAAATCCTGAAATATCCCTTTAAACTGCGTGGACATTCAGCAGCTGCCAAACTGGGCATGAAAGGCCACTAGTGTCCGTCCGTGCATCTGAATTCCATAATGAGACTTTGAACCTACTGAGATAATTCACGTACGCCCGTGTTTTATGTGTCTTTACCCTGATGGTGTTCTGCAATCCACAGGCTGTCTGGTTGTCAGGTGTCAAAGAACGGCTGTGCGTCTCTGGTCTCTGCACTGAGCTCAGAAACTTCATGTTTAACAGAGCTTGACCTCAGCTACAACCATCCAGGAGAAACCGAAGCTAAACAGCTTACTGCTCTGTTTCAGGATCCTCAGAAAAAACTCAGGTATTTAGGTTTCTTGATTGCTCATTGTGAACCTAATGAGGCTTTCTTTTGAAATCATCTGGAAATCTTGCAAACTTCATAACTTACCTCACCTTTTATTGATGGTGTTTCCTTCATATTCTATTGATTCTGCTGAATTAAGTTGTCTTTTTGTTGTCTTGCATTACCTTTCTTCATGTATCGGTGTTGTTCACCTATTTAACCATGCATCCGGGGATTGGCCATGTTTTCAGGCTGAACGGAAGAGCTAGATGGGCGGCATTAGGCCCTCTGCCTTTTTTAATAATTGATTTCATTTCATCGTAGCTTGGAGCATGGAGGAGTGGAGCGGTTACGAGGTGGCTTCAACAAATGTAAGTGCTGAATTTAAAAGTTCAAGTTTCAGATCCACTGACAGTAGTAAAATCTATGCATTATTGTCTTCTGCAGATGCATGTCATCTCACATTTGACCTAAACTCTGCAAACAAGAGAATCAAAGTGTCTGATAACAACAGAAGAATCACAGTGGAGCAAGAGAAGCAGGCGTACCCTGATCACTCTGAGCGGTTTGACAACTGGAAACAGGTCTTGTGCTCTGAGGGTCTGACAGGGAGGAAGTACTGGGAGGTGGAGGTTAGGGGAGATGTTTACATCGCCGTGACCTACAAAAGTATCAAACGCAGAGGAACAGGAGAAGAGAGCTGCTTTGGGAAAAACGCTCAGTCCTGGAGTCTGGGCTCTTCTGAAGATCAGACGTTATCTGTGCTGCACCAAAATAGAAGGAGATCTTTGAAAAAGAAAGAGTCCGAACGAATTGGAGTTTATCTGGATTGGGACAGTGGGCTCCTCTCCTTTTATGAGGTTTCCTCAGAGCAGAAGACCCACCTGCACACGATAAAGACCAGGTTCACTGAAAAGGTCTACCCTGCTTTTAGGATCAAGACCAAACCGGTCAACTCCTCTGTCACTCTGTGTACAGTGTAATCTAGACAAGTGGCCACTCACTTTATTATTATACAGTGGGTTGCATAAGTATCGCCCCCCCTTTAACTTTTCAACATTTTGCCATGCTATGGACCATAAACATAAATATATTTAATTGAAATTTTATATGAAAGACACACACTAAGTGACACGCGATTGTGAGGTGAAATGAAATTTATACATGATTTTGAACTTTTTTTATAACTAAAAACAGAAGTTGAATGAAGATTTCTGAATGATCACATGTTGCCTTAATGGAGTCTACCTGTGTGTAATCTAATGTCAGTTCAAATATAGCTGCTCTGTGATGGGCTCAGAGGTCTGTTAAGAGACTATTGGGAGCAGACAGCATCAAGTCCAATAACACACCAGACAGTTCCAAGATAAAGTTATTGAAGAGTATAAAGCTGGGTTAGGATATTAAAAGATTTCCAAAGCTTTGAACATCTCTCAAAGTACAGTTAAATACACCATCCGGGAATGGAAAGAGTGTGGCATCACTGCAAACCTACCAAGACCCGGCCGTCCTCCTAAACTTACTGACCGAACAAGGACCGCACTGACCAGAGCTGTTACCAAGAAGCCTATGATGACCCTGGATGAACTGCAGAGAGCTACAGCTCAGGTGGGGGAAACTGTACACAGAACTACTATTAGTCGTACACTGCACAAATCTGGCAGAATTTTTGATTTCTTTGACCATTTTTCCACTCATAGTTAGTGGTTGTGCAAAGCCAGTCAGACAACTGAGTTTACTCTTTTGAAATCATAATGATAATAGAAAAGCCTGGAAGCTGCGCATGGGACGCACTTGGATGTTCCAACATGACAACGATCCAAAGCACAAGGCCATGTCGACCTCTCATTGGCTCCAGCAGAATAAAGTGAAGGTCCCGTTAGAGGCCATCGCAATCTCCTGACCTCAATATCATTGAACCACTCAGGAGAGATCTCAAACGTGCAGTTCAAGCAAGACAGACAGCCCAGGAATTTACAGGAACTGGAGGCTTTTTGCCACAAAGAATGGTCAGTTTTAGAAGGTTTATTATCGTGGATTACACCCGATGTTTCTGTGTGAAACTGCTTGCTGTGTCAATCATTAACTATTGTGTGCTTTGTTGAGTGCTCATTGATTCCGACCTAATTTATTTAATGTTTTCACTGGCTCTGTTATACCAATTTTATGATCAGCCATTCCCATAGTGAAGGAAGAAACTGGAACTGGAAGAAAAACGGTTTAAAGCATCAATCTAAAAATACCAAGCCATGATCCAAATAAGAATTGAAATAGTATATAAATCATGTAAAATACTGTACAATTTCTAGTTAGAATAAGCTATAAAGTTAAAATTAAGATCAAAATGACTAATTCTAACAAACTCTAGAATGATTTGGTTCATTTTATTGGATAAATATATGTATTAAAAAAAAGGGAAAAGCTCGCAACCCACTTTTGGGTCCCGACTCACCAACTAAGAACCACTGGTTTAAAGTATACAAATATGTGAAGATTAATAATTGACAGTAATATTAATTAATTCAGCCCATTTTCTAAACATGAACATTATCAAAGTGGTGCACATTATTATCAATCATGCAAAAAAACAATAAAGCCAATGTTGTCTATTAAGCTGCACCAGAACAAATTATAAGAAATGCAATACAATTAATTGCTACCGCTTGTATTTCTGGATTTAGACGGTTGACAGTTTCGTGATAAACCATTCACTATTCACCTAATTATTTAATCATTATTTAAAGTGGCATAATCACTCCAGGCCTGCTTAATACACTAATATTAATGTAACTGTTACTTATAGTTGTAATATTGTAGAGCTGTGTTACTAGTAGAGATTCACAATTAATCAATCTAATCTAAATCGCAAAATGAGGAAATCACAAAGATGTAGGCAGTACTTTATCTTTTGGTCCGAAATCATGCAGCCAAGTTTAGATTTACTGTAGTATTAAAATAATCATCTTAATAATCACGTTGTTGAAATTTGAAAGACTGAAAATGTTGATTTGTATGAGATTAGACTTTTTATGTAATCTCTAGATGTGATGCACATATAAACCTTGTGTCACTGTCTTTTCTTGTGTTTTGAAATAAAGTTTGCAACCCTTTTGCCTGGCTCTGCCGTACTATTCCCTGTCCATTCCACCCATTGAAGTAAATATAATGGAAGAGGCACGCTGTCCCAGCTCCTATCTCTTTACATAGTGGTGCCATTGAAGTAACTATAATGGAAGAGGCACGCTGTCCCAGTAATATAAGATTCAAGTTAGTCTGGTCACGAGCAATTGGAGCAGTTTGAAGGGGCGGGCCTAACGCGCACAGATAGTCAGTGAAATAAACCAATCAGTTGTAGTCCGATTCACTAAATATGAACTAAATATAAACTGACGAGAACGCGGAGGCAAAATCCTAGACTACTTCATCCGTGTTTACTTTTGGCTAATAACTTGTGCACGTGTCACTGTTTGAATTGATTGAACTATAACATAGTGGCGCAGCGAAGAAGTGGGTGTGGTTTATCAGGCTATGTAAACCTAGCCAACTGTTTCTAGATAAACACAAGTCAGACCTGTTTTTCTACTGCCATAACACGGGCCTCAGTTAGACAAATATCCTTAAAACGACTTCAGGAAAGTCCTTGAACTTGATCCTCCACTGGCAGAAAGTACCTCAGGACTATTGGATCACTTAACAAAACTAAAACTGACCTAACCTAGGACTAAGACATGACCAAACTGGATATAAACTAAGTCCTAAGAATTAATGCAGCATAATACATTTTTTTTCTTCAACTCTGGGAGAAGGAAGCCCAATGTCCAGTGCGTCTTGTGACCTGCAGAGGGCGACACAGACCACATTATGGCAGTATTTCTTATCGTGTTCAAGGTGCTCACCCATTGACAGTATGGTACCACCGCATAAAATAGACCTTCAAAGCGCTGCAAGACCTAGACCTAGATCAAACTGACTTGGTCTAAAAGAGTCTTATTAGGGGAGAGTTGGTGTTTAATTTGGTGGTTATTGTGTAAAAGTAATACTATATAAAACAATATTATGTATTCGTTTGCATCTTAAGAAAAATATTCTGGAATAGTATATGGTTTTAAAGGGTGTTGGTTTAAAAAAATAAGTCTTGTGGCTCACTTTACCCCAGGAGGAGGGTGAATTGAACCGGGCCTTGGGGTCAGTTGAATTACCAGATTTGAAGGTGAAATCTACACTCAAAATCCTTTTAATATTTAATATTTGCAATTTTATGTAGAAATTAAAATATAATAATTTAAAGGTGATTATGCAACTTTTTTATGCTAAAAAACAAAACCTTGAACCTTTGTGACCCATTGGCTGCATGGGTGGTCGTCATGGTGCATTTACTTTCCATCACGGTGGCCTCTACAACTCTCCAGGATCAATTATTTTGTAGGTTTTCTGGTGAGAGGGTCCGTCAGCCGTGGAAACCTCCCAGAAACTCTAAAAACAATTGACCCTGGAGCGTCATAGAGCCCACTGTGATGGAAAATAAAGGCTGCTGGGTCACTGAGGTCAAATACACATTACACATAAACAGTGACGTGCGGTGAGGTTTGTTGCTGGTGAGGCACATGCTATTGACTCCAATATAAAGTAAACAAAATGCAACTTGCTGTCTCTGGTAATTGTCTTACTTTTAAATAGCATTCAATAGCAACACATTTAAACATAAAATACATTTTCACGATATTGCAACTAAAAATTAAAAGACAACATTATGAACGTGACCGGGACTCGCACCCTGCCCGTCCAAATTATGAGTTATTGACAAACCTGATGCACCACGCGGGCGGTGCGTGATAGCGTCGACATGTTCAGTACAAAGACTCGTCTACAGCATTTCATCCATAAAATATCAGTCTAATAAGTTTTTCCTTTACTTACTCCTTTACGTTTAAATTGCCTCTCCTAAACCGTGCAGAATAATAAAACAGACCGTTTTTTCACGTGTAGTCAACATGTTTTGTAGAAATGTGTAGCGCTGACACAGCGCCCCCCTCGTATCATCAGGGCAGTGCATTGGAGGCGAGCCTCACTTCGGGACTATCAAAACGCGGTTTAAAGTCAAATGAACAGGTTAAACAAGTCGTTCTTATGTCTGATTCTTTAACCAGGTGATAGAAAACCAACGCGCCCATCAAAAACCCATTTACAAATGTATTTTACTTTTAGGGGGCGAAAAAAGCCCGAATGGGACAGAGCGCTGAGTGAATGAGCCGAGCTCAAGTGTATGCAGGACGCTGGAGGCTCGCCGCACATCCGCCCTCTTTATACGATATCGACAACTGATAAAACATTTGGGCATTTTTAACCACAAGATTGATTAAAATCATAGAAAATCCCAATCATCTTAAGAGAAGGGACTTGTTTTTATAAAGTTTATTGTATTTTTTAATTTTAGTTTTTTTCCATGATGACTGGTGAGGCCTGGCCTCACCTGCCTCTCCTGACCGCACGTCACTGCACATAAATAATATTTTTTTGTTTCCACATGTAAAGTTGCATTATGCACCTTTAAGTGTAATATTTAATTTGAATGTGCTTGTCTCTACCAAATCACATTTTTTTCCTCACATACACGGCCAATGGAATAAAACATCATACATTGTTTTTAATGTCTTTGTTAAATATTGTTCAAGACCAGATGTAATGTGTGTCTGTTGTTTAAATATGGTTATTGGGTTTAGATTGTGTTTGCCAGGAAATGTGGGCAGTGAGAGTCTGATCCAATATCCGCTGCAGAAAGTGGAGGCACATAAACCTGTAATAAAGTCAGCTGCTCTGTGGGACAGCGGCTCGTAAATGTCATTATGGAGCGGAGAGAAACCGTCAGGCTTTTCAAACAGGAAATGTGTGAAATGAACCTATGGGCTGTACATGTAGGCCTGTAAAGCAGGACTGACCCAGGCTCAAACTCTAACCTCGGAGTATGGCTTTGCTGTATGTTCAAGGTGGTCTTCTTGAGTCCATAAAACAGAAAGTTAAACAGATTTCAGGAGGGTCTGTTAATGTCTAACTGCAGCACAAATACGGGCCTCACAGACCATAATACCTGAAACTGTGGACGGACACTGTGCTGTACATGAGGGGAAGTGTTGGGGAGAATACTATGAAATGGTATTTAGTTACAAAATACTGAAAACCTTAAAATGTAGAGGAGACCAGGGCTGTTTGTCACACGGGCTGCTGCCTTTTATAGCTACACTAGAGGGCGCTGTTGTCATTGAACATCATGTTTAACATCCTGATTCTCCTGCTGTAGCATGTTCTCATTCACTCAGAAAACACTGAAATGAAGAGAGGATTTTGTGTTTGGGGGTTTTGCCAATTTTTCAACTTTCTGAAGTTTGTTTTAATGCTGGAGGTGATTAGATTCTGAAAAATCTTATACTTAACACAAACCTATAGATCATAGCTTTGAATTGAACGATAAATGAGCTCTTAAAGGGGGGGGTATTATGTAAAATCGACTTTTTCAAGCTTTATATCATGTTATTATGTCATTCCCTCATTAAACACATGCCTGGAGTGTTGCCTTGGCTTATTCACATATTTTTGAGTAATCAGTAAAAACTTAGACGGCAGCCATTTTAGGTGTAGCTATGCCTCAGTCCTCCTAGGAACGCCCCCACCTCCTGGAGACGCCTCTGGACCTTTTGTCACCAGCCAAGCCACCAACCACTGCTCCTCAGCTCAGCAGAGCCCCCTCCCCGCACAGTAGTGTTGTTTAAATGCCACAGCAGTGTGCTGAAGGGGGCGTGTCGGAAAGCTTCTTAAAGAGGCAGAGGCCTATTTCAAGACGTTCAGTACAGCCATTTTGAGAGAGCAATTTTATTCAAGGCAGTTATTTTAATTTACTGCATATACAGACCAACAGAAGGTTACGTCATCATTGTAGTATGCTATAGACTGGTGCTATGTGATTGAAAAAAGCATAATACCCCCTCTTTAAAGCTGCACTAATCATCAATCAAACCGTTAAAGGTAGTTCAGTAAAATCTCAGCTGTTGCGTGTTTAGCTTTCACAGACCCTCCACATCCCGATTGTTGACTTGAGTAAATTAGAAGCTCCTCCCAGCCGGAGTTCATAGCGAGACAGAGTTGAAACGTGAACAGAGCTGAGCTTTAACACTGTGCTGATTTAGCCTCCGACTTCCTTGTGAGTCCTATATTTTGACAGACAACAGCGCACCTGTTCTGGTTCAGAAATGTAGTGAAGTATATTTATCTTTCAAATTTAGTGCAGTTCTCAATAAATACAATACTCAAGTAAAGATCCTCAGAAACTACTTCAGTACTGTAGTAACTTTACTTCATTACTGACCGGCTCTGGGGAGGTAAACGTCTTGGTGCTGTGTTTGAACTGATATGAGCTCATTACTCTCTCCACTGCACCTGTACTTCACGATAAGACTGTTTCACCTCAGATAAAGACTCAAGGAACAGGCCTGGTTCAGTCCTGGTTTAGTCCTTTTTAAGCCATGGTTTACTCCTGGTGTAACCCTGGTTCAGCCCTTTTAGTCCTGGTTCAGTCCAGCAGTTTATTCCTGGTTCAGTCCTGTTTAGCCCTGGTTCAGTCCTGGTTTAGCCCTATAGTTTAGTCCTGGTTCAGTCCTGTTTAGCCCCTTGGTTTAGTCCTGGTTCAGTCCTGGTTTAGCTCCTATAGTTTAGCCCTGGTTCAGTCCTGTTTAGCCCTGGTTCAGCCCTGGTTCAGTCCTGGGGGTCACTTGTGGGTGAAGGGGGTAAGTGAAGGGCAGAGGGAGCAGTGGCGCCACATTAGCCTCGTGTCAGTCACAGACAATGAGCACAGACTCAGATTCAGCCTGAAGCTATAGGCTACACAGATTAAAAGTATTTTGTGACAAAAATCTACTTTCTCAAACATACATCAGTCCCTGGTCATTTCTAGGGATGGGTAATTAATTAGATTTCTCTACAGGATATGGTCACTTGTAATTGTGGATATGGTTCTCTATGTTTGGACTTTGAAGAAGAAAGATTTTTTTCAGAAATATAGCCCAATGTATGACTTTTTACACGCTTATTAGACTGAGGAAAGCCATGATTTTATCTTGATCTCAGCTTGGTGGTGGTTGGAAGGTCAAATATTTTATCACCTGATTTTCACAAACTCCCAATCGATAGCATTCTCCGCTGTTAGCATAACATTAGCCGCGTTAGCTTACCTTCATAGCTCATCTTTTAGCAGCTTACTCTATAGGCGACTACAGGATGTTTTACTCAGATGGCAAATAAAGTAACGAAAAGCACATCATGTAGACTAAAACCTGATTTAAAGTTGTTTACACTTTAGCTAATACAATAGGCTACACACGGATTTCCTGTAGCGACTGTTGTTGACCATGTTCTCAAAAACATTTCAGGCTGCAGCCCCCCAAATGATCAGACGCCTGTAAAAAGTAATTCACACTAATGATACTTTCAGGAGCAAAGCATTTAAAATCTGGTTCATTAACCTCTTAACCCCCAGCTAACCGAGCACATTTTCTCCAGTTTGGCATTACCCAAATCTAAAAGCTTCTTGAAAAAAAAAAAGAGTCAAAATAGCGACGAAAACGTCATTTAAACAGGGATGAAAACACAAGGGGAAAGCAATAAAAAAGTCACAGAGACGCGACAAAAAGTGACCAAAATACAACAAAAAGGTGAAAACAATGTGGCAACAACACAAGGAAAAGTCTTAGCTCAGTTTTGTAGGTTTTAGCTTTCAAGAAGCTTCTAGATTTGGGTAAAGCCCGAACTGAAGAAAATGCGCTTGGTTAAAGTGGGGGTTAAGAGGTTCATGTTTACTTTAAAATGCTTTATTTTTTGTTATGGCCTAATTTCTCCAAAAAGTGTATCAGTTTCAATCAAAAACAGAAAACACATGGAATACAATGTTATATCAATTTTAAAAAAAAGTCTCTAAATCATGTCGCGACCCCTGCTTCAGAAAAAAATCATTTCATCAGCTCTTAAGAAACACTCAGGGGGTGCACATAGACAGGAAAAGTGCAATTAAGTAATAGTAAATAGGGGTATCTTATGTACAAAGTTGTCATTCTGTGTATGTGTTGTGGTGTGGAAACCCCTCCACCTGTTGATATCTTTATAAAACTCATCAAGCCTGACCCGGATGCTCGTCTCTGATTGGCCAAAGACAAGCGTAAGCCCCGCCCCCTGACCTGACCTCAGCCTCGGAGGGTCAGGAGGGAAGGGTCAAGGCTGGGCCGCAGTAATGACTTCCTCCTTCCACAAATAAAACTGTGATGTATGAGCCTGGTTCAGTCCTGGTTTAGGCCTGGTTATAGGAATGGTATTTGTTTGTTCCCGGCCTTTTGTCCTGTTATGCTTAAACTCTTAACCCCCGCCTGAATCGAGCACATTTTCTCCAGTTTGACTTTACCCAAATCTAAAAGCGTCAAAACAGCGATGAAAACGAGGATGAAAATGCAACAAAAAAAAGCAACAAAAGAGCATCAAAAACCCAATAAAGGACAAAAACAGGATTCAAAAGTGATCAAAAAGCCACAAAAGAGCAACAAAAAAGTGACAGAAACGCATCAAAAAAGCAACTAGAACGTGCCAGAAAAGCAACAATAACACAATAGAAAAAGCGACTAAAACACGACTAAAAAGCGTTTAAAAAAATAAATGAAAAAAAAGTGATGAAGAAAGCAACAAAAAATGTAAATGCAAATGTACTTTTTAGAACTCTGGACCGTGTTGTTCCATGGTGAAAAACAAGACCTGGGCCCCGGATGTGGTACTGCCGTCGCCCACGGCTCCTTAAGGGTCGCCCCAGCGGTGTCGAAGGACGGTGTCAAATACAGAGGACACATTTCGTTGTACAGTTGTTGTATAAAGATAAATAAAGCACCTTAAAGAAGAACTAAGTAACTTGTTTACCTTAATAAATCCTAGTCCCTCTGGGGGTAATACAAGTTAATGGGATGATTGTGGGGTCTTTCTTCTTGCCCTGGTGTCTCTGTCCAGAAAACCACCCTTGCAACTTCCCTACCTCTGGGTCAGAGGCGCAATACACACTAATAGGGTTCTACGGTGTTACGTCACAAATCAAGCGGAGGTGAATAAAACGCTCTCGCTTCATTGAAAACAATGGAAGATTGTTGATATTTGGTGGTTGTTTGAGAGGATTTATTAAGGTGAATAATTGTTGGATTGTGATGAAATGTGATTTGATTACCATGGTAACCTGCCTATTGAGGCAAAAGTCTGATATAAACAGAAATGTGACTTAATTGGTCTTGATTAATGTTTGTACAAACTGCTAAGAGGTCGCCTAGCACGCGTCGCTAATCCATCGTAACTTTGTGTTGAATTTCACGCATTTATGTTTCGCCTTTCGGGAAATAATCATGATCCAAGTTAAACGTGTTGCTGACGAGAAAATGTTTTAGAAGCTTTTAGGCGACGTTCTGTCTAGTTTATTCAGCTTTAGATTTAGCTAAAGCATGACTTCGCTAACACATGTCATGACATTAAACATTTGATTAACAATTTATTTTATGTTTAAAGCAAAGTAAATGGTAGAATTTAGAGCCTGATGTGTCCGGCACAGTTACGTTAAACTTTAAAACATAATCCACACAATGTGTTTAGATCTGAAGACGTCGATTCTAATCATAAAACTTACTCAGTTTACAAGATTGAAGCTGTAGTTCCGACAAAATGGAACATCCGACCACACAACAGCTTTTAGGATTTACTGAGAAAAACTAAATTTATCGAACACAATCTGTCGCTCACAGGCAAAAACGCTGTTTAATACCGCCATTGTTTTCACCTCTACATCTGGTAGAAGAGCCCTATAGAATGACGAAGAAGAAGCTAACAGGCTAACGGGCAAAGCTAACTGTGTGCTAGCGCCACTTAAACAGTGTTTACAGCCAAGTTTGAGTGAAAAAAATTATCTCCATTGTGTAATTGAGTTGTGGCACAATGTACAATATCCCTCTCTCCCAATATCCCTATTTACTCTCACGGATAAGTAATGAGTAAAAAAACGCAACATGCTACGACACCTGCAGTGGCGCTTATGGCCTCTAGGGTCAAGAATTACTTAGTTCTGCTTTAACCTTAACCTTTAGCCTTAGAGTGCCAGCCAGGGCAAAACTCCTGTTTCTTATGGTTAAGCTGCTCTTCACTAAACTACTGAGTCAGAAAACTGCGTCATGCATTTTTCCCCCTCTTCTCAGGCTCCGATCATGGACAGTGCTGCTCTGTCTGATTTATTGTGCTATGAACTTCAATAAAACAAGGCAAAAAGTAGAATTTTCCCAGATTTCTTTCAGTAACAATTTGTTTATTCTAAAACTACACAGAATACCCAAAATATCCTCTGAAAAATCCATCTATACTGTAATCTCCAGCTAAAGTGATTTCCTCTTGATTGACCTGCAGTGTCTGGCCTTAAAGACAGTTCAAACATAAAGCTGTCTGTCCCGGGGCAGACTGTTCAGTTGTCCCTGCGTCTCGTCGTGTCTCTGTGGTAAACTCCTGCTCCAGTAAAACAGTGGACCAGTCTCCTCTGTCTGAGTGAATCACTGTTTACAGGAAGGACCCCCAACATCTCCCCCTGGGGCTGATGGGAAGTGTAGTCTAGTCCCATGTTTACTCCGCCATTTCCCTGCTGTAATCCTAATTAAGTCCTGGTTTTAGTTCTGGTTTAGCCCTTGTTCTTCTTCTGTTCTGTCGGACTGAATCACTGTTTCCAGGCACGATCCCCCAGGGGCTGATGGGAAGTGTAGTCCAGGGGTCGAGTCTCTCACCACTGTCTTCCTCCTGTCCAAGAGGGGACTTTTATGAGGGGGATTTTTCATATGTTTATAATGAAAGCCAAAAACATGCTCACTTGGCTAATCGTCCAGCAATGCCTGACCGCTGCACATGACGTTATTATTTAGTTTGATTGGACGAAAGTTCAATCAGATGTTTTTGTTGTAATTGTGAATCAACATATCTCGATTGTATTCGTACCATAACTCATTACCAAAGAGTTTAACTCTTAACAATCAATCAGCATCTACAGTGGGGAAAACAAGTATTTGGCTAAAATCCAATGGGAAACTGACCAAATACCTTTTTCCTCACTGTATTTATAAAGCCCTTTACAACACTCAAGGTGACCAAAGTGCTTTGCAGTCAAATCAATGGACAATAACGAATGTGTATCAACAATAAAATGTCACCTTATTAAGTATTAAAAGCCAGTCTGAATAAGTATGTGTTAAGCCAGGCTTTAATAAGACCAAAGTCAGTGATGGTGCTTATGTCGGGGGCATATATATATATACAGGTGCTTGTCATATAATTAGAATATCATGAAGAAGTTTAATTTCTGTAATTCAACTAATATATGATATAGACTCATTACATGCAAAGTGACACATGTCAAGCCTTTATTTGTTATAATTTTGATGATTATGGCTTACAGTCCATTTTCAAAATATTCTAATTTTATGAGATTTTTATTTTGGGGTTTTACAAGCTGAGCCATAATCATCAAAATTATAACAAAAGGCTATACATATCTGACTTTGCAGGTAATGAGTCTATCATTTATTAGTTTCACAGTTTAAGTTGAATAACAGAAGTGAATGCACTTTTTCATGATATTCTAATTATATGACGAGCACCTGTATGTCCAGTCTCGGGGCGGCTTGTTCCAGACTTGTTTTGAGTCTTTTCCGAGCGACTGAAAAGGCCAGATCAGTGTTTGTAGTCGGCTCTGGGGACTTCCAGCAGGAGCTGCTTTGTGGACCTTAACCCTGTGAGTGTTTCAGACAAACAATAAGGAGGAGCAAGGCCGTTAAGAGCTTTAACCTGTTAGGGTTAGGTTTAGAGTTATTTTCTACAGTTATGTATAGCCGAATCTTAAAGTGTATTGACAGAAGAGCTTACAGCCTATGTTAGAGTGATACTTTATTTTGAAAGCCAAGATCTTCTAGCTTCTAAAATATGGGTAAGATCTGTGTGAGTGAAACACATCACAACCCTAAACTTAACCCTAATCCCTGATCAGGGGACGGCAACTAACAGCTTAAAAACAAACTTAAAATGTTCAAATCCTGGTTGAAAAGCTAAAGGCAGAAGCTCTTTATCATCTGCATCAGCCGCAAACCCGAATTGCAACTATGTTTATTGTATCATCCCTGATAGATAAATAAACAACACAGAGTCAATGGATATTGAAATTCTACCTCTTTGTTTGTCACTTGTGCCCACGGACCAACAATAATAAAAAAAAAGGATAATATCAAATCTTCAGATAAATCTTCTGTATTATTATATCCAATAGAAAGTAACTTGTCGTATTGCACATCCCCACTGATAACACCTAAGTCAATATCTTTCCCTTTGGATTCATACGTTTTATTATCTTCCACTAGGGGGCGATACTTGACCAATAAAACTCTTTTGAAACATTGACAAACAAGTCGCTCTGAGGCAGGAGGATGTTATGGTGAAACCAAATGAGCACATGCTGTTTTGTGGTCGTCCAGTCTCCTGCCTCGCTGTGTGGAGGAGGTTGTGGGTTAGACTCCTGATCTCTCTGGCAGCTAATTGACTATTGTTTGGCATAATGTGAGTTCAACAGTAGAACGTGGTGTCCCTCTCTCGGATGGAGCAGGGGCCATTATTCTGCTAATTCATGGTCTATTATCCGCTCTGCATCAAACCACATCATGAACTTGGGTTATGGGTCATGGGTTATACATGAAACAAATACTGTCACAAAGTTCAACATCTTCTCTCTCCCTAAAGTGGAGAAAATATTCGTTTGGACATTTCTGTTTGGAGGTTTATTTCCAAAACTGTGTCTCTCCCATTGAGTTGTATCGGCCTCTGCGCCAACAGAAACGATCACATGACAATCTAGACCAGTGTTTCCCAACCAAGGGTACGAGGACCTGGGGGTTCTTGAGGAATTATCAGGAGGTACTTCGAATGATTTCAGATTAAAAAGGAAGATGAAACTACAGAAACTAGATTTAACTACTACTAGAACATTATTTGAAGGAAAGGCTATTTCAACGACACTTTACAGTCAAATGTTTTTGAATTTTAGCTTTATGAACATACAGGATACAGAGCATATTTCAGGATTTTTGTCATAGGGCCTCATTTTCCAGTTATCCACAGTGTTGTTCACTTCTGAAGATTATTATATATTTTTTTAATTCATGCAGTCAATATTTGAAGAGTCTAGTGGTGCTAGGCTAGCGCATGTCTATGGTAACTAGTAGCCTGCATTAAATACCTCTTCAAAATCATGGACTAATCCTCCAAACGTTGCCATATCTGATTTGTAGAAAGCTCCTTTGTGAATTCCACGTGTAGTAACGCCGGCCGCAGGTAAAAAAAACAAAAAACTGTAAATCCTGTAACTGAGCAGATCACTCCGCCGCTGCGTAGCTTACAACCAGGAAGCTGATGCTGCTCAAATATAAGTTCTTTTAAAATGCAAAATGGTTATATTAAAACAAATATTCAGCTAACACAGACATTTATATGGGTAGTCTGGTGTTATAAGTGATTTGCCTCAGGTGCACTGTGCTTGGGTCAGACTGTTTTTAATGCAGGCTACTAGTTACCATAGACATGCACTAGCCTAGCGCCACTAAAGTCTTCAAATATAAGGCCTGCATGGATTAAAAATAACACTCTGGATAACTAGGAAATGAGGCCCTATGTCAAAAATCCTGAAATATCCCTTTAAGGCTCATTCATACGTCAGCGGCAAGAACAAAATGAAGTGCCTTGTAACCATGGAAACATTTTGTAACTGACGACACTTCCATGTCCCCTTTTAGTCCCAATTAAGAGTGATTTAAATAAGTAAGTAATTAAGTAAGTGCTTTATTTGTCATTGTACAACGAAATTGCATTCAGGTGTTGTTGCACTTTAGAGGAAACCCGGCTGGCTGCCTTCAGTGATCCTCTGAAACGATGCTCCGCCTCCTGAGATTGTTTCAGAGCGTGGTGTCCTGCACTGGTCGGCTCCCTCCGCTCCACAACAGTCTTCCACCATCTCCTGAAGAGCGTAGCAGACGAATATAATCCGTCTTATTCTCCAGTGATGGAACATTGTGTGGCTCAGCTGCGAGTCTTGCCCGGATACCTCCTTGTTAGTCCTTTTTTTGTTTCCCGTAGCTCCTCTTGTGACGCCTCCACTGTGCTGCAGCCTTGGGGAGCTCTTGGTGCCTCTTCAGTGTTTCAGAAGAAGAAATGTGTAGGTCTCAAATATCTTAAACTCTGGTAGTAAATGGAAGCTCATATGCAGTGGAACCTTGTGTGAAAAGGTTGACTATTATTGTTTTATTGCACCGTGCACCGATTGTTAATTTCAAAACTGCTCCGTTACACATGAGACTCTGCCAGTGCGGAGGAGAAAGGAGGAGGGAGCAGCTGTTTCCTGAAACCTGCAGCTGGACTCGAAACAAAAGACAAAAGCACCGAAGAAGAGGAGAACAAAGGGCCGTAGGAAACATGGCCGCCTCAGCCTGACGCTGGGCCGCGGTGAGAGCCGAGAGGAAGTCAGAGCGCTTCCTGATCGGTTTCACACACTTTTCTTCCGGATCCGTCACAGCTGCTTTCAGACTTCCCGTTCCCTTCTATTCTCAGACGCTCGCTGACGTACAGGGGGATTCGACATGAGAGAAATCAAGAATCATCTTTAGTAGTCAGCAAATTCTGGCAAGACGGTTGAGAATCTTGACGTCATTGAGAATCTTTGGGATGTGCTGGTGGAGGCTTTGCGCAGTGGTCACACTCTCTAATCATCTGCTATATACTGTTCACTTATCCTTCCCCATTTACCATATTGTGTAGAGATCTGGGGAAATGCGTATAAAAATAATCTTGACCCATTGTTTAAAGTTCAGAAAAAGGCAATAAGAATAATCCATTTAGCTGGATACCGTGATCACACAAATACATTATTCTTCCAAAAGTCGCTTCCTGAAAGTTTACAAAATATGTTCTGCAAACGAGAAGTTAAATACAACTTGAGAGGTAAAATTAGTTTTGATAAACAATACTCCAGAACAACCTTAAAAGCATCTGTTCCACGAGACGTGCTGTAGAAATATGGAAAAATCTAGATCAAAGCATCAAAATCTGGCACACTTTAAAAAGATCTACAAATAATCCATATTCCTCAAATATGAACAGACATTGTGAGTGTTGTTGTATATTCTTTTGCTGTTGTTTTTTTTTAAATTAACGCTCTCTATTATTTGCTGTTACCTTGCCATATGTTCCCTTGTTTATGATTGGTTTATGATTATTAAATGAAATGGTATTGTTTTCTTTTTGGGGTGGGCGCTTATAAGCCTTTGGTTTCGGCCCACTCCTTTTAAGCAGATAAACTGCTCAAATAAATAAATAAATACAAGTTTATGGTATACAGAGTTTATATCGTATTCAGCGGGATTTGCTTGTTAATTTGTCACTTTATGTCGATATGGACGCCCTGAAACTGTCTTTCTTCTTGGGGCAATAATAAAAGTATTACTGTATCACCTAAGCTTTGAGAAAGTCTTGGATTGGGCCTGAGTGGTTGGTTGGTGAGTGTGTGGAGGGTCCGTTGGCGCATCTGTCAGTCTACTCCAAGGACATCCCTGGACACGTACAGTTGTACTGTAGCTCACGCTGCTGAGTCTGGAGGGTGTGAAATATTGCCCTTTGTAAATGCTTTGGGTGACTCGTCCGTTGATCAGATTTGATCATTTTCAAACAAAGGTTAATAAAGAAAAGTTTGAATCTTCCCAGAATGATCATTTGCTGAGATAAATACGACATCCATGTTTGATGATGCACTTGTGTCACTGAGCCTGCCCTGCACATGTGTCTGACTCACTCACTTTATCCTTTACTCCCACCCAACCATAGAAAAAGACTGTGATTGTGTAATAAACAATAAAGTTACTTTAGTTCATAAATACGTCTGTCCCGGGCTGTTGAACTTCATCAAACGCATTGATTAAAACCAAAATCTCAGCAGAAACTCCCAGTGTCTGAAGCCTGAAGGTAAATATAGGTTAACTGTGCTTAATACTGGGACATGATACTGTCCATTAGTGATGCTCTTTTGAACAGCTCTTTAAGCTCTTTATTCTGTCACCCAGTACTCCCCTGAACGAACTCAAGAATCAGCCCAACAAAGGAACAGGCGACACAAGTGAAAGCTTTTTGCACTGAAGTCAAAGCTAAACACACTCAAAATGAATTGACAGTTGCAGCCTCTTTTTGTCAGTTGTGGGACAAGACTTTATTCACAAACATGTTCTTCAAAGCGTTTAAATAAAAAATAAAAAAACGTGCCTTTCATCGATCGCTGGCGTTATAAACATTTTATATTAAATATCCTTTGAACGGCTCTTTGAAATGATCCCAGTAAATCGTGTTTATGTATAAACACAGAAACTTTTTCGTATTAATACAAACCTTTCTCATTGAGACTATTTTCGGGTAAACAGAAATTTGTACCACATTAATGCAATTCATGGGCGTTGAATCTTATCGTTTGTGCAGACGTGTTTTCTTGTGGCCTGTTTTGGAGAATGCAGTATTCATATTTTACATTTTTAACTTAAAAGACTCTTTATTACTGAAGACTGTGAGGCAAAAGTTCTGCACTTGGTATGTTTTTGACGAGGGAACATGTTAGAAGCGAAACATTTTTTTGTGTGTGTATCATTCAAATTCCCACGACACTGAGAAGCAGAAGATGAATGCATTGATGTCACTTAAAAACCAACATAACAGAAAACAGTCACTGACCTTTGTGAAGTAATTTCCGATTATCTGTCATATGCGGTGATGCAGTAACTTACTGATATAAGCCACAAATGTCACTCCTGACGCGGACAGAGCTGAAGGAGGAAGTTTGGGGCAATAATCTGATTACAACACCACTTTGTTCATGACTGTTTACTGTATATGATGTTTTCATGTGTTACTCCAGAACTGCAGGTGTACAGTCAATGCAACTCATTCACGACAAAGAAGAAGGCTAGTTCCCGACGTTTTGCCGGCATATTCCCAATTTATAAATGTAATGGTTGGAATAAAATGTTTTGTCCGTGATTATTGATCGTCTTTCATTGTAACCTACTCCTTTTTTGACTGATTTTTCTGATTTTCTGATTTTTCTAACTAGCTATTACAGTTTTTGCCCGTTGCTTGAACACTACACTTGAACAACTTGAAGCTTTTGTTACCATACCTTAAACACATGTACCCATACCTTAAACAAAAGCGCTGCTTTGCACTCTAGTTGCAATTCTGTTACACACTTACTCCTTTATGCAACACACTTACTCCTTTATGCAACACACTTGGTCCTGCATACTACACTCTATTTCATACATAAGACACTTCGTTTAAAAATAAAATCTCAGGAGCCATTTGGAAAACACATGTATCCAAAACACAAAACACATCGGGGAATTGCAACCACTCAAATACACACCTGAAGGCACTGACTTGCAAAACTGAACACCAAACAGCTACAAAAAGCCTCAGTTTAGCCATTTCAAGAACTTTGCAAGCATGGATGGTTTCGACATGCAAGGGGATATTTTCCCCGGTGCCTAGAGAGAGAAGACATTGCGATGTCGATGAGTTCCTGTGGCCAGACCCTAACAGACGGCGGGATCCATGAGCCCACGTATGCACAATGCCATGATTTTCTGTGTTTACAGTATAGAGTTTTATCTGAATTCTTGTTACTGCAATGTACAATATTGAGTAGGCCTATTTGCTTTTTGGTTGTTTGAAATGTGCCTCCTGAAAACATGCCTTCTGAATAAACAGTGAAAATCTGCAGTGACGGCAGTGTTAAAGTAGACTAGTGTCTTCCCCTGATCTGAAAGTGTATATGATACAAGTATGTGTCATTTTGTCATCAGAGTTATATTTCGACAAAGGAATATTAGGTTTTGACAAAGGAATGTTAGGTTTGATAGCAGAGTTTGACACAGATGTGAATGGTATATTTCCCAGTGTTGTGTCATGTTTACTTGTGTGCAGAGTTTTGGCACAATGAGCGAAGTTTTGCAAAATGTGCTCAAGCATCGGGCAAAAACTGTAAAAGTAAATAGAAAGCTAAATCCACTGTTGCCTGTAGATTTAACTGCAGACGTATAAATGAGAGGATGTGAGAGTGGGGCAGGTGTCTCTTATCGTCCCGGCGACAAACTCCTCCGTTTCCTGTTTTGGTCCTTTTTTTAACTCGAGCCTCTTCCATTATTTTGGACTTCAGCTGTGACATCACTTCCTGTTGTCAGCGCTTCAGTCCATTTGAGTTTACTCTGATTTTGGAAAAAAGAAACGTTCTCATCTTTATCCGAAGCTAAAGCGAGAAATATTTTGACTTATTTGATTGGAGCGGTGAAAGCATTCAATTTCACTTTCAAACGCACTTACAGCAATAAAGAAAAGTATTTCACACAGACAACTGAAGGAGTTACAAGCAGAAATGACTGCAAAAATCAAAGTATTCAGACCAAAACTCAACATACTTTTACCTTACTTTACCTGCGACAGAGGCTCAGATGGAAGAGCCGTTTGAATCCCAGCTTCCTGCGTGAGCGGGGCCAATGGCGCAGATTGGCAGCCTCGAATCCATCAGTCTACCCCAGGGCGGAATGAATGAATAATGACCAGAGCTTTAAGGCTTGTAAAGTGCGAGTTATTATCCCGTAGAGCACAGAGGAGGATTAACCTATTGTATGTTTTAAATGGTAGTGGAAACTGGAGTACCCGGAGGAAACCTACACAGACACAGGGAGAAACAGAAAGGCCTGGGGATCGAACCCGGGACCTTCTATAGTAGCTGTGAAATAAATATTTATTTTCATTGGACCGCCTTAAGCGTTCGCTGTGGCATCGTTTCAAAAAGCTTCTGCAATGTGCATTCATTATTCACCAAGATCATGTATTGATGATGGGAGAGTTTATTTATTTATTTATTTGAGCATACATTTGCTCAAAAGGAGTGGGCCGAAGCAAAAAGCTTATGAGCGCCTACCCCCAACTCAATATGATAAAACATTTCATTTCACAAAAGTACAATCAGAGTAAAGGGAACAAAACAACAATAAGGAACAATAGCAAAAAAGGATGTGGTGCACAGTCTGGTCATGGTTGGCATTTACGTTAAGGAAGATTACATGACTAAAATTACATGTCTATCTTGTACTATAGGCTACACCTTCCCCAAACAAGTAATACTAACAACAATAACAATGATAATTCTATGTAATGAAATCGTAATCACTCTCGACCCCTGAAGCTTCAGTTTCCACAGCAATAATAAGAAAATAAGTTTACATGTTCAGTCATACATTTAGCCACATCATTTTGTGATTAGTCTCATTGACTGAAAAGAAGAACTTGTTTCTTTTCAGAACAGCTCATTAACACAGACCGAACTCACAACCACTGTTTGAACTTCATATAATGAACAGAACGAAACACTATTACAAGAACGGTTTGTTTCATGTAAGATCCCTACAAAGCAAGTAACAAAAGGCGACCATTAATATATTTCTTTCAGATGGTTACCAATGCCAAACATCACCCAAAATCACTTGTTTTATGACATAAGGGTACATTAATATACATATATATTATACTCCGCAATTACCATGCTCAACACAATATTAATCTGTGTACATTTTATTTAAGAATGTGACCACTGTGCAAAGCCTTCTCCAGCACATCCCAAAGATTGTCAACGGGGTTAAGATCGAGACTCAGGCTCCCTGAACCACTCTTTCACAACGCGAGCCTGGTGAATCCTGGCATTGAATATGCCTGCACCATCAGGGAAGAAGAATTCCATAAATGGAATAACCTGGTCATTCAGGATGTTCATCTGATCTCACTCTTTGGGCGCAGTGATTCTGAATCTAGACCTGACCAACTGCAGCAACCTCAGATCAGAACAGTCAGTATGAGTTTGGAGAATATTTATTTGCTGTTGCAGTTTAGTGCTGGCTAAGATCCTGTGAAGATCCAGTTTACTCCAAGTCTAGTCCTGTTGTTTAATTGTCTCCTTATTCTGGAATATACTATAATTTAGTCTTATTTCTTGTTTTGATGATTTTTTCCTCATGTCAAAAGACGTGTAATTCTAGTCCAGGACCCTCAGAATCAAAACAAATGAGAACAATTAACCTCATCCTCCCACACTCCTTTATGTTACTGAACCCCCTCTCTGTCTGACAAAGGGCGGGACCCGGGACCGCCTCCTCCCCCCTGCTCTCTGATTGGCCGAGGCGCGGCCCGTCGCCCGTCACTCATCGTTGCCGGGGGAAACAGTCATTATCAGGAGGATGTTTTGAGTCTGGCCCTCGCCACAACAGAAGCCCGTGTTATTTACGACTCTGTTTATTAGACGGAGAGCAGCGTGCACGTGCGGCGGCTCTCGTGCACGCCCCCTCCGTGTGCGTCCCCGTTTGATGATGCGTCACCAGGACAGCTGCGTGTCTCTGAAGTGGCAGGAAACTCTTCTTCTTCTGTGATCCAGATTTAGACTCCGGTCAGAAATAGACGCAGGGAAGTGACAAACACTTGTTTTGATGTGAGGACAGACAGAGACCAAAAATAAGACTTTTAGAATTCAGACTTTATTCATGAAATGACCTGGTATTTGCTCTGTGATTCTCATTGAAGGCTTTAATGTATGAATGAACCCATGGGATTATGTACAGGGAAAAAAAAAAAAAAAAAAGTAAGATAATAAGTAATTCTAATAAAGGACATATTTAAATTTCCTCAAAGTTGCCATCCTTTATTCTTAGCATTTTCTCAATGAGCTTCATAAGGTCGCCCTGAAACAGTGTTAATTTTGACAACACATTTTAATTTAGTCTTAAAGGGATACTTCGGGATTTTTGACATGGGCCTCATTTCCTAGTTATCCAGAGTGTTGTTGATGTCTGGAGATATTTTTTTCTTAAATTCATGCAGTTCTTATATTTGAAGAGTCTAGTTGCGCTAGCCTAGAGCAAGGCTAAAGCATTTCTATGGTATCAGTTAGCCTGCATTAAAAAACAGTCTGACCCACTCCACAGTGCACCTGAGGTAAATCACTTATAACACCAGACTAACCATATAAATGTCTGTGTCGATAGAATAATTTTAACCATTTTGCGTTTAAAATAACTTATATTTGAGCAGCATCAGCTTCGTGGCTGTAAGCTAATGCAGCGGCGGAGTGATCTGCGAGAAATAGTCCCTCAAAATGCGGTAATTCATGTGATACAAGGTCAGTTATATTAAAAAAATATTCTATTAACACAGACATTTATATGGTTAGTCTGGCGTTATAAGTGATTTACCTCAGGTGCACTGTGGAGTGGGTCAGACTGTTTTTAATGCAGGCTAACTGATACCATAGAATGCTTAGCCTTGCTCTAGCCTAGCGCCACTAGACTCTTCAAATATAAGAACTGCATGAATTAAGAAAAAAATATCTCCAGACATCAACAACACTCTGGATAACTAGGAAATGAGGCCCTATGTCAAAATCCGAGTATCCTTTAATCTTTGATGAAAGTGTCCTTTAATTTTAGTCCAGATTTAGTCAAATAATTTTCTTCAATTTTAGTCTAGTTTTAGTCGACTAAATTAAAGACTTTACATTTATAATATTTATTATAATCATATTTAATCAGGTCCTCATGGAGCTGCTCCCACATGAACAAAGCTCAGAGCTGTTCCTTTGGCAGAGAATTGAAATGATCTAAGGCTGTTTGGATGGATTGGATTCTTTTCATTTTTATTTAGTCTTATTTTAGTTGACGAAAAATTTTAGTCATAGTTTTAGTCCCATGAAAAACTTTGAATTTAGATTTAGTCCAATTTTAGTCAGAAAGAAATATTACTTTGACTAAAGTTATGACTAAATATTTTAGTCGAAGAAATTAACACTGCCCTGAAATGTATCAACAGTCTGTGGAGTGAAAAACATTCCTGGAGCTCATTGAGAAAAGGCGTCTATTTTGAAGAATCTAAATCACAACATAATTCCATGTGTTCATTCATAAATGAATCGTCTGTAAATAGTCTAGAAAAAAAAAAACCCAATACATAAAGAATCATTTTTGTTAACTACTCTGGACCCACTGACGCACTCATCTCTATCTTGGTTTACATAAAGAAAGTGTTTCCAAACCTTTGACCAGTAGAGTATTTGTTTTTGTTGTTTTTTGTTGATTTCATGCACTTGGTAATGGTTTGAGAGATAAAACGAATGATTAGTTATGAGACAAACTTGCTTTTAAACTGTCATGTCATTATAATATCGTTAAAGAAAACCTAATCCAAACCCTTTCCCCAACTTTAACCATAATTGTTTTCCTGTTTATACACTTTTCTAACTCCTGGCCTTAAACTGTTAGATTCTGTCCATATCAAACACATGTGACGGTAAAACAGCCGGGAACTGTCCCACGGCATCATAGACATTTTGTTTGTCTAAAGGAGCTGAAAGGGAAAGGTCTCATGGTCGAAATATGTTTCCCTGCAGGTGGCTAGGTGCTCCAGTTAGGGGGTTATGGTCCATGTGCCTCCAGGCTGCTTCCCTGGGGGCATGTTCTGGGTGCGTCCCATTCGGAGGAGGACCATGGGAAGACTTAGGAGGGACTATGTCTCTAAGCTGGTCTGGGAACGCCTCGGGATCCCCCCAGAAGAGCTGGAGGAAGTGTGCGTGGAAAGAGGAAGTCTGGGCATCTCTGCTCAAACCCAGTCGGTATTAAAACACACAAAGTTGCCATTTGGTGTCAATATTGCGCTACTATGGGATTGATCGTCCATCCATACTTCAAATAAAGTGGAAGAAGATGGATGGAATAAACATGTGGCTGTTGATTCTACTGGTGTGAAGAGAAGTGAACATGGCTAAAGTTGACACATTGTGAAGTTGGAAAATGTCTGACTTTATGCCCCACCATCACCATCCCCACAACAAAAACAAAGCAGCAACATTTATGCCGCCTTCATGTGCTCTGGTAAAGATCATCCTTTCCAGTGTTGAAGTGGAAATAACAAATGCATTGTGTTCAAGTGCTTTAGTGTTGCAACACAGGACAACACAGTATAAACAAATACATTCACGTGAGAAAGTCGTCTACAAACTGCTTGACCCACTTTGTATTTGCTTTGATCGGTAAAATATACTTTTTTTTTTTACATGACGATAAGTGGAAAAGAGACTATGAGGGCTTGAATTTCCCGGTTATTCGCTATATCCAGTAATGGCAGTTTTCGGGATTGGTGTTTAAATGACACTGAGAAATCGGGAAACTCAAATTCCTTGTTTACATGATCAAATAAGGAAACCCGGCTTTTCGAATTTAAGCTCTGTCCGCACAGGCGCATACATTACATTTTTTAGCACAATACGGAGAAAATATTAAAAGCATAAATGTGTGGCTTGTTCTTTTGAATGCACACTTTGAGCTCAATGTTTTGCTCATCCTCGACATCCTGAGCTACAACAGTGACGGCAGATTGTGGATAATTCCTGACCTTTACCCGTCCTGGGGCTGTCTTTATCACCGAGTGGACCAGGGAGCTCAGGGAGAAGGTTAAAGCCGGGGCCAGTGTGAGAGAGTGGAGCTGATGGAGTTCACCGAGAGTTAGTGGAGGAAAAACTTAATCCGGCTCTGTGTTGTGGTCGACTCCTCTCTGCGTCCGGAGGAAAACCAGCCGCCTTCAAACGGTCGCCGACAGTTTCGCATAAATCCACATTACGACGCTTCTTTCCATCTTAAATATTCACTACTATTAGTTATTTCATGGTTAAAATATAAAACTCCGCCTCCACTTGACTCCAGAAACAGGAGCGCTTCCTCTTCGGAGTCATGTTTGTTTACGATTAACTGCGCATGCACAAGAAATGGGAAGTTTCTTAAAGGGGGGTATTATGTAAAATCGACTTTTTCAAGCTTTATATCATGTTATTATGTCATTCCCTCATTAAACACATGCCTGGAGTGTTGCCTTGGCTCATTCACATATTTTGAGTAATCAGTAAAAACTTAGACGGCAGCCATTTTAGGTGTAGCTATGCCTCAGTCCTCCTAGGAACGCCCCCACCTCCTGGAGACGCCTCTGGACCTTTTCGTCACCAGCCAAGCCACCAACCACTGCTCCTCAGCTCAGCAGAGCCCCCTCCCCGCACAGTAGTGTTGTTTAGATGCCACAGCAGTGTGCTGAAGGGGGCGTGTCGGAAAGCTTCTTAAAGAGACAGAGGCCTATTTCAAGACGTTCAGTACAGCCATTTTGAGAGAGCAATTTTATTCAAGGCAGTTATTTTAATTTACTGCATATACAGACCAACAGAAGGTCACGTCATCATTGTAGTATGCTATAGACTGGTGCTATGTGATTGAAAAAAGCATAATACCCCCTCTTTAAAACCGGAAAATAGTGTATACATGAAGTTATATCCCGGTTACTGACGGAAAATCAGAGCCAGAAAACCGGGTTTCTCAAAATCGGGAAACTGTTATTTTCGGGTTTTTATAATCTGGAATATTAAAAACTCCCGATAATAACCGGGAATTTCGAGCCCTTGTAAACGTACTCTGTTAAAATTGAGAAGCTAAATGTGTAGGCTTCATAACAATCAGCTAAAAGGTTTAAAAATGGTCGCTGCTCTCTTTTCCCAGTGGAAAATACGACATGAGGTGACGTTTTCCACTTATTTACCATAATTACGGCACCACATGAGCTGCATAAAAACATATAGTGTTCAGCATCCGGTGTTACACGTTTTCCCGGAATTTTACATTGAGGAATCCTATTGCCTCGTCCAAACAGTCATTACCTTCTTTTCCTCAATTTTCCATTTTAATTCATTTTCTCGGTGCTAAAAGCGTCCCACTTTTAATTACACGTGACAAATCCGTGCGCTCCTGTCTGTACATCCACGTTACTCACCTCTTCTTTCACCCAGAGCCACAGAAATGTCCTTCTAATCCGCCCCAGTGACGAAACCTGCGGCGCTGTGGTGCTTTAGCGTTAGCACTAGCCATAGCATTAGCCGTAGCATTAGCGCGATTGTGTGGGCTCTGGCAGGAATGCATTGACGCGGAGAGAACGGCGGTTTGTTTACCTGTTTTTTAGGTGAGACGCGGTGAATCACGCGGTTATTTCGAGAGCCGAGTCACCGCGACGATGTTTGGAGATAAACAGAGATTAGCGTGATTCAGCTCAGGCCAGACTTTGATTGAGACACGCCGCAGGATCACTCAGGAATGTTCCGGAGGATTTACAGATGAACCGTGTTGTTGTGACTTTTCCTGACGCAAAATCGAGGGTTAACCAATAATTAGTGCAGAGCTGGAAGCAGGTTTCAGAGTTTACTGAGCGTCTTTGCCATTTGAGATTAGGATAGGATGTTATATTTGATAGTTACTGTATGATGACCAGATTTTCCACATTAACAACCCAGACAAAATCGGATTTGTGTGGGGGCCAAATTGTGAAGTTGTTTTCCAAAGGTTGAGCGGTTAAACTGTTTGTTTGTGAAAGTCTAATGTTAATTTAATGGAGCAATCAGCTTTTTAAGCGGTTCAGTGTGTTTGACTAAAATGGACAAAAGTCATAATGTTTCAGGTGAAAACAAAAATACTGCTCTAGGCAGGACATTGAACAACTCCCGGACACCTGGGACAGAGCTTGTGTAAAACTGGGACAAATCAATGATTATGGATAAGGCAGCGTCTGATGGCTACAAACTCTCTTTGTTATATTGCTGTCTCCTTATGATAATGCATAAAAAGATGTCCAGAAACCAAGGGTTCACAGCACATTTTTTGTCTCGAACAGCTCAATTAATAATACATGTTTTTGGTTAGTTATTAGACAAGCTTGATTTTACATATGTCACAGAAAAAACCTATAATCCTAACCTTAATTGTGTTCCTGTTTCTAAACTTAAAGCCCTATACCTGATTTTTTGATTGTAAACAATGAAAGGGGAAGCCGCTAAATTAAAATGTTAGTTGTGGTCCAAACTCATTCGTAACTTTCCTAATACATTTGTAGCATCCAAATTCTTTACAGGGACAAGTTTATATGCACATTTCACAATTTGCAGGGTCACTTTTCAGGGTCACGTTCACAAAAATGCTAGAAAAATTAGCCGACAGTTCATGAAATTGATAAAATGTTTTATAATTTGGTGCACGCGGTTTTCCCCACAAACGTTTGAGTTTACAATACACTAAAGGAGGAAAAAATACTTTTCATTCCATTTCTATAAGTAAAATCAGGTATTGCTCCTTTAAAGAGGGGTATTATGCTTTTTTCAATCACATAGCACCAGTCTATAGCATACTACAATGATGACGTAACCTTCTGTTGGTCTGTATATGCAGTAAATTAAAATAACTGCCTTGAATAAAATTGCTCTCTCAAAATGGCTGTACTGAACGTCTTGAAATAGGCCTCTGTCTCTTTAAGAAGCTTTCCGACACGCCCCCTTCAGCACACTGCTGTGGCATCTAAACAACACTACTGTGCGGGGAGGGGCTCTGCTGAGCTGAGGAGCAGTGGTTGGTGGCTTGACTGGTGACAAAAGGTCCAGAGGCGTCTCCAGGAGGTGGGGGCGTTCCTAGGAGGACTGAGGCATAGCTACACCTAAAATGGCTGCCGTCTAAGTTTTTACTGATTACTCAAAAATATGTGAATGAGCCAAGGCAACACTCCAGGCATGTGTTTAATGAGGGAATGACATAATAACATGATATAAAGCTTGAAAAAGTCGATTTTACATAATACCCCCCTTTAAGGGTTTTCCAACTCCCGGCCCTAACCAACCAGTCAGATAGTGTCCATATCAAACACATGTAATGGTAAAAAAGCCAGAAACCGTCTGACAGCATCGTAGAAACTTCGTTTGGATAAAATTTACGGGGACATGGGACAGAGGGCTCATTACTGGGACTGTCCCGGGTAAACTGGGATGTCTTGTCACCGTAAGTTATGGGCAAAATCAGCCATGTTTGTTGGCAGCAGGCCACAACGTTCCTAAATTTACACACTGTGGAGTCCGTTTTATGTGAATGATCATAGTTTAGGAGAAAGCAATTATGGAATGTGCAATTACTCCCAGAATCACACCATTAACATTTTTTTCTCTCATTATCTTTGCCTAGGTCTCTTTGGGCAATGTTTTAACCAAATGGCCATGCTGCAATAAAGGCCTTTTACCATTATTTTTCTTTGAGTGCCTGAGTTTTGTATCTTTTGAAAGTAATAAGCTGATCAATGCCCTATTGAAAGAACCAGTATATCCAAGTAGCACTCCTGCATGTTTTAGTTTGCTTATTTCAAGCTAATTACATTTTTTAATAGTGTTTCACAAGTCAAATTTTTTAGACCTGGTTTGGTCCTGGTTTGATATTGATCTAGGCCCAGTGGCTCTTGTAAGATCAAATCATTCAGGTGGTGCATCGTGTGAAAAGTTAGAGAATCTTTAATATGTTTTTGCGCATCATTCGACAACTTCTCCCTGGCAATGACTTACCTGTTCATTTATAAATGCAAAACACGTCATTATCTTCCAACGGCACAATGACCCACTCACTGCTGCACAGGACCATAAATAAAGCCAGTTATATTGTTTTTTTAGCCCCAGTTTTTGTGGAGAGTATCGGTCCGAGTGAGAACACCTCCCCGGCAGGTGAATTGAGTAACCATCCTCCTGTTTGTGTGACTCAGTTGTGGCAGTGCACACTTCACTTTTGACATATTGCTCTCATATTACCCGGATTATTCCTGGATTACAGAGGGATCGCAGGTGTTAGCGAGGTGCTTTCAGTTTGGGCTGTGTCTGATTCTGAGGAATGGTTATGCAACTGTCCTGAACCAAAATATTAATCACCGTCTCATATTGTGCAAAGGTATTTTAATGTGCGCTGTGTCTATGTTATATCCTGTACTTCAGAGCCAGTGTTGTCTTCTTTCACTGTTAGACCGAGGATAAACAAGACTAAACAAATACTGACCTTTGCAAAGTGGTAAACACAGGACACCATGTCCTCAAAAGTGTATCATGGAAACATTTTCATTTGGTCATGAACAGTGGAGGCATCACAAGAGGCACTACAGGAAACAAAAAAGGGACAAACGAGGAGGTATCTGAGCAAGACTCACAGCTAAGCCACACAAATCCCTACTATTGTTCTGACTAGTGTTCGTTCACTTGAGAATAAGACGCATTGTATTCACCTGCTACGCTCTACCTAGAAGATGTAAAAGACTGTTAAGGAGCGGAGGGAGCTGCTCAGGAAGAGGAAGGAGGAGGTGGCGGAGCTGACCAGTGCAGGACACCACGCTCTGAAACAGCGACAAACCCAGGAGGCGCAGCACCTTTTAGAGGAGCACTGAAGGCAGCAAGCCAGGCTGGCCAGGCTGGCCCACAATGGCTCAGGACTAACTCAACACCTGAACGCAATTTCGTTTTACAATTGTACAGTGACAAATAAAGCACTTAATTAATTACTTTCCCAGGGAATATTACTTTCAATATTTATCTAATTGAAAAAAAAAAAAAAAAACCTACAAAACAAAACAAAACAAGAATAAACTCCTCCGAGTCGTTTTGATCATAATTTCACCTTTATGCTTATCTAGTATCTAGTATATGTAGCTAATATGCCGCAGGGGTCTTTTCCCATGCTGAATGGTAAAACTGTTAACATCTCATGTCATGGACCAATCCACATTGAGGAGATGCTAGAGCGTGATGATGGTGGATCCTGAGGCCCTACCAGATAAGAATCCTTTACCTTTGTTTGCACAATGATGCACGATTCCACACGTTTCTAGGGACACATGTGAGAATCTGACCCAGATGTCTAAACGCAATGGATCCAACTTAATGACCATTTTTTCCAGCTTCTAATACAATAGTTTGTGACTAATATCTTACTGACAGGAGCCAGAGCTCATTTTGATACATTTCTTAAAAACCAAAAGTCCCTAAATCACAAACAATGCCTTAAGTCTTTGCTGTGGTGCATTTGTCTTTGGAAAATCCGTCGCGCTGGTTCCCATTATTGTGACTGCTCTAAATGAAAGTGCGATGTCTCCGTACAATGCTCCATTCTTCAGAAGTCACCGCTCTACATCCTTCCTGCTGTTTGTACGCAGGGTTTATGAACGATTCCTGTTGTTTTTATGAATGAACCGAGCACCTGCAGGGACCGGCGCGGGGCAGGTGCCTCTGGAACAGCTGAAGGAAGCGCAGCCCGTTTCACACATAACAGTATACAGTAGAGCTGTAGTATCATTTTAGAGGTCAAGCGAATCAAGGGGATTTACGACAAAGGCTATTTAATATTCAGTCACAGTTAACAGAGTATCTGCTTTTTTGGGTATTTGGTGAACATTTCAAACACTATTTTTCCTTCCAAACATCAGCATTCACTCACCCACATACTATACATTTACACTCGTGTCCGAATTCTGGCTCTGCCAAGACATTTCACTGCCTCTGATCTTTGGATTCATCAATGAACACTCTTAACAATTGAGCCACTACTAACCAAATGTGATCAATATCGATCCATTCATCAATTATCCATTTGTATCTGCTTTGTCCAGGGCCATGTTCTGGTAGCCTGTCAAAAAGCGATGAACTGTGGGGGCTAACGAAGCGTGTTCATGCTAGTAATTTGAATGTTTAAGCCAGCTCCATTACATTGAATAGGACAAAAGAAAAATAGTAAAAGGGATCATATAGGACAATGTTGCGCATATTAACGTCTCGAGGTCAGAACGACAAGCTTGTGTTCAATTCAACGCAGCGTTCAGACAGCATATCATCACATCAAAAGTACGCCTAAAGCCGTAGTTGGACACTTATTGAAGTCAGACGAGGTCAGAAGCTTGAAATTTCAAAATGCTCCTACAGTGTCCACCATAGACTTTGCATGAAAACCAGACGCCAGTGACGCTTGAGACGTGTTATGTCTGAATGAGCATTTAAAGAGAGGCAGACCTGGATCTATCCCTCAGTTTTAGTAGCATCATAATGTATTGTAATGGGGAGAACCTCTGTTTGAACCCGTTTGAAACTCTGATGCCCCCTCAGTCTGCTGGTTGTGGAGAGGCCAAAAGCCCATTAGAGCAGGGGACTTCCGGGCCGTGTCCCCACTTCCTTATGGTTTCCGAAAGAATTAGGCTATATTTATCTATTTGACGCTCTATGTGTCCAGCAGGTAGCAGTAGCAGTGTAAGCAGCGATACTCCTTTATCCCTGCACACTTCCTCCAGCTTTTCCTGGGGGATCCAGACTTATATTTACTTCAATGATCCAGACGTATTCCAAGCACTTCACTGCCAGCCCTAAATAATCAGTTAATTATTTCCTCACCTGAATTGACCTGCTCCTGTCTCTTTAAGATAATAAATTAGCATGTTTGTTTGTCTGGTGTATGTTTTCACTGCACCTGATGCGCATTATGGGGAAACCATTCTAGAAACCACAGGAATCCGCACCTGAGTTTCCTCACACGGCGTCTGGGCCGGAGCAGGGCGCGGCCAGGATTCGAACCCACAACCTCCGTGTTAAGTGTGTTTACATTCCAGAGTGTCGCTCAGACGCTGACGCACTCTCTCTGTTTTTCACCCCTGCTGTCCGACACATGTCGACATGAGAGGAATGTTTTGAACAGCAGACACGGCTCACATGCGAAGACTTTTACCTGAGGTTGTGTCTGTATGTTTCCTCCACGTGCTCCGAGGGATTTTAAATTCTACTAGTACTTTCTCAGTTTGATCAAGCTCAAATGAATAAAAATAAAGAGGGAGCAGGGCTGTAAATTATATTGGTTTATTAAAACTGACATATAGCAGCTGATCTCCATGGTAACGCAGGACAGTCGGCGCCAAATTCGTGGATAACAGCTTTCCATGGACTTAAAGTTGACAGAAGCTGATATATATCTATCTCATTAAGTTTGAAATTACATCATTAAACCACATTGCCTTTTTGTCCAGAGCTTTATATTTTTACACGTCATCTTTCAGTCGCAAGAAGACTTTTATATTGCAATTATTAAACCTAGAGGCTAATAATTCGTCAGCATTTTAGGCAAAACTATAGTATAGATATTTTTTATGATTTAAGATGTGGCTGTGTTTTTAGCATCATACCCTGGGGTTGTAGTAAGTGTTGCCTCTCATACAGTAAAAGAGTGAGAAAGGCAGGTTAAATGAGCCGTTTGTAGCTCTTCAGGTTCAGGATGACATTGTTTACATTAGAAACATTATCCAATGTGTATTTGTCAAGTGACTCACAAACAACAATTGGATGATTAGTTTTTAAAAAGGTTTCAAAGAGATTTTCAGGACAATATAACATGCAAAATAAAAACACATTTTTAACCATATATTGTTATGAGAAGTTTTATTCTTAGTATTTCTTCCTCAGCTGCTGAAACGTGTGTGTGGCATTTTCAAAGTCTACAATCCAACATTGTAAACAGTTCTGCGCTCAGAGTCATAATGTTTCTAACCATGCTGTTAGCATGAACATGTTAGCATAAAAGCTGAGAGTAGAGTAATGGTACTTTAAAATATTTTACTCAAGTAAAAGTATTGGCCCAAATATTTACTCATGTAAGAGTAAAAAAGTACTATGAGAGAATTTTACTTGAGTACTGAGTAACTGTTTGAGCATAAAAGTCTGATTTACGGTCCAGTAGTGACATAAATTATGAGAAATAAAACAAGTAATAATGCAATATATATATTTTCAAGAAAAAAAACATATAATAACTTATTCTTCATAATCATTACTTTGCAAAACACAAATACATCTATTGTACGCATCAAAATTAAGATTTGCCACTTAAAGATGTACTCACAGTGTCATGGTAAGGTAAGTTATTTAATATTACTCAAGTAGAAGTAAAAAGTACTGTACGAAAGAACTACTTGCAAAAGTACAGTTACTTCATGAAGTCACATGAGTAAATGAGTACCCTCCTCTGATCCTAATAGATATTATTTAAACTATAAAACATACAATATCTACACTGGTGTACTCAAAAGAATGTGCAAAGAACATTGTCCTTTAATCAGTTGGTAAAAACACTTTTTTAAATGTTTAAAATTATTTGTGTAGACATTCTTGTTTAATCTTGTCTTAACAGATACGTAAATCCACCCGTTTCAGACATGATATGAACTTAAGTCCCTCTCACTGCCAGACAATGGCTCGGTACTTTCTGTTTCTGCGCTTAAGTGCGCGTGGGCGTGTAGGTGTTAGCCGTCAGTGTTAGCCTGTGGCATTAGCGTGTTGTGTTAGCCTGCTGCATTAGCGCATTGTTGTTAGCTTGTCTCCGGGTGTGGTCGCGTCTTAGGGAAAGCCCTGTTTAATCTTTCACTGGTCTGACTCACGGCGCACTGTCTGGATATGAACCATCCAAAACAAAGATCGTAAAAATAATGAGACGCTAATCACCGCGGACCGTAAACACGCGCGGAAGTTAACGGGGCAAATACTCAACATAGCTCCGGCTGCGGTTTCATCAGGAGGAATTTAAAGGTGAAACTGTACAGTCATCAATGAGACTGTGGGTGGTAGAGACACGGAGACATGTTTATATTGAGGAACAGGCATTTTCCATCATGAAAACATTCAGGGGAGACACCGTAAGCAATGCTAATTTTGAGGTTTTTGCCTCTGTCCTCTCTCAAGATACAGCATTTCCACTCACGTGAAACAAAGACAAATTATTATTTTCATTATTTCTCTTAATCAAATTTCCTCCAATTATTTATATGGGAAAGTGTAACTTAAAAAATAAACTATCTTAAAGTAGTATACAGTAGTACCAAATTTCTCATACATACAATTGTTAGCTTTTTTCTGCCCCTTTTTTTTAATTTCTCAGGCTTTATTGAGGCTTTATTGTAAAATTTAGTAAAAGTGATTTACTCTAAAGGGCTCTGGACACTTTTGGTTGGTTGCACTGGTAGAACAAAGTATTTCATCTGAAAGTAACAGGATTCACTGCCAATTCTTAACATTGTTTGATATACTTTAGCAATTTGTTCTTTCAATTCATCTTCCATAGTCAAACATATTATGCGACAGAGGCTCAGTTGGTAGAGCGGGTCGTCCCATAACTGAGATGGTTCTTGGCGGCAAAGTGGTTTATTTATTTTCTTTCTTTGTTAGTTTATTTGACAGGGACAATACACTTTAATTAATATTTCTGTAATGTGTAGGTATAGGAACATTTTAATAGTTGAGGCTACATACTTACATAACTTACATACAACATACTGTACATTCATTAGTGCTTGTTCTTCACAGCTAGAAGGTCCTGGGTTCTGTGTGGAGTTTGCATGTTCTCCCACTGTCTACGTTTCCTCTAGGTGTTCTGGTTTCCCTACACTAAAAACATGTACAATAGGCCAGAATGAATGAGAGTGTGAGTGGTTGGTGGTGGTCGGAGGGCCGATGGCACAGATTGGCAGCCTTGTTTCCATCAGTCTACCCCAATAGTGGCTACAACAGGAGCTTACCACTGAGTATGGTGTGAATGAATAATACTACAGACTGCAGGTGTCGTGTCTGTGTACACTTGTGTATGAATGAGAGTGTGAATGAGTGAGTGGTTCCTTGATGTAAAGCACTTTCAGTATCTAATGTAGGTGGAAAAGTGCTGTATAAATAGAGACAATTTACCGTGGGTAATTCTTATCTGACATTAAAACTGAGATGTTGAGGAATAAAATTAGCTAAGATCTCAACATTGACCATGGGAAAAGTGTATGTTTTCATCTGCCGTGTCTCGTCTAAAACTGGGTTACATTTTCTTAGTAAGACTATGTTGACAAAATGAACAGTGCATTTATATCTATTGCTACGA
Organism: Neogobius melanostomus; assembly: GCA_007210695.1. NCBI lineage: Eukaryota > Metazoa > Chordata > Actinopteri > Gobiiformes > Gobiidae > Neogobius > Neogobius melanostomus. The sequence goes on along the minus strand of VHKM01000589.1, from coordinate 343,360 downwards.
CAGTGAGTCCTCTGCTCCGTCCGACCCTCTCCTCTGCATCCTCTACCTCGTCTGCTCCAGTGGACGCCTCATTTTTGCACCAATAATTCACGTCGGTGCCCCTCTCTCTCCTTCAAATGCCACATCCATCACCATAAATACGTGCAGTTTAATCAGTCACCTGTAGGGGCAGTGTGCAGCTTCACCCTGACCCTGTCTTTTCTCTGACACATCTCATGTTACCCAAGGTCCGCCGAGAGAGAGAGAGAGAGAGAGAGAGAGAGAGAGAGAGAGAGAGAGAGAGAGAGAGAGAGCTTTCCAATGGGGAGAACTGGGCAGTCTTTGGAGGAACTTTTTCAGCTCCTGCCCTGGGGGAAAGTACTGTCAGACCACGCACAGTCAAGTCAGTTAGACTCACCCGCTTTAATCTTCGATGTGGAGCTCCTCTTTGGTTTGTTCGCATCATGAAATGAAGCAATATAACTCTGTGAATCCTTGTTTTTCTGGAGATTCCCAAATCCGTTGTATTTCTTGCTCAATTATGAATTTTCCGCGGTGAAAAGTGCATTCTGGAGCCTTCGAACGCGCTACAAAGTTTATTTTGCTAATAATGCGGCAATAGTGGCATCATTTAGCACTTGAAAAAATTAATGTACATGTTTTTTTTGCTATTGTATAATGTATAAGATCTTTGAAAAACATGTGACTTGTGATCTAAATGTTTATACTGACCGAAGAAAATAAACTGCTACTAATAGTGCAGTGCGAACACGAGACGGGTGGTTCCCAAGACTGAAGAGGGACTGTGGGGTTTCAGGGACAGTCCCATCAACCGTTTGTTTGCAAAATGCCTTTAGATGCACAAGTGGGTGGAAACACAGCCCCAGGAATAGTTTGATGAGTGAACAACATTGTAATATGTAAAAGCCTAAAACGTCGATTTGCTTAATATCCCTTTAAAAAGTGATCGTTTTGAATTTACTTGGGGTTCATAACATTTCAATGCTATTTTAATGCCTATGTTTTAACCTCTTAACCCCCACCTGAACAGAGCACTGTTTCTCCAGTTTTGCTTTACCCAAATCTAAAAGTTCTTGAAAAACAAACATCTAAAATAGCGACAAAAATGGGATTTAAATGATGAAAACGCAACAAAAAGCGACAAAGCAAAAATGTGACGAAAAATGACAAAAAATGAACAAAAATGAACAAAATGAGACAAAAATGACAAAAATGTGACGAAAAAGTGACAAAATATCCTTTAAAAAATAGTAGCACGAGGAAAAGATTCATTAGATCAGTTTTGTAGGTCTTTCAAATGAGGCGTTACACTGGCCTATAGGCTCCAGTTGAGTTTAGATTTGGGTAATGCTGAACTGGAGAAAATGTGCTTGTTTCAGGTGGGGGTTAAGGGGTGAATGCCAAAAAAAAAAAAAAAATCAGTGCATATGTAATTTCTTTGGATCTGCAGTGAGGAGTGAGGGGACATTTTTCAATATTCCAACTCAAATTACACACAATTGGAAACTTTTTTACAAACATATGCAGTAAAATCAGTCGAGCAATATCAATAATTTCCAAGAAATTTCAATTTAGTGCCATTTTGAATCCAATTCAATACTTTCAAAATTCTGTGACTGAAATTCAAGGACGAAAATAATTCAAAAACACGATTTTTCAGTTTTCAAATAATGCAAGGCTTAAAATTCACAACGTGACGAAACCAATAATATCCATGTTTTGCGCAGAGCCAGTTTCTGTTGTGACTCACTAAAAACAAAACAAAAACGTCTTTAAACAAACAGTCCCAAAGAAAACCTCCCTGTCGCCGTGGCAGAGTGGTTATCCAGTTCATGGACGTCCCACAGGTGGCGCTCTGCCCTCTGATATGTGCGGCTGAAATGGAGAGCTTTGTCATCACCGTTGTTGTTGTTGCTGTTACGGTTTGTCGCGGCTGCTCCCTGTAATTCACCTGAGGGGCGGGGCCAATGACACAGGTGAGAGGTGATTGGCAGGTGCGTGGGCAGACTGCGCGGCTCCCGGGACAGATTACATCACCGCCCTGCTGAGGCTCTGAGTCACAGAGTCACAGAGTAAAGGTTAGAAAGACCAGAGGAAGGACTGAAGCTTTAACCAAGTCTCCAGCGTCAAACACCTCATGTTCCAGTCTGTTAAAATGCAGACTATTTCACACGCAAAAGACCTATGCAAAACTAATTGTTAAAGGGATATTTCAGGCCTCATGTGTAGAATAATTTTTGAAATATAACTGACCTTGTACAGTATCACATGAATTACCGCATTTTGAGGGACTATTTTCTCGCAGATCACTCCGCCGCTGCATTAGCTTACAACCACGAAGCTGATGCTGCTCAAATATAAGTTATTTTAAATGCAAAATGGTTCAAATTATTCTATCGACACAGACATTTATATGGGTAGTCTGGTGTTATAAGTGATTTACCTCAGGTGCACTGTGGAGTGGGTCAGACTGTTTTTAATGGATGCTAACTGATACCATAGAAATGCGTTAGCCTAGCGCCATTAAGGTCTTCAAATATAAGAACTGCATGAGTTTAAGAAAAAAATATCTCCAGACATCAACAACACACTGGATAACTAGGAAATGAGGGCCAATGTGAAAATCCTGAAATATCACTTTAATATTTCAAAAGAGAAACATTTACCGGTGACATGCAAAGAAATTCATAGGCTATACAATTATTTATTTTCCTTGATTCTTACCATCACGTAAAAACTTAGCCTATACATGTTATTTCATTTATACACTGCCTAATCCTACCAAAAAAACGCCACGAATTGTTTCAGTAAACTTCTACAATGTCAAAAGATCCAGTGTTGCAGTAATTCCCCCCAAGATCTTGTATTGATGATGGGAGAGTGTGACTGCTGCGCAAAACCTCCTCCAGCACATCTCAAAAATTGTCAATCGGGTTAAGATCTGAACTCTGTGGAGACCGATTCATTTCATGCTCCCTGAACCGCTCTTTCACAACATGAACCCGATGAATCCTGGCATTGTCGTCTCGGATTATGCCTGTGCCGTCAGGGAAGAAGAAATCCACTGATGGAATAACCTGGTCATTCAGGATGTTCAGGCTGATGTCATTCTTTGGGCACGTAGTGTCACTGAACCTAGACCTGACCATCTGCGGCAACCCCAGATCAGAACAGTTAAATCCAGGTGCAGACTTTTTCTGGGTGAAGACTCAATTCTGATTGGCTAACTGCCGTGCGTTAAAACCACAGATATAATAAGAGATAGATTAATACCTATTCAGCCCCATTCATAGAAAAGATCCTGAGTCCTGTGTGAAACCTATGGCCGCTCAGACTCCTCCTATGCCTGTTCCTGCGGAGCCTCCACAGAGCTCCAGGGCTTGATTGACAGGCTCTGGAGCCAGTCAATGCACTGACAAGGCTTCCTCTTTTTCGGGCTGATAAACAAAAAACAGCGCCCACCCCAGCGCTGTCACATGGGTCATAGCGATTTCTAGAAAAAGAAAAACTCTTTGGAGCCAGGCTTTTAAGGGGAGGTCGGAAGTCTCATTAGAAACAATGCTCCCAAGTGTCTCTTGGAGTTGGCCCTGGCCACCAGGGGGTGGTATTACAGCAATGTCAGCTGCCCGCCTTGAGGACCATAGAGAAGCACGGTTCCTCGCCCATTGGTTAAAACTGTGTAATGCACAGTTAGTCCGGCAACACTTAAATCATGTTCTATATCACTCCACTGCAGCTGTTTCCATTTGAGTTGGAACTAGTTTCAGGTAAAAACTGCTTAAAACATAAAACAACTCCTGCCCCGGATAAAAAAAAAAAGCAAACAGGCCACAATGAACAGTTTCAGTTTGTGATTTAACAACTCTGAGACATGCATTATACAGTGTGGTGTTCTTGCCTCCGCATCGTGCATTAAAACTATATTTTGCACGGCTCCTCCTTACATATACAACATTTCTTATGAGAGCATTTAATGTGGTCACATTACTCAGCAGACTGGGACTTGTCCAGAGAGGGACTTTCAATAATACCTGTGAGTAGTATGGCCTGGCCAGCCATGTGTTTGTCCAATCCAGTCTGATTGACAGACATATTACCCAATCATATGGTTGTATGGTCTGTCCAACTTACCCGAGTGCAAAAACATTAAACATAACAAGAAATATCGCACTGAAGTTTACCGTCTTCTGTCAAATCAACCGGCAAACTGCTATTGTAATTACAGGCGAGAGAAGTCTGTAAAGTTTGTTCTGAGTGATCTACGCATTAAAATGACATGCTATTAACTCTTACAAAATAGTGATTATTGTTGAAGAGTGACAAATGAAATGGAGTTCCTTCTTCTCTCCTTTTCCTCTCTCTCCTTTTGTCACCCAGAATATAACTCTTTAAAATGCAGATGTACCTGAGTGTCTGAGTTTGTAGATATTTATGGAAGAGGAAGCAGAAGGGGGAAAAAAGCAGAAATTGATCCGTGAAAAGTTTCCATCTGTTGAAACGTTTCAGACGGTTATTTGCGTCTTCTCCATAAACTCTGTGACTCAGGCTTTATGATTCTGATTTGGAGAAGTGCAGTCCATCTCGCTCGCACATTGGGTTTACTCACCGCTTTGTAAAACCCATTTAGATCTGATTCAAAGCTTTGCATAATGCAGGTTAAAATGACTTACAAATACTAAACCCTAAAAATGTGAAGCTGCGTTTTGAGACTTGGATGTGATTGACTAAAACGTGATGCAGTGGTTCCAATTAACAACTAATTCTCCTCTGAAAGTCCATCTTTATTCTGCACAATTTAGGCTCCATTCCAGACTGATGTTACTGGGCTGATGTTTTTGGCTTTTTGCACAATGTGGCAACGCTAAATCCTCTTCTCTGTAGTTACGAACCCCAGTACTTCCTAAGTACTGTAAGAGGATTTGTTTTAATTGCATTTTAAGGCGTTTGCATTCAATAAAGTAACATATAATCTATCTACAGATATATGAGGAGCTGTGAAATAATAAATCATCCAAACAAAGTGCGGCATTTCACTGCTATTGCAAAAAAGTCTATGTAAGTGAGAGGTTTATTTGTCATTGTACAATTGGCCAACGTTGCGTAGATCAGGTGTTAGTCCTGAGCCGCTGCGACTACATTGTTGGCCGACCTGACCAGCATGTTTATTGGAGTAACTGCCTTCAGTGATCCTCTGAAACGGTGCTCCGCCTCCTGGGTTTGTCCCTGTTTGAGAGCGTGGTGTCCTGCACTGGTCAGCTCCTCCACCTCCTCACTCCTTCTCATCTTTCTCTTCTGGCTCTGATGCCATTCCTCACCTGAGGGTCACCACATCATCTCCTCCTTGTTTGTCCCTTCCTTGTTTCCTGTAGCGCCCCCTTGTGACGCCTCCACTGTGCTGCAGGTGTGTGGGGCTCTTGGTGCCTCTTCAGTCTCTCAGAAGACGAAATCTGTGGCTCAAAGACCTTTAGATCCTCAGCTAATGTTAGTTGTTTCTTGAAAAAGCTGTTTCCTGCATGGCCTGTAAGGACTCTGCTGAACCTTACAGAAAGACGGCAAAGATGTAAAGAAGAAACTGAAAATGCAGTTTGTAGAAAAAGGCTTGAACTCCACTGTGCAAAGAGAGAAGGAAGCTGCTGCTTGTTTGTTTGTCTTGTGTGAAGAATATTCAAGACTTTTCAGGTTAAAATGGTTGGTTTTACATTGATCATACACATATGTATATACACATGTTTATATACTTTTATAATGGTTTATTGCCCAATGCAAATTCATACATGCAAAGTGATATTTCATTAAAGGGGGTATTATGTAAAATTGACTTTTTCAAGCTTTATATCATGTTATTATGTCATTCCCTCATTAAACACATGCCTGGAGTGTTGCCTTGGCTCATTCACATATTTTTGAGTAATCGGCAAAATATGTCGGTAAGTAGACGGCAGCCATTTTAGGTGTAGCTATGCCTCAGTCCTCCTAGGAACGCCCCCACCTCCTGGAGACGCCTCTGGACCTTTTGTCACCAGCCAAGCCACCAACCACTGCTCCTCAGCTCAGCAGAGCCCCCTCCCCGCACAGTAGTGTTGTTTAGATGCCACAGCAGTGTGCTGAAGGGGGCGTGTCGGAAAGCTTCTTAAAGAGACAGAGGCCTATTTCAAGACGTTCAGTACAGCCATTTTGAGAGAGCAATTTTATTCAAGGCAGTTATTTTAATTTACTGCATATACAGACCAACAGAAGGTTACGTCATCATTGTAGTATGCTATTGACTGGTGCTATGTGATTGAAAAAAGCATAATACCCCCGCTTTAAAAAACAGGGTTCAATAGACAGTCCAGTTAAAAAAGAAAACAAACCTTTCTGTCAATTATGTCATGGTCTGGGCTTTGGACCGTTTTTGTAAATGCATTTCGACTTGATGGAGTTTTGGCTACATCCAAAAAGTCAACACTAAAGATTTAGATTTTGAACGACTGCAGCTGTTTTCTGATTGTGCCAAATTCTTTTATAATAGAACTGTCTCAGAAGTAAAATCAAGATTTTTTCTGCACGCTGCAAGTCAGAGCCAATACTAGTTTCCTCCCCCCCCCAAAAAAGAAAAGTTTAATGAATCATTTCCGTCGGTAAATAATCGCCGGCTAAACCCAGATCAATAAAGAGGCCTTGTGGGAGCGAGACCGGAGCGTGTGGAGAGTTTCCGGCGGTGCGCGGAGCGGAGGAAGAGCGTCTGTGTCTGAGCCCGCGGTAAACAGCACTTAACCAGGATTTAGTCTGATCCCGCTGCCTTTTATCTGCCGTGTCATTATGGATCCAGGTGTTAGACCGGCCCCGCGTCTCCCACTTCAAAACACCGACTGGACGGATGAAACGAGCAGAGAAAAGTGAAGGAAGGGGACGAGACAAAGGAGAGGAGGCGACGGGACGCAACGTCAGACTCAGTTACTCCATTGTTTTGAATGTAATCAACACATTGTAGCTAGACCGGTCTCTTACTATTTCCTTACAGAAAACAATACATATTCCAATCTACGCAGTGATTGTTTTATTATTTCACAGAATAAACCTTTGTCTGCAGATTTACGCTGGGACATTCACTTCAAAGGCTGTTTTCCAGCTTTTCCACTCTCATAAATTACACAAATTTTCCCAGAAGGATTTGTTGATGTAATTCTCCCTAAATAACAGGGTGAAATTTGAAATTCCACAGAATTTCTCAATAAAAGATTTGGTTTTCTCCAAAGACTAACAAAATCCAACAACATAAAATAAACAAATAAGCATGTCCATCAATTTCACGAAAGGCTTTATTTCTGTATGAAAACATTAAAGGGATATTTCAGCATTTTTGACATAGGGCCTCATTTCCTCGTTATCCAGAGTGTTGTTGATTTTGGGATTATTCATGCAGTTCTTATATTTGAAGAGTCTAGTGGCGCTAGGCTAGGGTTAGGCTAGCGCATTTCTACGGTAACAGCTAGCCTGCATTAAAAACAGTCTGATCCAGTGCATCTGAGGCAAATCACTTATAACACCAGACTAACCATGTCTGTGTCGATAGAGTAATTTTTGAAATATAACTGACCTTGCATCACATGAATTATCGCATTTTGAGGGACTTTTTTCTCGCAGATCACTCCGCCGCTGCGTTAGCTTACAGCCACGAAGCTGATGCTGCTCAAATTATTTTAAATGCAAAATGGTTAAAATTATTCTATCAACACAGACATTTATATCGGTAGTCTGGTGTTATAAGTGATTTGCCTCAGGTGCACTGTGGAGTGTTTTTAATGCAGGCTAGCTGTTACCGTAGAAACGTGCTAGCCTTAGACTAGCTAGCGCCACTAGACTCTTCAATAGACCTTTAATTGTTTGTAAACACTCCGGGCTTTGCTGGAGGCGGGAAGCTCGATTCATATCCATTTCCATCGTAGCTGTTGTCATAGTAACGATAAACAAATGTCCAACTGTTTTTGGAAATATCAGATAAACCTTATTTTATCGTCTCAAATGTCATTCCTCTTGTTCTTGCAGGACCACATTTTTCAGTTGTAGTTTACACTTAAATCGCTAGTTTTAGTTTAATCTTATTTCTCTTGATCACTTCCTGCCTCCAGCTGATGATGTCACTGATGATGTCAGCAGTTAAAAGGGTCTATAAGGACTGCATGAATTTAAAATAAAAAAAATCTCTGTCCAATATGCTGAGCTAAAGGTTTGGCCACGGCTCAGTCTGGTGAAGGTCTAGACTTGATTCTTTTGAGCTTTTAACAATGTTACAATGTTTACTTTGCTTCTTTCATGCACATAGAACATCGATGTGTTATCTGTGTTTTTAACCTCTTAACCCCACATGAACCGAGCACGTTTTCTCCAGTTTGTTATTAATCAAATCTAAAAGCTTCTTGAAAAAAGCGTCAAAATAGAGAAAAAAGTGGCAAAAATGCAACAAAAACGGCAAAATAAGAGACAAAAAGTGATTAAAAAAAACCTATGGAAAAAGTGGCAATAATGCAATAGAAAAAAAGTTCAAAGCAGTGACAACACGGCAACAACGCAAGAAAAATAATCCAATTAGATCAGTTTTGTTGGTCTTCAATTTCAAATGAGACGTTACACTGAAACCTTTAGATTTGGGTAGAGCCGAACTGGAGAAAATGGCCTCGGTTACGGTGGGAGTTAACAGGTTTAAGTCCATAAACCATCACTCGACTTGTTCCGACCTGCACTTTATTTATTGAGGCATCGTCCATAGTATTTTCCGTTTGAGACAGCCCGCCCACTGCTGCCTGCATAGGGCGCTCCAAGCAAACACAGTCCTCGGAGATGAGTGTCCTTTCAACACACAGAGACACGTAACTCGTTGTGCTCAACAGCAGGTTTCTTGGCCAAAGTAAGTTGATGGATCAAATTGCTCTGACGTACTGTACGCTGTTATGGGCTGTTTGCACATGGCTCATATTTATTTAGCATTAGCCATTAGCTCTGAGATAAACAAATATTGCCAGTAACTGTTCATCAGTGACTCACTGTCTGCCGCATCAATCTTCAAGTATTTATTTGTGCGAGACAAAGAGTGTGTTCACATGCAGTTATTATGGGAAACTCAGCTTTCAGATTATAGAAACCCGAAAATACCAGTTTCTTGGTAATGATATGATATGATAAGAACTTTATTCATCCGTGAGGAATGTCTCTTGTGGAGCAGCATTACGTTGTCAGTCATACACACGACAAACAAACAAACAACAGGGGGCATCATTAATCGCAGCTTTAAAGCAGTACTAAGTAACTCTTGCCCCTAGAGGCCATAAGCGCAACTGCAGGTGTCGTAGCAAGTTGCGTTTTTTACTTATTAATTGTCCGTGAGAGTAAATAGTACGCTGACAGAAAAGGTGAAGGGAGAGAGGGATATTGTACATCCAGTTACACAATGGAAATGTTTTTTTCACTCAAACTTGGATGTAAACACTGTGTAAAGTGAGGTAGCCCACAGTTAGCTTTGCCCGTTAGCCTGTTAGCTTCTTCTAGGGGGAGATGAAAGACCCCCAATCATCCCATTAACACTTGTATTACCTCCAGAGGGACTTCGAAAAGGATTTATTAAGGTAAACACGTTACTTAGTACTGCTTTAAATCACTGAGTTCAGTAGCCTCAGAGTGGTGGGTACAAAACTGAACCAGTGACCAAGAGGAGTGGGCCGTACTGACTGTGCAGCGCGTCGTCTGTAGCGATCTGTCCTTTAGACCAGGGGTTCCCAAACTTTTTGGCTGGGACCCCAAAAACTGACACGAAACAACTCGGGACCCCCTTTGTATAAAGTTATCGCCTCTTATGCTACTTTAGGGAAGAAAAACATTTTAAAATCAAGTTAACATGTATTTAAACAGTTTATTTTGATTATATAAATGGATTTCAGGAATGATATGATGTTTTTACACAAAAATATATCAAAAACAGTTGCCTTTTTCTTTTTTATTTCATCCTACAATCATCTGGGGACCCCCACCCAAGGCCTCGTGACCCCCCGAGGGTCCTGACCCCCACTTTGGGAACCAGTGCTTTAGACCGTGAGGACTGACTGATGGACTTGAAGCTTATGGAGTTTCCTGAGAAAATAAAATCATTGCTGACACTTTGAGAAGATTCGCTGTTGCGTTGAAATGTACGTTTGTGATCCAATGTTGTACCGAGATATTTGTATTCTTCAACATTATTATTATTATTACTATTGCATCATTGTCAACAATGATGTTCCACAATATCCAGGATTGAGATGTGATCATATCCTGGATCATATCTCAATCCAGGATATGATGTCCTGGATTGAGAATGAGAAACAGTAACTGGGATTTCTTAATCGTAAACAACCATGGCGGAGACAAGACGTCCGCGCAGTAAAGTCGAAGTGCTCCTAAGGTGTTATTACGCCTTATAATATAGTTCCCCTTTTTCTCCGCTTTGAAAATCGACATGTTAAATTTGTGTGACCAGACTTGGATCGTGTAACTCTTCACGTAACCGTATTTCAACAGGGAAAACGTGGAAGAGCTTGGTCGCTTCTAACTTCACCCCTGTTTGGCCCCATAGAGGAGGAGAGGCTAAATGCTAACAACATGTTCGGTCTTTTAGCGTGACTGAGCGCACGCGTAAAGACTAGACAGGTACACATCAACTCGTCTAAGCTCAGGTAAGAACATATCTCAGTATGGAAAAACTGTGGCCTGTCCCTTTAAGGAGCCAACGAAGAAATAAAAGAACAATTGTAATGAGCGGCGTTCGCTTTGGCATTAGTCAAACATGAATGAAACAACACACTACGAGGTCTGTGTTTTTCGTAAAGGGACAATTACAGCATGAAAATCTAAAAAAAAACCTGATTTGACATAATTCCAGAGGCCTTTAGTCTGGAGGCGGTCAGTAAAAGCCCCCTGTCCCCGCTGAGACCACCTCGGCGTCTGTATGAGAGGCTGCGCTCGGTGTTTGTTTAAAACGGGATGACGGATGGTGCTTACTCCGGACCCCACAGCGGCCAACGCCACAGCGCGGACCACTTCTGAAAACACGCCGTTTACAAACCACTTTCCTCGTAAACAACGCAGAATTACACACGCGGGAAACAAAGGAGGAAGTACGAACAAGTTATTTAGTCTATCGCAGAAGTGCGCACTGGAGCGGGCGACAGAAGCCGACGGCAATTCAAGGTAATTGACGTGATGGTTTTGAAATGAGAGAGCGCAGGACGACGGCTGTGGAAAGTAGGATAATCTCTGAATGGCTGGAGTTTGATTTCAACCATGTTATAACAATGTGACCTTATCAAAAGCAGACCTGGAGGAGTATATTAGCCAGAACAATAGTAGGGATAGAAGATTTGTGTGGTCCACAGGGCAGATATAACAAAGAAATATCACGATTTATTTGACGATATAATTGACAACGGACAAATTACTTGATAATCCCAGCCTTACGCCTATTAGGAAGATTAATTCAGTGATTAATTCAGTGAGTTTTAACGGTATACTAATTTCCTCACAATATGATCTAGTCAAGCAGTTTACACATAGACCGTTAAAAAGAATAGACAACTCCTCTACACTCCTCCCCGTTTACCATGATGACCACGTTCGAGGGGGAAATCATGGCGGATTTACAGGCTCCTCCTCCCCAGCTCTGACAAAGCATGTTCCTAATAAGGGCATAAGGGCGGGATCTTCACTGTAGACTCCGCCCTTGCGTGACGTGTAGCTCGTGCCGCTCCAATGCTAACAGTCCGACCCTCATTAGTACGAGATTTCTAAAATGTATCCTACGATAACCAGCCCGGTGCCTCTGATTGTGTCTAACCCAGCGTAATCACAGGAGGAATATCTAGTTGTAGACAGTTCCAAACAATTAGGCACCGGGCTGTTTTTAACGTGTCTAAAGTGCAATGCATTCCAATGGGGGACTAGCGGCTATATGGCGGTACTACAGCAATGGCGGCCTCCAGTGTCGTCGTCGCAAAGCAGAGCAGCCAGCGGCCATTGAGTTTACATCCTTCATTTCATTTCACTTTTTAAGCACCTGGCCCCGTAACATAAATTATATCATGTCTGTTAGAGGATAACATTAAATCTGAAGCTGCACAGTCGTACTATCTCTGTCATAGCCTTGACTGTGGTGCTCAGGCGCCCACTCTCAGCCACTGAATGTTTTGCTTGCTGTAGGTGGGCCCCCAAAGCTTGTTTACAAAACGAGTACATTGAAAAACCACAGATTATGAAGGAAATGTACAATTATTAGCTAAAATGTACCTCTTTAAATCAGTATTTAGCTATTGTATAGGATTTTCATGTAAGTTTAGCTGTAATATAGTAGAATAGAGTAAATTATAATTATTGAGGGGCCCTGGTAGATTTTTGTAACAACAAGGGGCCACGATGTCCCGAACTTTGGGAATGGCTGGACTAGTGCAATGTCTCGAGTTCATGTCTCCGGGTCCCGCACCGATGGTAAATAAACTTCTCCTGTGTGAGACATCCAGACTGCTGCCTATTCTTCATCAATCCTCTCGAACACCATTGTTATTTCTCCAACAGTGTCCAAAACGATATATTAAAAATGATATCGCGATATGGCCCACCCCTAGAGGTCCGGATACCTCCTCGTTTGTCCCTTCCTTGTTTCCTGTAGCACCTCTTGTAGCGCTTTTTCGACATGTTGTAGTCGCTCTTTTGTTGCGTTTTTGTCACGTTTCTGTTACTATTTTGACACTTTTTTCAAGAAGCTTTTAGATTTGGGTAAAGGTGGGGGTTAAGAAGTTAAATTTTGAGATTGTATTGAGTGTTATTAAAAGCGCCTTAAACCTCACAGATCTCTTCTTTCTCCATGTTCCCGGCAGAACAATAAGGTCGGCAGGACAGGTTTGCCACCTGTCTGAGTTACAGTTGTGCTCAAAAGTTTACATACACTGGCAGAATTTGAGAACATGAAAGAAACACAAAGTCACTCAAGTTAGTGGTTGTGTCAGGCCATTTCTGGTAAAACAACAGAGTTTTTAAATCATAATGAAAAAGGAAAGTACCAAAATGACCCTGATCTAAAGTTTACATACCCCAGTTTTCGATACTGTGTATTTCCTCTTTAACATCAGTGACAGCTGGGAGTCTTTTGTGGTAGTTGTGGATGAGGGTCTTTATTTGTCTGATGGTAAAGCGGCCCATTGTTCATGCATGGCAAAAAGCCTCCAGTTACTGTAAGTTCCTGGATTGTTTTGCATGAACGTTTGCGCTCTCCCACAGTGGTTCAATGATATTGAGGTCAGGAGACTGAGATGGAACTAACGGACCTTCACTTCAGGTATGGTGCACTTTTTTGTTGTCAAAAATCATAGGCCTATGTGAAATATGGAGGTGGTTCGCTGATGCCAGTGGCTCCAGCAGAATAAATGAAGGCCCGTAGTTCCATCTCAGTCTCCTGACCTCAGTATCATTGAACCACTGTGGGGAGAGCTCAAACGTTCATGCAAAACAGCCCAGGAACTTACAGGAACTGGACTGTTTTGGGCTGCTTTACCATAAAAATAAAAATAAAGACCCTCATCCACAAATACCACAAACACTCCAAGCTGTCATTGATGTTAAAGGGGGAATACACAGTATCAAAACTGTGGTATGCAAACTTTTGATCAGGGTCATTGTGGTACTTTCCTTTTTCATTATGATTTAAAAATAGCAAACCCAGTTGTTTCACCATAAATGGCTTCACACAACCACTAACTATACTTTGTGTTATCTTTCATATTCTTAAAAAATAGTAAAACAAATAAATAATAATAAGCTCTCCATCGTCTCCACGCCACAACCTTATGTTTGGATTTGGAGCTGTTATTGTGCCTTTCACGTCAGAGTTTTTTCATGAGCAATATTCACGGTGCATTGTTCTTGATAACAAAAAAACTGATCGACCCAAACGAATGATAAAAATATGTTGTCTGTAAAGTTCTCTCATACATCTCTGGAGAGAAGTCAACAAGTTCAAGGATCAAACAAACAAAAGGAGAGGAAAGTTGGAGAGATGCACCACAGCGCTGCAAGTGTGATCCATTTCTCATCTTTGCGGAAAGTTTGGGAATAAAAGGGGAACTTTAGTGACTGAATCAGAGGCAGTGCTTTGATTTCTGTGTTTGATTGTTTCCATCCAGTTCCTGTCCGCTCCCGGGCCCAGACGCCTGGCCAGAGGCTCTTCTGGCCCGAAGGAGGAAGCAAGGAGCTGGAAAGTCCCGGGGCGACACTTCCACGTGTGTGAGTCAAGAGCAACGCGCTGTCAGGTGATGGTTCTATTCCCGGCATGTGAGGGACGGACTGCTGCAGATCACATTTAGACGTGAGGAGTGGGGAAGTGACGGGAGAGTGACCCAGAACAGAAACTGGCTTCTTTGTCTTCACAGCTTGTTGTAGTTTACTTTATCGTGGCTGTGTTGCTTTCTGAAAGTTGTGAAATGTGCTTATATAATCTCTTTCTGCAGAGAATCTGTGTTAGAAATGCATTATTACCACAGCTAACAGTTTAAACTTTACACTTTACTTCTTTAAAAAAAACAAAAATATATTCACCTTATTCATGAACTGGTGGTGTTGTGTTTATGGCCAGACTCTGGGTGTAACTTAAGCTGACATTGGCTTTAATTTATCATATTGATGTAATTTCTGACAAATCGTTTTTGCCCGATGCTTGAACACATTTTGCTAAACTTCGCTCATTTTGCCAAAACTCTACACACAAGTAAACATGACACAACACTGGGAAATATACCATTCACATTCACATTCCTTTGTCAATATGTAACTCTGATGACAAAATGACACATACTTGCATCATATGCATACTGTACACTTTCAGATCAGGGGAACACACTAGTCTACTTTTATAAAACACTGCAGTCACTGCAGATTTTCACTGTTTATTCAGAAGGCATATTTTCAGGAGGCACATTTTCAACCAAAACCAACAACCAAAAATGCAAATAGGTCTACTCAATATTGTACATTGCAGTAACATGAATTCAGATAAAGCAACAACAACAACAACAACAACAACAAAAAATAAAAAATAGAAAAACACTACTGTAAACACAGAAAATCATGGCAATTGTGTTTTCATGGTCCAAAAGTTCCTCTTATATCCATAGAAATAGAAGCATGGCCTCTTTGAGCTTGTTCCTCCTCCTCTTCCTCTGGCTCTACCTCTGCCTCTCGCTCTCCCTCCATCCATGCTTACAAAGTTCTTGAAATGGCTAAACTCAGGGCTTTTTGTAGCTGTTTGTGTTCAGTTTTGCAAGTCAGTGCTTGAGTGTGTATTTGAGTGGTTGCAATTACCCGATGTGTTTTGTGTTTTGGATACATGTGTTTTCAAATGGCACCTGAGATTTCATTTTTAAACAGTGTCTTATGTATGAAATAGAGTGTAGTATGCAGGACCAAGTGTGTTGCATAAAGGAGTAAGTGTGTTGCTTTTGTTTAAGGTATGGGTACATGTGTTTGAGGTATGGTAACAAAAGCTTCAAGTTGTGTTACTTTAGTCTAAGCATGGGCTATAGTGTTCAAGCAACGGGCAAAAACTGTAATATATTGTTTGGCTTTGGTTCTTTACAGATGCTCACAGCCAAACCATCGCTGCAGAGTCACAACAGAAAGCACATGTAAATAACTCTAATCTGAGGTCACTTGTTCATGCAGTTTTCCCGCTCTTTCACGCATATTTCTTTCCAGCTTATTCGTGAGTTTTCCCGTTAATTCCCACAGGGCCTTTAAGCCAGATGGATAAGTCTGCAGAGGCGGTCAAAGAACTTGATCTCATTACGAAAAAATACAGATCCTGAATTTACTGGTCAAGTATTGTTTCAATAAAGTAAAGGTTTTACTAGTAGAAAGTACAAATCCGTTCCAGTAAGTGGTAATAATAATAATTTTGCAGCTTCAAAAACACAAACATTTTGCACCAGAATTCACAGCGACACAACAGGGACAAGCCCTGTTTCTTGTGCGAGTCATGGCATTGACAGAACCGTACGTGGAGCCAAGGGTAGACTCATCTGACGGTCAGCATCATTCAGTGTCCTCTACCTCTACCAGGACAGAGACAGCTGCGTGGTCTGCACCCATGTCTACAGAACCTATCTCACACATTTGGATGTCTCAGTGCAGAGTGTTGCATCGCTGCGCTGTCTGTGACCGGTGCGGATCAGAATCGAGCTGTTGATCATTGATCAATAGAGTTGGAAATGTATTTTTAACCCATAGACACAGATGTATCGGCGGTGACGTGTCTTTCCCACCTCTCTCTTTCTTTCTGCGTCTTCCTTCTTTCTCTCTCTGCTGTGCCAGAGGACGCTACACAGACATGAAAATCACCATTTTGAAACCAAAATAGGTGACCTACGTGACTCGTGTAGATGAGATGAGAAAGTGTTTGGGTGTGGGTGGGGGTATGCAGTGGGAGAGTCCCTGCCACCCCTATTGCCATCCCGCTGGAGAACCTGACTGTTATAGGGCGACGGTGGCACAGAGAGTAGAGCGGGTTGTCCTTGGGCAAGACATCACCCACCCTCCAGTGTCTGCGTACACTGGTGTTTGAATGGGTGACTGGTTCCTTGATGTAAAGTGCTTTGAGTGCCTAAAGCAGGTAGAAAGGCAATATATGAATGTGACCATTTACCATTTATTTACAGTATTTCAACCTGGTAGACTAATTTCAGCATCACCTACCTCCAGCCAATGGTCGCCTCCGAGGGGCCACACCTCCACCTCAGCCGTCAGCGTAATAGCCGCACCTCCGTAGCAGCAAATCATCGCCCTCGATCCCGCTTTTAAGCCCCAGCATTCATGGTCCGTTCGCTTCCCAGCTGCGCCGCGACCCACCTCCGCCCCGTCTCCACCTCTTCTGCCCACGGCTTCTCCCTGCTGTATCTTCACGGGTCTCCTATACCACCACCAGTGTCCAGGCTCTGGGGGAGACATTCCTAACTCCAAGCTGTTCATCCATACTGACTTTCATACATACATCGATGTCTACTGCCGGGGTCTGATCGCCAAAACTAAAATACATGTCAGTAAGTCTTCCTAATCGCTGCTTTTGTCTGTTTGAGTCTATCCAGGTTGAAATGAAGCCTAGGCGTTGATTGTCCCAATTTTCCGCTCACTTGTGAAGAAAAACTCGCCTCTCCCGCACTTCTCACGGTCCCTGAATGCGTCTCCCACGCAGCCTCGCTCTGACGTGCTTCTCTCTGAACCAAAACAACGACCACGCGGCTACAGTGTTAATGCTTATTTACGACTTTAGACGTGGAAAAGAAGCGGCGCGAGGAAGGACGGTCCTC
The DNA here is from genome assembly GCA_007210695.1 of Neogobius melanostomus. Taxonomy (NCBI): domain Eukaryota; kingdom Metazoa; phylum Chordata; class Actinopteri; order Gobiiformes; family Gobiidae; genus Neogobius; species Neogobius melanostomus. The sequence continues at coordinate 326,006 of VHKM01000589.1, read as the reverse complement.
CTTCTTTTTGGTTTTGTTTTTCAGATTGCAAACGGCGCCCGGAAACACTGACGAACAGACACCAGTTTGCAAAAGCATATAAAGGGGAACGCTTGGCTTTTAACTACTGTATACTGAGTCTGGCCCCGTCCGGAGTTGTTTGTAGATTCACTTGAATTGCACCTGATGAAGCTGCAATGTTTATGCTGATTCAAAGATTTTGTAAAGCGACTTATTGGGTCAAATGTCGTGGAGCAGACACAGTACTTTTGTTGGGTAAGTAGTTTTAAGTTTAGTTTATTTGTTTATTTGACAGCAAACACTCTGCTCAAAAGGAGTGGGCCGAAGCAAGAGCTTATAGCGCCCACCCCCAAAATCAATACAATTAAAATCATAATTTCACAAGAACAACAAAGGAACAAAATAGCAACAAGGAAACAACAGCAAAAAATATACACCCCACGGCAAAAACGAGCAATACTGATTAGCAATTATGTAGAGGTTTGAAATCTTGAGATATGCGATGGCTACACTACTACTACTACAGCACTCCAAGCATTTAGTTCCATTTGCAGTGTAGATTGTTATTCCAGAAAAAAACAGTTCCACAAATCCACCTCGGAAACGTTGTAAAAGATAAACAATCACTGATTTATTACTTTGTTACGAAAAAGAACATAAGCTAGCAGTTCATAGGTAAGAAAACCGTTCCCTTCCACAGCTCTCAAGATCTGAATAATCAATAAATGAGAATCAACGTACAGTAAGGGGACCAGAGCGGGCCTGATCTTAAAGGGGCAGTACACTTTTTACTAATATGTACCAAAATCTTATAAGCACATGAATTCTAGCATGTTTTAAAGAGGGGGTATTATGTAAAATCGACTTTTTCAAGCTTTATATCATGTTATTATGTCATTCCCTCATTAAACACATGCCTGGAGTGTTGCCTTGGCTCATTCACATATTTTTGAGTAATCAGTAAAACTTAGACGGCAGCCATTTTAGGTGTAGCTATGCTCAGTCCTCCTAGGAACGCCCCCACCTCCTGGAGACGCCTCTGGACCTTTTGTCACCAGCCAAGCCACCAACCACTGCTCCTCAGCTCAGCAGAGCCCCCTCCCCGCACAGTAGTGTTGTTTAGATGCCACAGCAGTGTGCTGAAGGGGCGTGTCGGAAAGCTTCTTAAAGAGACAGAGGCCTATTTCAAGACGTTCAGTACAGCCATTTTGAGAGAGCAATTTTATTCAAGGCAGTTATTTTAATTTACTGCATATACAGACCAACAGAAGGTTACGTCATCATTGTAGTATGCTATAGACTGATGCTATGTGATTGAAAAAAGCATAATACCCCCTCTTTAATATTTTAACCTTCATATGAACTAAATTAAATAACTAAATGATATTATTTAACCTTTTTAACATTAGTTCTTATTTAAATTATAATGAATTGTACTTTGGCCTCTACAATGATATCACACTTACAAACTATTTACAAAGAACTATAACTTACAAAACACTGTTTGAAGTGTTCGTACATCAACAGAAAGAAGCACAATTACAACAAAGCTCTTGTTTCATGTACGAAGTCTAGTACAAAGCAAGTAACAAAAGGCGATCATTACATTTCTTTCAGATGGTTACCATGGTAACATTGTTAGTATTACCAAAAGTCACTAGTTTTATGTTAAAAAGACACATTAATATACATATTATACTCCGTGAATATTATTATGTACATTTATTATGTAAGCCTACACAGTGTAGTGCGTTAAAAAGCCAGGTGTAGAGCGGGCCAGTTGTAGAGGGCAGTAGCTCCTCATAAACAAACCCCTACCCAGCTGCCCTAACTAGCTGATTTTGTAGATGATGTTCCTATGCTGTGTGGTGCGTTAAAAGACGAGGTTTACGAGCCCGTTGGGAGGGTACAGATCAAAATGAGTTCTATTATTTGTACAATGACGCTTATCTTAGCTTTTTACACAAACACTTCCATGCATTTCAGATCAGCGAGCACAAGAGAAACTGTTGTTATGAAAATGGAACAACGTAATGATTTATGGCCGTGATATACAATTTTACATGGTTTTAGGGAGTTTTATCATCTAAGGCAGCCCTTACATTGTACCTCATAAGAACATGCATCTCTGTGAATCAGTTTTTTTCTTTCTTTTATTTTTTCATATATTTTATAGAAAGCGACACAACAGTTTGTTAATGCATCAGTTAAATAAAACTATTTCCCCCATATTTTGTTGCTGTCATTTTTTAATTGAAAACCAAACTCCATTTCAGTGTCACTTTTTACTCAAAATGAGGGTAATAACTAGCTGGCTAACGCCAGACTAAAAACAAATATAGTCACCATCATTTCTAGAGATGTGTTTACGATGCATAGCGTACGAATGTCTCTCATGCGTCTGCATGTAGCCATAGCCAAATCGAATCTTGGTATCAGATGACGTATGAGTACCATGCGTAAACTTTTTGAGCTAAACTAATTTAGAACCATGGATGTATTATAATTAACTGTTTAGAAAACATCGTTCTAAATCGATCGAAAGAATGGCATCCGCGTCTGCTGCTGTCATGTTGGATTCCGTAAATATTTTTTTATTTTTTTTATCCCCTAAACAAACAACAAGCTTTATGTCAAATAGCGGCTCATCGTCTACCGTCCCTCCTCGTTCTGTGCATTGGTGCCCAAATTCCATGGAAAAATGTCGGCCATGGTTCCCCAGGCTGTTGTGAAGTTCGAAAAGTTGGAGCGCACAACAGCAGGTCTGGCGTTAGCCAGGGCAGGTAATAACTGGTTTATGCCAAAATCCCCTCTGATAAAGCACGTTGGAGCCGCACGAGAAACTGTCACTTGTTGGTCCCGTCCTGGCCTCTGGTTTAGGCGCTGTCCTGGTTGATTCCTGTTTATTTCCTGGTTTAGTCCTGGTCTCTAGTCTTGTCCTGGGGGGTCTCTCTCTCTCTCTCTCTCTCTGTATAACAGTGCTAAGTGACTCTCTAACTTCCTGCCTCCCACAGCCTCATAAAGAACAAACTGCCCACAAACCAAAACCCACCTCCTCCGGATCCAGACTCTCAACCCAGACCAAGACCCAGGATTCCCACAGATCTGTCGACTCTGGTCTGCCTGCACTGAGGATCACATTTGTTTATTTCATCCTTTTCTAACTTGCTTTTGGAGACATGGCACTTGTTGCTTTTCCACCTGCCAGATGATGGCGCTGTGTGTCTCACCTCAACGTCATCTGAGAAATCATAAAAACAATAAACAGATGCAATAGTAATTAGCTCTACCATTACATGAAATGAAATTAATTAAATACATAAAATACACAGAGCACTGTACAACTCATGTGGTATTAAAGATGCATTATGCAACTTTTTATAAGGAAAAAAAAAGTTGATATTTGTGCGTGTTTGACCTTGTAGTGACCCGGTGGCTGTATGAGTGGTCAGCATGGCACCTTTACTTTCCATCACAGTGGTCTTTAGGACGCTCCAGGATCAGTTGTTGGGAAGGTTTTCACTGCTGACTCACCTGAAAACCTGCAAAACAATTGATCCTAGAGGCCACTGTGATGGAAAGTAAAGGCGCCATGCTGACCACTCATACAGACCACTGGGTCACTACAAGGTCAAATACGCACAAATATCAACTTTTTTCCTCATAAAAAGTTGCATGATGCACCTTTAAGATGAGAGTTAAAGCACAGTGGGAGCCGTATGGACGTGGTCGGGCAGAGCGTTCTCCCTAGCCCTAAGCTCTGTCCCCTCTAGTTTTAATGTGTGATTTTGGAACTTAAGACATTTCTTATCAAATCGGGCGACTGGAAGAGACTTTTTGGTGAATGTGCCTGGTGGTTTATGACGGTTATTACAATGCGCCACAGTGTTGTTACCTATATGTAAGGTTTGGTCTTTTCTCTTACACTTGCCTCCCACTCTATAAACAGGGACATTCCCGTGTTCCTCAAAGTTATCGTGTCTCCTATACTGTCTCCTATACAGCCAGGGCTGGCCCTAGGCATAGGCACCCAGGCGGCTGCTTAGGGTGCCATCTGCTGGAGGGGAAGGGGGGGGGCGAATTGCATTTATTTTAAACCATCGACAACATCGCCTATTTTCGGACATAACCTTGGAATGGAAAGAGAGAGACTTGCAGCTTTTAGTGTTGGAAACTAGAGATTCCAAGCTTTCAAATGAGCTCACCCTGGTCCTTTTACGTCTTCGAGGAGCCGCGTAACATCACTGTAAAAAACCTAAATTTACTTCCGAAGTAGAGGTTCCTCCTTAATATACTGTTGTGTGCACATTTAATAAAGCACATATTGTTTTAATGAATAGATACAGTAAACATAATATAATATTACAATGATAATCAAAACTAGCTTTTTCCATATCCAAAGTCTGTCCAAAAGATTTGAGAAAAAAAAGCAAAAAGCCTATTGACTGTTATTTGGCTCAAGAAAATTCAGAAAGAAATTAATGATTTAATATCAATGGGTTATTTTCCAAATTTTATATTGAGGGCGCAAAACTTCAATCTCGCCTTGGGCGCCAAATTGTCTAAGGCTGGCCCTGTTCACAGCTAAGATAAAGCAAAACTACATTATACATTTATGTATATTCTAATACACAACACAGCCCGCCCCGCCACATTTTCAAGAAACCTCTCTCCCTCTCTGTGTGTGTCTCTGTCTATAAACATTGGTGGCTTGGGTCCAAAATGACAGACACTCAGCCCACCCTCAGCGACTGCTCAGGGGGACTTTCCTCCTCAGATCTGGCAACCGCAACAGCAGCAGCAGAAGCAGCACAGGACAAGAGTGCAGACAGACAGAGAAGCAGCAGCAGGAGAAAGCTGAGATCACTTCTGTTTTTTACAGATTATGACAGGAAGTCACGTCCAGTTTGAGTGACAGACAAAACATTGGAGAGATCAGCAGGTAATCAAAAATATGAATGCAGTTGTTTTTCCTCACACTCTGTTGCAATTGGTGCCATTTTAGAAACTGAAACCTTTCTGCTTTCCAAGTAACAATCAGTATTTGTTAGATTTACACATTTGTGCATCGTTGCTATCTCACGTCTTGTACTTGAAATGAATGAATATCTGTTAGTAGTAGTAATGCGGGAGATTCTCGGATACTTCTACAGTGGGCCAGCGGGAAGGAGGGGTAAAATACAGTAGTTGCCAAAACTAAAGACTTGACAGCTATGAATTTAAGTTTGTGCAAAGACATTGAGACACTTTTCTCTTTTAAAGTTGACATGACTATGGTTTAAAAACAGTCTTTTGTAAATCCCTGTATTATTATTATTCGTTATATAATTTGAAATGTCTATCCAAAGATAAGACAGTGACTCTGCAACACAGGGGCCAGGGAGAGTCAGGAGTTTGCATAGAGCTCCATCTACAGGCAGGAAGGCCATTGTAAAAACAGCACTGGGGGTTGTTTAAAAAGCAGTAGGCCAGCAGCAGAGTTATTTCTACATTTTCTACGCACGCATATTGACATTTGTGGGTTTTATAGAGTATATGAAATAAAATCCTGGATACACAGATAGGAGCTCTTCTGTAGTAGAGCACAAAGCAACAGTTGGTTGGAGCTTTGGAAACTGGGCCATTAAACTTCTGGTTATAGGACGACTGCTCTTCCACGTGAGCCACAGTCGCCCCAAATCACACGCGCCTCCGTCATCATTACGTGAACCGCTCAGTGTGGTCATTCAGAGGGTCCAGACCTCGTCCCGAGAGGAGCAGGTCCATGTCAGGAGTCACTGAAGGAGCAGCAGCCGCCGCACCGCAGCCTCCTCATGACAAACGCCGGCCTCACAAGACGAACTTCTGCTTCTCCACACGTGCCACAATGACAACAGAAAATGAAGCTGAAAAATGTATCATAACAAAAGGATATTTGAATGGTCTTAATTAGCAAATAGCAAAAGAAATTTAGGAAGTGTTTTGTTTTCTGCAGGGAAATACAGATATCCACTTCTCCACGAAGTCTTACATTTAGATTTTGTTTATTTATTTGGTGACCGTGTGTCACAGAAGCGCTTAAATAAGACATTATTGTTCTTAATGTTTTGCCTGATAAAATAAAGGAAATAAAAGACACAAAAGTCAGAAAACATTTGGCAACTGTCTCATGAATTATAACGTTTCCTCAAATGCTCAACATAAACTGAAATGCCAAATACTTGAGTCTTTATCTAACATTAAAAACAGGTTACAAGTAGGGATGCACGATAATCATATTAGTGGTGGACATTTTACACAGAAAACTTGAAAAAATAAAAGGATGTTGTAACAGGGGAAGTACTTTGTATTCGAAGCATAGAAGTGGAACTCGCTCATGGCCCCTAACCCGAGTGTATATTTTTGACTGAGTGGTTAATGCTCTGGCCTCAGAGAAAGAGAGACAGGGCCTTTAATGAGTGGAGTTTGCATATCCCCCCAGTGTCTGTGTGGTTTTCTCCAGATGCTCCGATTTGCTCTTCCTCTAAACACACTCGTCAGGTTGGCCCATAGTGTCGACATGCGAAGTCACAGCTTTGCAGGACCAGCCCTCCATCTGATCTACGCAATTCCGTTGTACAATCGTATAACGACAAAGCACTTCACCTTTTACTTCAGCGCCGGCTCCAGAACAAACCGACCGAGGGTGCATTTGACAAAGGGGTGCCTTGTTTCTAGCTCTCACAGTCCCTCCTGTGTATTCAAATTGTTCAAAGAATGTAATTACATGCACATTTCACACCCGTATACAGCCTTGAGTGGTGACAAAGTGAAGCAGGGGCGGGGCCACCCCTAAGATAAATTCCAATTATTTTAGATTAGACTTCTATCATCCATTGCTCAGTAAAACTTTAGGTGAAGACAATACAACAAGGTCTGTGTTTTGCTGTGTTTACAACATACTCTGAGGTTGCAAAAATAAATGTATTCTACAACACCAAAAAATCAGGTACCCCAGTTTTAAGCTTGTGATGCCACTAAAGCTGAGGGTGCAAACATCTTAAAATGAGGTTGCAATGCACCCTTTTGCACCCCGGTAGAACCCGGGCCTGCTTTACCTTATTTCAGATGTTCCAATGCAGTGTGTGGGAAATGTAAAATGATTAACTCATACTAGTCTCCATTGTGCAATGGTTCAAGCTAAGTCCATCGAAGCGAGTCTCAGGCTCCAGAAGAGTGCATTTACCTTCAGATAGATGTGTATGTATTTCCACGGAAACGTTAAGAAGAAAGTCAGTTCTGTCTGTTCTCGCCTAATGACCCTACTACTATACCCGACTATTCCAAAATGTAAATACCGTACTTTAGGTGGAGTGTTAGTTTCCAAGATGACAGTTCCACACAATTAGTTGAGGATAATTTGTTGCTCACATCGAAATAACGGTTCCTCTGCGATTGTGACCATTCGATTTGCGATTTCATTACTTGTTTTTTTCCTACAGTCCTCATGAAGTATTTGTTTATTCACACCGCACCATAATGCAAAGTCACCGTTTTTAAGCAAAGTGTCTGTGGGAGAAAACAGTGAAAGCAGAAGTGGCCGAGAAAAACAGTTTGCAAAAGTGAAATTGCTTTGATTGCGTTCGTTTGCGGCGGGAGTTGGTCAAGAGTCTTTCGAAAGTGAAGCATGCTCTCAGAGTCCAAATCCCTCGGGCCAGTCTCTCGAGGCCGGGCCCGGGACTGTGGGGACCGGGCTTCGCGTGAGACCGAGGAGGAAGTCTCAAGATGTGACGTAAGCCTCAGCAGACGAAGTTGGAAGTGCGCTTGTCTCACACTCTCTGGACCGCAGAAGGAGAAGTGGCATGATTCACGTCTGGCTCAGGCTCATACTCATGTTGTCCATAAATGAGCGATACATATATGTCAATAAGATTTCCACAAGGAACCACTTGAGTTATTTTCAGAAGCAAAATGTACAGATTGTTCAACGAAATCTTAGACATTTTGTTTGTGGTTTTATTGTTTTGAAATGTTGACAGCGCAAGTCCAACAGATGGAAAACTGCATGAAGTCATCAGTATCAAGTCAAATATAAAGTCTTTTGCAGGTGTAGGCAAGTTTGCAGGTTTCCCTATAGTCAAACAATACAGGGAGACTCCCTATGGCGACCATATTGTGCAACATGAAAAGCTGTATTGAGAAGCTGAGGCACTCTGAGTTTGCAAGGATTTTATTGATGACACGTTTTGACTCACAGAGCCAGAACGTGTCGTCAATAAAATCCTTGCAAATTCTCAGAGTGTCTCAGCTTCTCCATACAGCTTTTCATCGATTTGTTTTGCCCTCCAAGCACCTTTTGTAACTTTTTTCTTAAAAAGATCTATTTTAGATTGTTCCTATGTCTTGACTTATTGATCCAGTGCAGCACTCTCTACTTCTCCTCTTGTTATTTACTGTGCACTGTGTTGAGAGAGGAGCAAACAACTAGAAAAGAAAGTTACAATAAGAAATTCAGTAACACTTTATTATAACTACATCATATTTATCCAAAATAAATGATGAGTTAACACTTAATTCATTATGAACACTTCATTAGTTAAGTGTGACTAACACTTAAAGCAGAACTAAGTAACTCATGCCCCTAGAGGCCATAAGCGCCAATGCAGGTGTCGTAGCATGTTGCAGTTTTAGTTAGTACTGCTTTAATAACTACTTAACTACTACAGTTATTGCCTAGCTCAAAATGAATAGGTCTGCACATACTTCACAAGTGTTAGTCATACTTAACTAATGATGTTCATGATGAATTTAAGCGTTAACTCATCATTTATTAAGGCTAAACAAGGTGACGTTATTATAAAGTGCTACCAGAAATGACACATTCAGCTTGCTTAATGCATCAAAGTGAAGGAATGAAATGTAGGATTTTTTTGTAGACATTTTGTAAACGTGACCTTTGTGTCCCCTGTTATAAACCCAAACTATTTACCTAACTGATTTGTTACTCACAAGTACAAAAAAAACATTAGTTCTTGAGTAAGAGAAAGCAGACAGACCATATGACAGATGATTTCACAATCAGTCCTAGTTAGTGCAGGCCTCCAAAGTTCAGGGATTGAATTCTGGAGTTTTTTTATTTATTTTTCTTCACATTAAAAAGGGGCGAGAGCGGGATCTCAGGATCGGAAGGTCGGGGGTTCGAATCCCAGCTCCTGAAGACGCACACTGTCGCTGTGTCCTTGGGCAAGACACTTCACCCTCCTTGCCTCCAGTGTCTGCGTACAGTACACTGGTGTATAAACGAGAGTGTGAATGGGTGACTGGTTCCTTGCTGTGAAGTGCTTTGGGTCTAAAGAAGTTAAAAAAGTGCTATATAAGTTATAAAGTGGTGCTTTTTTTAACCATTTAAACAGACACCACATTCATTGAAACAATTAATAAATAAATGAAAGCTGTTTGTATCAGCAGTTTGTGACAGGAGTTCCAGATATCCCTGCAGTTGCGTACTGTGTGGCCTAGAAGCCGACACATCAGGCCGACTACAACATTCACTACCTCTCTCTAACACCATTAGTCTGGTTCATTGTTTACATTTCCACTGTTACCAAATGTTTCCATTTGCCCTTGTCATTTGGTTAAATTGTGCAATTATACAATTTTTCCATTAGAGTAAATGGGGAGTTCTGGTCATCGCTATGGTAACTCCATGGGACATATGACAAGGGTTTATTTACTTTTTTGATTGAAACGACCAAATGGGATTTTTTTTTTTTTTTTACATATCACAGCAAATGGAAACATTGTTTTTCTGATTGCTTAATTACAGTTTTTGCCCGCTGCCTGAGCACATTTTGCTAAACTTCGCTCATTTTTCCAAAACTCTTTGAAACTCTGCTCTACTATCAAAACCTAACATTCCTTTGTCAAAATGTAACTCTGATGACAAAATGACACATACTTGCATCATATGCACACACTTTCAGATCAGGGGAACACACTAGTCTACTTTTTATAAAACACTGCAATCTTTGATTCTGGACGTGGTGACGTCAGACAAAAACATTTTGGGGGTGAAAAAATAATACAGTAATACTGTGGAAATGAGATACAGTAATTTGTGGTGTAAAAAAAAGAAAAAAATGTTTTACTGTAATTTTAATATTTCTTCAAACTTTTTTTTTTTTTTTCGAAGAAAAATTCCCCCAACATACTGTAATACAGTATCTCGTTTCCCTGAGATAATATGTGGTAAAAAAAGAAGCCTCTCGCTCTCCCTCCATCCATGTTTGCAAAGTTGTTGAAATGGCTAAACTGAGGGCTTTTTGTAGCTGATTGGTGTTCAGTTTTGCAAGTCAGTGCCTTGAGTTGTGTAATTGAGTGGTTGCAATTCCCCGATGTATTTTGTATTTTGGATACATGTGTTTTCCAAATGGCTCCCTGAGATTTCATTTTTAAACAGTGTCTTATGTATGAAATAGAGTGTAGTATGCAGGACCAAGTGTGTTGCATAAAGGAGTAAGTGTGTTACAGAATTGCAACTGGAGTGCAAAGCAGCGCTTTTGTTTAAGGTATGGGTACATGTGTTTGAGGTATGGTAACAACAGCTTAAGTTGTGTTACTTTAGTCTAAGAATGGGTCTATAGTGTTCAAGCAAGTCTGTTTATCAACTCTCTCACCTTCTTGTTGTGAGGTAAGAGTTTGAATCACTGGGTAAGACTTTACTGTGGCTTAGAACTGGAGTTAACCAATACTACAGAGTGCAAAATAATGCCATATGTGAAAAATGCATTGGTTTTAACAGTTGTTCCTCTAAAGTCACCTCAGCATTTAGTCGTGTCATGAATGAACTGGTTCCTAATTCGTTCCTGGAGAGGGAAGAGCGCCGTGTGTTGCCAAAGGACTGAACGGCAGTGTGAATGTGACCGACATGACCTCACTGTCGCCGCTTTAAATCCACACTGCGTAAGATTTACAACAGAAGCCTTACAGGTGTTTTTATATGGTGTAAATTAGGCTACCTTTACTTTTTATTTGGCCATTTATCAGTCAAAACACGTCTGAGTAAAATCCCACTCACAAAAACAAACAGCTGCTTTTGCAAACGGAGCTCAATGTGTGCAAATCTGCAGAATGACTCACTGGTGCTGTGCTAAGAGGGCAGCAGGCAAACGGCTAAACGGCTAACGGCTAAACTACAGCTAATCCCTGTTTGATATGAGTCAGTGGGTTAACACGCTGCTGGTTAATGATGCTAACGCTAAGCTGTGTTGTGTTGAAACGGACGCAGGAGGAAGTGCTTGAGTAAGACTGACCACACATTTCACCGGTATCTGCAGCACTGACACTAGAGACGAGTTAAATGGAACCATATTCACATCCTTCTTACAAAATACTAACATTTAGTTAGCATTTAGCTCAGTGGCCACTTGTATTACTTTAGATACAATCCCCAATGGTCTGTTCATTCAGTAATGAGTTCTACCTTGAGATGTATGAGAGTAGCAGGTTTGCCATCTGTACAATCGGATTCTTCTTTGTGATTTCTAAGCTTTAAACATATTACTCTCGCCATGTTTTTAATGTGTAACTTCAAATAATGTGCCTAGATAAATATCCCTTAGTTTTATAATTGTATGCATGCAGTTATGGCGTTTTGAGTGCAGAACTACATAATGTAAGATTACTGAATCTACTAAATGAAAGTAAAACAACACACCATTTCTGTATGTTTCTACGGGGGATACAACAAAATACTATGGTTCCAAGATAAAACAGGTAATCTAGTAAAATATAGGCCATTTATCCATTCATTTCAGCCCTCAAATTGCCTTCACTATACAGGTAACTTCGAAGCATGCTTCTGTGATGGTTCCATGTCATATTTTAATAAGACTTTTCCTAAAGTCTCTCCCTGTAATTGTCTTGTGTTGTTTCCTCTTTCAGACGTCAGTGAAATTATGTCTGTCGGAGAGACACGGGAAGTGCACGGAACTTTCTCTAAATCTCATAATGAACTGTTAAACTGTCTGGCTCTTCCTCTGAGGCAGCGTTCACTGCTTGATTTTGTTTTCATTGTTTCTTATTCTCATTGACCATAGCCGCTGATCCCATGGGTGATGAGGGGCTCGAGCTCCCACCCAAATCTTTGGGCATCAGACGATATTGCCCTGATCCCAAAATTATTAAAGGAATAGGCCACCGTTTTTACATACTGAGATATGTTCTTACCTGAGCTTAGACGAGTTCATTTGTACCTGTCTGGTCTTCACGTGTGCTTTCTATAACGTAAACACAGCACAGACGGCGTTAGCATTTAGCCTCTCTCTTCTCCTCTATAGCTCCAAACGAGGTGAAGATAGAAGCTACCAAACTCTTTCACGTTTTCCCTATTTAAATATGGTTACATGAAGTGTTACACTATAAAGTATAATTACACAAAATTAAACAATGTGGATTTTCTAAGCGGATAAAAAGGGGAACTATATTGTAAGGCGTAAAAATTCCAGGAGCTATAGAGGAGAAGAGAGAGGCTAAATGCTAACGCCGTCTGTGCTGTGTTTACGTTACAGAAGGCACACATGAAGACCAGACAGGTACAAATGAACTCGTCTAAGGTAAGAACTTATCTCAGTATGTAAAAACGGTGGCCTATTCCTTTAAATGGATATTACCTTTAAATCACAAGTGCCGTCTGCAAGAGTATAAACTCTTCTCATCCTGAGCGCGGGTCGGTCCAATATCTAAATGAATAAGTACAATAGTACAACGACATTTCATTGATCAGATATTGGCTTCAGTGCTCCTCTGGAACGAGGCACCGCTTCCTGGGTTTGTCCCTGTTTCAGAGCGTTCTGTAAAATGTAATTAGCATTCATAATAATTAAATGTACAACACATTTAAAATCTGGTTTAATGATGTTAGTTTAGATACTGTATTTTTATATTTGGCCTAATTTCACTAGATATGCTCTGTTTTCAGTCAAATATACATCAAATTCAATGTCAGAAATGTAAAAAATTATTGTCTCAAAATCATCTTGTGACCCCCACTTTAGTGTCCCGCGACCCCCACTTTGGGAACCACTGAGCTAAACAGTCAGACCGGGCACCCACTGGAAAAAGCATAAATCGGTGACCATGCCCCCCTGTGAAAATGGGCCAATGATGTTACAGAACCTAGACCTGACCGACCGCAGCAGCCTCGGACCCAGGTGGACAAGGGCAGTGACTGAAGATGAAAACATTATGGCGTGATCTTATGCGCGTCACTACACTGACATGAAATCAGGAGGGAAAAAACAAGTAAATCCAGTAATGAAACACCATTCAAGCGGAATTTGCGCTGACGTGTAAACATCCACACACTAACACAAACTACTGACGGTGGCAGCTGTGACTGATGATCTGCAAGTTGGGAAACTCCCGCCGCTGTTTAACTGGAATCAAAGCATTATGGGAAAAGAAAATCCTGCCTTTCACAGACTTTTTCTCTAACGCTGAAGAAAACATAAAACCTCCCCTTCGTAGCATGTGCTCTTTCTGGCTCAAAATGGGGAAATGATGCAAAATCGAGTACCATGCACTCCTCATCAAAGACACATAAGAGTCAGTGCTTTGAGACATTTGTGCAGGTTTGATTGTCTCTGATTATCCCATTAACACTGATTACCTCTAATTGCCTATAGAGTTCGGGAATGTGAACGCTAAGCATTATGGGATTAGCAGCAATTGTAAACCAATGGAGATTTTAAATGGGGGGTATTATGTAAAATCGACTTTTTCAAGCTTTATATCATGTTATTATGTCATTCCCTCATTAAACACATGCCTGGAGTGTTGCCTTGGCTCATTCACATATTTTTGAGTAATCAGTAAAAACTTAGACGGCAGCCATTTTAGGTGTAGCTATGCCTCAGTCCTCCTAGGAACGCCCCCACCTCCTGGAGACGCCTCTGGACCTTTTGTCACCAGCCAAGCCACCAACCACTGCTCCTCAGCTCAGCAGAGCCCCTCCCCGCACAGTAGTGTTGTTTAGATGCCACAGCAGTGTGCTGAAGGGGGCGTGTCGGAAAGCTTCTTAAAGAGACAGAGGCCTATTTCAAGACGTTCAGTACAGTGTTAATTTCGTCGACTAAAATATTTAGTCTTAATTTTAGTCAAAGTGATATTTTTGACGACTAAAATTGGACTAAAACTAAATTAAACGTTTTTCATGAGACTAAAACTATGACTAAAATGTCCAGATAGTTTAGTCGACTAAAATAAGACTAAATAAAAATGAAAAGGAGAGACTAAATCATTCAAACTTGTATTGACCGTCTGAAAGAGCCTCAGATCATGTAAATTCTCTGCCAAAGGAGCAGCTCTGAGCTTTGTTCATGTGGGAGCAGCTTCATGAAGCAGAGGAGCTGATTAAATATGATTATAATGAATATCATAAATGCAAAGTCGACTAAATTTGTCTTAAATTTAGTCGACTAAATTGACTTGCAATTTTAGTTGACTAAAACTAGACTAAAATTGAAGATATTTTTCTGACTAAATCTCGACTAAAATTGAATTACATTTTCGTCAAAAGACTAAGACTAAAACTAAATTAAAATATGTTGTCAAAATTAACACTGGTTCAGTACAGCCATTTTGAGAGAGCAATTTTATTCAAGGCAGTTATTTTAATTTACTGCATATACAGACCAACAGAAGGTTACGTCATCATTGTAGTATGCTATAGACTGGTGCTATGTGACTGAAAAAGCATAATACCCCCTCTTTAAAAGTTAAAATACTGGAGTTATTGTTCACATTAAAACACTTGGACCCTTTTTATACTGTTTTTAGCTAATGTTAGTCTATGAAAATATATGCTAACAGCTGCAAAGATGGCGAATCTCCATGGTAACTGTGGAATTTCCCAAACTCTATTAGGCAATGTATCGACGGACCAATATTCGGGATTGTATGACTGTATGATTATCTGGAATTCTTCATCCACACTTCGAATTTGGACACACAGAGCAGTTTAGAAGTTTAATGTGGCTTCAAATTACGTTACAAAGGTCTGTTACAAATATTGAGGAACAACAACTTATAAGTAACTAGCTGTTACACACATAACTGTTCACCTAAATCACGTTTCATAAATTAGCTTAGCACAGATGAGAATAAATTTGCCAGAAACGAATAACTAACTAAATATAATCTGAAACTATACTAAGAATATGAATTAGCGGTTAAATATATCATTTTAACCCACCTCTGTCATAGACGCAGACATTTGCAACTGCCCAACTAACTGCTACACTGTTACCTAGCAACCATAAACTCCTCCCACCTCCCAACCAGGAGACAGGGTGGCCAGGTCTCAGCAGCCAAACGATCTGAAGAAACTGCCCAAACTCCGCGGACATATGGCGCGGTACGGACTTTCCTATGTTTTTCCCAGTTTACAGAGAGGCCCCGTGCTCCTCTGATGATGAACAACCGGCCCTTCCCCCCATTTGCTGATGTGGATACGAGATTTAGTCACTTGATATAGTGATTTTCATCAGGAAATAAGGTAAAAAATATATAGCCAATTTTACATTGAAAACAGCATGGCAAAAAAAGAAAACGACGGGAACAGCTTTCTTCACCCTTGGCAAAGCTTTTAAGCCGCCCAATCCCGCGGTTTAACTGCAGACCTGGCAACCCTGTCAGGGAGTGCTCTCTTTACCTTCTGCCCAGGATCCTGCTTCTTAGCCTTTGAACACAGAGTGGAAAAAACTACCTCACTACAACAAAACAACACGCTGAAGCACTCTTCTGACATGAGCATGGACTGCAAAAGGACATCTAGACATAAATAAGATCTGTTCATGGGCCAAGTTAACCCTTAAATTAATACAATAATCTTATTTCAAGTAAATTAAGAGGTTATTTACAGTGTAAGCCTGAAGATGGGCCACGGGAGACTTCAAATACACCCCTTTTGATCGGTTGTGAAGCACTTTGGAAACAGTTCATGTTTCTAAAATGTATGTGGACTGGGTTTTTCCACATAAACCATCTCCACTGATCTCCGAAAGCCGCTGCCGTAACGGGATCTGGCCCCTGTCAGAGCGGGGCCCTCTGTTTGTTCAGGCCGTGCAGGAGTGTGTCTGGGATTACTGCGCTCCACTCGCGCATTATCACGACTCTAATGGTTTTATTTCTATTGTTACTTTCCATATATTGGATTTATGGCCACTATTTATTTAACTAACACCACTGAACCCGCAGCTTAACAAGATGAACTCCCAAGTGTAAAGCTGTACCACTTGACTTACTCTGTTAACAAACTTTGAAAGTCTGGGGTATTTTGCAATTTCATGCTGGAGGATAATACGCTATATTTAGACAATAGACTGTCACCTTAAAGACCTGATACCTGAGGAAGGCACTAAATGTAAATCACATTTTTTCTCAGGGACAAGTTTATCGTCAAGTTTCACAACTTGTGGGGTCTCTTTTCAGGATCTCTTTCCACAGAAGTGTTAGAAAACTAGCTTGAAACTTCATGAAACTGAGCTTCCTCGTCCATCGCTCGGCCGTTTCCCAGCTGTGCTTACAACCCTCCTCCGCCCCTCCTCTGCCTGGCATCTCTCCAGCTCTGCTCGTCATTGTCAACCGCCCTGAGTCTCATCCTCTACCACTACCCCGTGTCCAGACTCCGGGGGAAGACTCTGACCCTCATTAATCAACATGTGTTTCATTTTGTTCATTCAGTTGCAGTTGGAGTCTGAGCCCCAATCGTGATTCATGTCCAATAAAACTCTCCTAACGCCACTCTGTCTCTATGAGTCTTTTCAGGTTGAAATGCTTGTTTTTTCACACAAATGTTTGAGTTTACAATATGCTAAAGGAGGACAAAAGAAATGTTGTTCCATCACTAGAAAAAGATATGGTATAGTGTCTTTAAGAATGGACTGAGGGAGGCTTCCCCCATTGCGTTCAGCGCAGGCTAGCTGAAGCTCATTCATGCTAGCAACTGGGCTGGTTTGGAGCCAGTTCAATTATTTAGAGTAGGGCAACAATGAAAATAGTAAAAAGATAGAATTAGGATGATGTTGCTCATATTAAGACAAACATGTGGAGGTAAGAATGACGAGGCCCGTGTTCAATACTGACTTACAAAAGGGCACAAAAGTTCCCCTTTTGTAAGGCCATAGGAGCCAGGAACTTTCAGCCGCTATTTCTTTACGGTTTCAGGAAGAAGTCGGCCACAGTAAGTCCATTCTTAACTTTACAGTCACACATGGTCCATTTGTCTTTCACAAATGCTGCATTTACAATGTGGATCTACGATGCTAAAAGAAGTTTACTCTACTACAAAAACTTAAACTTAAAAAGCATTACTAAATAACTTGTTTACCTTTATAAATCCTTTCCGTAGTCCCTCTGGGGGTAATACAAGTGTTAATGGTTTGAATGGGGGGTCTTTCATCTCCCCCTGGTGTCTCTGGCCAGAAAGCCACAATTAAAACTTCGCTGCCACCGGGTCGGAGTCACCAATACACACTAATGGAATCACGAAGAAGAAGCTAACAGGCTAACGGGCAAAGCTAACTGCGGACTAGCGCCACTTAAGCGTCTCACGGACAATTAATGAGTAAAAAAACGCAAAATGCTACGACACCTGCAGTGGCGCTTATGGCCTCTAGGGGCGTGAGTTACTGAGTTCTGCTTTGAGTGTGCTAAATATGCTCTTGCTCAATGATGTTTAGCCTTTTTTTTATCCCCAAAGCCTCCAATTTTCGTTAGCTCTTAATCTAATTCCCGAGAAATATTCATGTATCCGAGCTCTAAGTTCATCAGTGCATTTGAAAACAAAGGCAAACGCAGGAGAAGCACTTTCTTTACATTCTGGCATTCTGCATGGACTTTTCCTGTTGTCTTTCGCAGGAACAGGTGCTCGGCGGGACATTGTTCGGACATGATGCGGGACAGTAGACTCATGTGTCCTGCGTATGTCCGTAATGCGGGGAATGCCTCTCGCTCAGATCTGGCGGCAGCTGCTCGGCCTCAGTCTGCTCAGATTTACGGCTATAACCTTTCAGCTACTGTCTTCTCCGCACACGCACGGACCGTCTCCACTTAAACACGACGCACCCCCCCAAAAGACAACAACAGGAGCGAAGATCTGAAGGACATGAGAGCAGTTTCTTTTATGAGACGCAGAAGCCGGTCACACTCTGTACGACATATGCATAAATATAAACCTGCTTTTGGGCACCTCATATTGATAGTTCACCTTTTATACTTTAAAGCGAGACATTACAGGTGAATGGGGAAAAAAAATAAACTTAGAGATATCAATGTGAAATTAACTGTACATTTCTGATAATAGTATTGATAGTAATAGTAAATATAAAAGTATTGAAACTGAACTTGTGATTGTCATTTCATGTTTTTTTTGTTTTTTTTGCTTAAGAATGTAAATGGTAAATGGTCTTATGAAGCTCTTTTCTACCTTCATTAGGCCCATTCACTCACCAATGTACGCAGACACTGGAGGCAAAGTTAGTGCAGTGTCTTGCTCAAGGACACAACGACAGTGGGCACCTGCAGGGGCTGGAGTTTGAACCCCCGACTTTCCGATCATGAGGCGACCCGATACAACTGCGCCACTGTGGCCCCCGCACAAAATGTACAAAATGGTTTATATTTTCAGCGACAAAATGTAATAACAATTTCCGGTCTTATCCCTGGTAAAAAAATGTTGGGAAAGTTTTTCCTACGTTATGGGAATGTTACTTGGAGGTTTTTTTTGTTTTTTGTTATTTCATTGTTATTATGGAACGTTTTCTGAATGTTTATACAACGTTATTTTCTTGCTTTAAAAAAACGTTCTTGGAAAGTTCTAACGTTATTCTAACTTTTCGGGAACGTTATATCCTGGTCATATTAAAGGGATATTTCAGGATTTTTGACATAGGGCCTCATTTCCTAGTTATCCAGAGTGTTGTTGATGTCTGGAGATATTTTTTTCTTAAATTCATGCAGTTCTTATATATTTGAAGAGTCTAGTGGCGCTAGGCTAGAGCAAGGCTAAAGCATTTCTATGGTAACAGCTAGCCTGCATTAAAAACAGTCTGACCCACTCCACAGTGCACCTGAGGCAAATCACTTATAACACCAGACTAACCATATAAATGTCTGTGTTAATAGAATAATTTTTGAAATATAACTGACCTTGTATCACATGAATTACCGCATTTTGAGGGACTATTTTCTCGCAGATCACTCCGCCGCTGCGTTAGCTTACAGCCACGAAGCTGATGCTGCTCAAATATAAGTTATTTTTAATGCAAAAGGGTTAAAATTATTCTATCGACACAGACATTTATATGGTTAGTCTGGTGTTATAAGTGATTTGCCTCAGGTGCACTGTGGAGTGGGTCAGACTGTTTTTAATGCAGGCTAGCTGATACCATAGAAATGCTTTAGCCTTGCCCTAGCCTAGCGCAACTACTCTTCAAATATAAGAACTGCATGAATTTAAGAAAAACATATCTCCAGACATCAACAACACTCTGGATAACTAGGAAATGAGGCCCTATGTCAAAAATCCTGAAATATCCCTTTAATGTTCTTCTAACCAAGGTTTGTTGTCACCTTTAGGAAACCTTCATCTCACGTTTGGATTTTTTTTTTTTACGTTCTACTAACCTTATGTTTACTGCGACACTGACGGAATAATGTTTTAGACGGAAACTGAAATCGATTTTTGTTGTTGTTGTTGACACTTTTGACATTTTTGTCACAGAAATGGTTTTCACTTCACAGACTGTTTCAGGTGATGATGACCTTATGAAGCTCATTGAGAAAATGCCAAGGACAAAGGGTGGCAATTTTGAAGAGTTTAAAATATAAAACATATTTTGAGTTGTTGGATTTGTTTGAGGAATTTACATTAATCGTTCACATGATCACATCATTACACAGCAATGACGACTTAAAAAGAGTTGGCCGAAGCAAGTGTGTGTCCTACATACTCCCATGTGCATTCATAGTTTAAAGTCTTCAATGAGAATGGAAATAGTGTTGAAAATATAGAAGAAAAACAATACATAAAAAAGTGATTACAAACTTTTGACCAGTTCTGAATAATAATATTTTTTAATATTATGTTAAAGATTTTATCAGAGGAATTTTTCAATATCTAATTCCTTGCCTGATTTTTTTAATTTTTATAATGAACCCCAAACAAGGCAACATTTTACAGATTTATTTCACCAATGACACCAGTGACTAGCTCATTCAAAAATTAAACAAGACGTTATGCATAATCCTGTCTGAAAAATATATTGTAACTAATATATCAACAAAACAAAACTGTAAATTTAAATCTGGCTCTATCCATTTAGATTTTGTCAGTGAATATATTGGCAATTATACATAAACATACAATGACAGAAAACATGCAATATATTCATGTCAGTAAACTACAGAAAAAGTTTCAAATTGATACCTCAAAGTTGATTTTTTTCTTTATCTGCAGTGTCTCTCTTGCCTAAATGCAGTTAGCTCCAGTGCCTGACGGTGGCGCTCTCATCCCCTCTGATGCCCGTGTTGTCTTTACCCCCCGCTGTGACGCCAGTGTCAGGCCTGTGTTTGTGAGAGGGCCCACCCAGACTCGGGCCGTTTATGTGAGGACCCCGCGTCGTAAGGCCCTGTTTGCTCTGTTTGTAGAGTGTGTGGGGTTTACGTCACAAACGCAGAGAAAACAGCGGCTGACGTAACAATCCGGCTCTCACTTTTCTCTTTTAGACTCTGTAGACTCCAGACTCCAGACCAGACTGAGACCAGGCTCGAACCCAGGTGTGAAGCCGTAGAATGAGGCTAAAACATATCGCCTTTGCTCTGCCCAATCCCGTCAGACCTTGGAAGCTCAGCAGGAAGGGCCTGGTCGGTACTTGGATGGGAGACCGTTTGGTAACACCAATAAGCCTAGCGAATGTAGTGAGGGAGTGGTTGGTGGTTGTCTGAGGGGCTGATGGCGCAGACTGGCTGCCTCGCTTCCGTCAGTCTACCCCAGGGCAGCTGTGGCTACAATAGTAGCTTACCACAACCCAGTATGGCGTGAATGAATATTGCAAAAAAAGCGTCTCTGAGTGTCCAGAAAAGCGCTATATAAAACCAATGCATTATTATTATTATTAAAACGAGCTGAATTTGGCCCAATGGACTCCATCACAGAGGGGACGTACGCCTTCTTTCTCTGGCTGTCAGAGCCTCTGCGGTGTGGTGGTGTCACAAAAATAATATTTTAAACTCTGATGGGCTCTCTGCTTTCTCTCTCGCTATTTTCCCAATACGGATTATCGATGTCTTGCACAAACAAATAGTTAAAGAAAACATCACGGACAGTGAGATACTCACAGTGATGCCAGTAATGAGTTACTTATTACATTACTCTAATCTGACTACTTTTGTAAGACGCATTGAGTTAACCTTCTGTATGAAATGTGCGATATACATAAACATGCCTTGCCTACTATTTTCAGTAACAAGTAATCTAACGCATTACTTTTTCCAGACCTGTAATCAGATTAAAGTTACTCTTCCAAGTCACTGTGAGTTACTATTTTGTAATTTTCCTGAGGAATAATAGATACTTTTTCCCCCTCGCGTCTCGTGGAGTGACATAACGTACACGACAAGTCACATTTTCAGCCTGAACATGACTCAGGACATGAACATAAACAACAACAGAGGAGAGAGATGGAAATACGTCTCTATTCTGAATCTGTGTAGCTTTGTTGATGTTACTGTTAAAATGCACTTTCAAGGGGAGGGGGAGGCGATGTCGGCAGCTGATTCATGTAACTAAAAAAGTGACTTGTACTCTCAGTCACTTTTAAAATCAAGTAATCGGTAAAGTAACTACTTTTTAAAGCAGTAATCAGATAACTTTTTCAAGTAATCATTGGCAACACTGGCTACGTGTGAATAACATTAAACATAAATACGTGACGCAGGAAAGACGAAAACACCGACTGTGATGAAAGTGAATTCCAGTTAATTCTTGACGCAGTGATTTTAACACAAAGCTGTGACTGTCCACCAGTGACTCAGTGCCCGGTATGTAATCTTGTGCAATTTATTTGGACAAGACACCGCTACTAACTCATGGGAAAATACCGGGACATGAAGAGCAGCGCCTCCTGAGGACCCACTCAGAGGTCACATGACTCTTGTACGCTTATAGCTCATTCAGAACTGAGTAGAGCTGGGTAATATGGTTTCAAAGTCAAATCCAAAGCTGTTCCTGCAAAAATCTAATGTTTATACAATTTTCTTTTTTTCCCCCATTTGAAATACTTTTTAATTTTTATGAAGTATGAAACACTTTTGCATGAACTCCCTGTTTCTATAAGTGGTTTCAAATTGACAGTGACAGTGAGACGAATGCTGGTCACACGACGTACTGACTGGTTTTCTGACTGACCCGGAGATCCTCCAATAAAGCAAGACTATTTATTGTAGACAGCCTAAGGCACCTGTGCAATATTCACGAGTCCAATCAGCATCTGAATACGCCACATCCGTGAGGTGGGAGAGAATCCATTTCTCTCGGCAAAGGAGAAGTGCTCACTAAAGCCACATGCGCCTCAGCAGGTTAAAGTCAGGGTAAAGTCAGTGTGTTGGCTATTGTTAAAGTTGTTTCTTCAGAATGTGCCTCGTCAGCAGCGGCGGTGCCTATAGCCGTCCACTGTAACCCTAGAGTCCGAATGCTTTTGTGCAGGGAAACCCGAGAGCAGCCGAGTGGCCTTTTCTAAATGTTTTTGTAGTCAGAATAAACCGCGGTCTAACCCCGTGACCCGCGCATGTGTCAGGGGCAGGACTAAACTTAGACCTTTGTATCTCTGAGCAGAGGTGGGAGGTGGGGAGCTGTGACTTTAAAGCGATATTTCAGGATTTTTGACATAGGGCCTCATTTCCTAGTTATCCAGAGTGTTGTTGATGTCTGGAGATATTTTTTTCTTAAATTCATGCAGTTCTTATATTTGAAGAGCTTAGTGGCGCTAGGCTAATGCTAGGCCAACACATTTCTATGGTAACAGTTAGCCTGCATTAAAAACAGTCTGACCCACTCCACAGTGCACCTGAGGTAAATCACTTATAACACCAGACTAACCATATAAATGTCTGTGTCGATAGAATAATTTTTGAAATATAACTGACTTTGTATCACATGAATTACCGCATTTTGAGGGACTATTTATTAAGTTATTTTAAATGCAAAATGGTTAAAATTATTCTATCAACACAGTAGTCTGGCATTATAAGTGATTTACCTCAGGTGCACTGTGGAGTGGGCCAGACTGTTTTTAATGCAGGCTAACTGATACCATAGAAATGCGCTAACCTAGCATTAGCCTAGCGCCACTAAGCTCTTCAAATACAAGAACTGCATGAATTTAAGAAAAAAATATCTCCAGACATCAACAACACTCTGGATAACTAGGAAATATGTCAAACATCCTGAAATATCCCTTTAAATTCATGTACCTCAAGAAATATTACCTGACTGACTTTAACTTTACAGGGAGCGGGACGCGTTCAGCCCGTCTTCAAGAAGATGTTGACTAAAGGCAGTCTCATATAAAAAGGTAAATAGGTTGGTTAGGTCCTCATTCACATCCATTCTTTGATTACCCATGGCAAAAAAAATGTGTACAGGAATCCTTTGGTGCCCTTTGCCATCAAGGAGCTGAATAAGTTGTAATGTCGCTCAGTCTGTTTAGTTCCCCTTTCCGTTGCTTTTCTTTTGATGAGATGAATCTGCTGCTGCTGTGTCTGCAATTAACTCATTTCATAATGTGTTTTTAATGTATTTTATTATATTGCTGTGTGTGAGCTGTGTATGGGCAAGCCAAAGGCAAATTTCTGCCATCACTGTGCATGGTAGACAATAAAGTTTTCTATCCTGTTCTATTCTATCAAATCAAAAGGGGCTACAACCAAATATTAGAGCGTGTGATATGTTTTGTGTCAACTTTTTTTTTGGTGTGGCAGTGTACATGAACATTACAGTTATTATCACTAAAACAAATATCCCGTTTGACGTCTATCTCAGATCTGGAGACACAGGTCAGTCATGTTTGTGAAATATTTGTGTAGTATTTCCTTTATAGTGCCTTTAAGTCACTGTGTCTCCTTCTGCAGTCAGGGTTTCCGAGGGGCATTGAATTGAATTGAGCCATTGAATGAATTGTGCCTAAATCAAGGCCTTAAATGTCATTAAAAAGCATTCAATTGGCATTAAATCTAAATTTATTGGAAAAAGATGACATTGCTCAACAATTTTTACTGTATGTGTACATCGAAAAAACTAAATTATAGTTAACGCTATAACATTCAGTTCTAGTTTTGACTGAAATTTACCACTTTTTTGCTCTGTTTGATAAAATGTTTGCAAATCTTCAGAAAAGAAATATGCTCTGATTTTTCCCCCTGCATGTGTGACATATAAATGTAGTATCCGGGCATTAAAGGAACAGGCCACAGTTTTTCCATACTGAGATATGTTCTTACCTGAGCTTAGAGGAGTTGATGCGTACCTGTCTGGTCTTTGTGCGTGCGCTCAGTCACGCAAAACGACCAAAGATGTTGTTAGCATTTGGCCTCTCCCAATATATTCCTATAGCTCCAAACGGGGTGAAGTTGGAAGCTGCCATGCTCTTCCACGTCGCACAAAGACCAGACAAGTACGTATCAACTCGTCTAAGCTCAGGTAAGAACATATCTCAGTATGGAAAAACCGTGGCCTGTTCCTTTTAAAAGCATTAAATGTGACTTGCATTTGCCCCTATAAACTCTTGACGGGGCCGTAGCTCCTGTCTGAACTTGTCCGTGCTGCTCTTGGACATGTGTCTCTTTCACTCTCATGCCTCAGATTTACAGCAGCTCTGGCCTTGGTCCTAAAGGTCCGGTCTAAGTCTGGTTCGGGGCCAGGTTTAGCCCGTGCTCCGACCTGGTTTTCCCGCCCTGATGGTCCGCGGCAGGTGGTGTGGAGTCCAGAGAAAGTCCGGTGCGTTTGACCCACGTTTGACCCGTGATGGTGGGAAAGTGTCGGAGCCAAAAGAGCAGCAGCTACATTTAGAGACAGGTCTTTAACACCGGGACACATGCACCGAGGGGAGCGGGTTCACACCGGGTTTAATCCCGGTTCAATCATGGTTTTGAACAGGTTTAGTCTTGGCTTTGTCTTAGTCCAGTCTTGAGCCATATTGGAAGTGTCATTGTGAGCATGATTTTCCCAAAAGCGGCCGCTCTCCTGATCCTCTGATTATATAATCTCATTTTATAACAACGTCGTCTGCACATTCGTTCATCAACATGCTTTCTGCGTTCATACACTACTCTAGTTAAGTAGGAAAAATATCCATCCATCCATTTTCTTCTACTTCTACTAAAATGACCCCAGAAGTATCGATATCACATCGATTAAAAAAGAAGTGGTGGTTATCGCCCATCACTTGAAAACTGAACTGAAAAATTCACTATGATTACATTTACGCAGGAAATAGCATATTAGACTTCTGCACTTTTCTTCATGTCGCTTCAAAGACAGTTTTACAGGGGTTCCCAAAGATGCGCGGGCCTAACTTAACCCGTGTTATACGGATTATTCACTTACTCTGCTTTAGGTCAAGTTGAGACCTTGTTCGATTCTAAAGTGATACAATTTAGAGTGTTTTGTGTATGAGATGAGGGCAGAGCCTTGGTGGAGGTCTGATCACCGTCAACGTTGATAGTACTGGAGTTCACCATTGCCTTTAGTTGTTGTAACATCTTCACAGACACAGGGGTTTTAGGCACAGAGCGGTCTGTTTGGACATAATCAGATTATTGAAATCCCGTTACAGGTGTGTGATGTGTTCTTAACTCCACCCGCCCCAGAAAGCCCAGTACAGATCAAACGCCCCCTTTGTAAATATTCCTTCATGAAATCCACTTAAAACAACAGCCTCTGACACAGGTCTCCACACTTCACGTCCTCAGATAGAAGTCAATAGGAGTTTTGTCATGTTAGTCCTAGCTGAAAAGTCCTGAAAATCAACGTCAAAAGTGGCTCCCAAATTAGAGCAGGCTTTCCAAATACTACTAGATAAAGAATTGAACCCCCCCCCCCCCAAAAAAAAAAAAAAAAAAAAAAGAAAAACCCAGATACTTTTCAACTTTAAAATGAGTCCAAATAGTGGAATAAAGAATACAAACAAATGCAAGTCCATAAATATGACCACCAAAAGGTCCCGAAAGAGACAAAAATCAGGCAAATGTAAAAAAAACCTTTGAGGTCAAGTGTAAAAAGTAAATATATTTCCAACTTTAGTGATATTGAGAATAAACGCAGATAGGACACAGAAAGTCAGGGTTATAACCACTTATGTTTATAGAGGCATTCAGTTGTATTATTAGACAAGTTACCGTATTTTCTGGACTATATGTCGCACCGGAGTATAAGTCGCACCAGCCAAAAACTGCAAAATGAAGAAGAAAACATATATAAGTCGCTCCGGAGTATAAGTCGCAACAGCTTTGGCAACTACCTGGGCATGGAGGTGTAACTGCACCGTTGACAAGCCAGCACGTTGTTCAAGCACCCATTTGTGAACTCATTCCTCTAGCTGTGGCCATCTAGCTTTTGGCCCGCGACTGGCTTTTTTTGTTTTCTTCATTGCGGTAAGAGTAACCTCCGTTTTTCGCCAGTCCCTCACAAGTTTCTCGCCCACTCTAAACTTCCTTTCTGCTGCTCAATTTCTGGTTTTCAGTGGTACAGGAGTAGCAGATACTGGTACACAAGCCCAGAGCGCCCTCTAGCAGGTGTCACTGTGAAAATAACATACAGTACATGTGGAATTATATATTTTGATATATAAGTCACACCTGAGTATAAGTCGCACCCCCGGCCAAACTGTGAAAAAAAAGTGCGACTTATAGTCCGGAAAATATGGTAAGTGAAAAGAATGAATGAATTTATTTTTCACTTTTGGTCAAAAATAAACATTTCTACTACAACAACAATAACTAATACTACTATACTCTTAAGTCTTACTGTGGCTTAAATAAATGTTTCCCATTTTTCTGGTTCCACTATATTTAGTACAAACCCCACTGCAGCATTAGTTCCATTAAAATATAACTTACAAAACTCACTAAAAACAACGATGTGTAACACTTCATGCCATCCTCATCTCCAGACTTGAACACACTGTGGGTCTGCAAGGCATGGTTCTCAGATCGTTTTCATCAAATCTCACAAACAGAACTTTTTCAGTGATGCTCAATGACTTTTCTTTCTCAGCTGCTCCTCTGTCATCCGGTGTGCCTCAAGGATCCATTCTTGGTCCTATCCTGTTCTCACTCTATATGCTGCCACTTGGTCAACTTTTCTCTAATCACAATGTCCACTTCCATTTCTATGCAGATGACCTCCAGATCTACCTTCCTGTGGTTCTGAGCAACAGTTTTACATTGGACCCTCTCTATAACTGCCTTCACATCATCAAACAATGGCTCTCCCAGAACTTCCTTCACCTGAATGAAGGAAAGACATCCTGTTCACCCCGGACTCACCTAACAGCTCCCCCAGTTTTGGTCATCGTACACCTCAGTTTGCTCCCGCCATCCATAACCTGGGTGTTATTTTTGACAGCAGTATGATTTTTGACAAACAGATAGTGCAGTTGTGAAAGCGAGCTTTTACCAGCTAAGGCTACTCAGTAAGATCAAACCATTCTTGTCCCGAGCTGACCTTGAAAAAGCCATTCATGCCTTCATCAGCTCGAGGATAGACTAACGCCCTCTACACTGGACTTAACCAATCACTCCCCAATCGGCTTCAACTGGTACAAAACACAGCTGCCCGTCTTCTCTCCAACACCTCCAAACGCTCACACATCACCCCTGTCCTCCTCTCTCTCCACTGGCTCCCAGTGCTGTTTAGGGTGGAGTTTAAGGTCCTGATGTTTGTGTTCAAGGCCATCAATGGCCTGGCCCCGGCCTACCTCGCCAAATTAGTAATGGTCTACCAACCAGCCAGAACTCTGCGCTCCTCTGAACACACCTCCCTGGTCACTCCCAAGTTCAAATACAAAAGGTTTGGAGGCCGGTCATTTGCCGTCCAAGGCCCAAAGCTGTGGAACGCACTTCCAGTACAGCTTCAAAGCATCACTGAGTTGAGTGTTTTTAAATCACAGTTGAAGACACATCTTTTCAGACAAGCTTTCGATACATAGCCACTGACTCAACTGCTGTTTTTATGTACATTTGTATTTTTATTTCTATACTGGAAAGTGCCTGGGCACCTTCTGGCTGTTGTAAGGCGCTATACAAATAAAATTTGATTGATTGCTTGATTGACTTCATAGACCAGGGGTTTCCCAAACATTCCAGGATGCAACAAGATGCAACACATTTAAAATCTGCTTTAATGACGTTACTTTGGATACTGTGTTTTGACGTTTGGCTTAATTTTCCGGTATCAATCTGAAATACATCAAATTCTATTCAAAATCAATTCAACTTGCGAACCCCTTTTTTTGGGAACCACTGTCATAGAGCATAGGTTGTTTCAAGATTGTCATGTCATAATTTCAGCTGGGGCCGATACAACTCAATGGGAGAGACGCAGTTTTGTAAAGAAATCATTGCAAATGTTTTCTCTGATCATTGTTTGGACGTGATTGGATACACAGACCTGCCACATTCGTCTCTCACGGCTGAAAGTCCTTTCATCTGACCAACATCAAGCACATCATTTTGAATATTGACCTTAGTGCATATGTGCTGAGAGAGAAGACGCTAGACTTTGTGACGGTTTTTGTTTCATGTGGATAGGTCCTGCCATTACAGAGATATTAACCATGAACCAAGTCAGAAAATTCAGTGTTTTAACTGTTACCATTGTTACCATAGTTACCACAATAGAATTCTTATCTGCAACAACTCCATTTTGAATTCTAGGCTGTTTACAATGAACAAATAAACGTAAGTAAACAATTAAAATCCATATACACAATCCAGTAAAATATAAATGCAGATGAGTGGAGTTCTTGGTCTGATCATGTGACCAGGATCATGTCTGGGTCATAAGAGCCGGTCACAATGTAAACACGCTTTATGGTTTTCACAGACACCTCGCCTGCCTGGGATTGACTGATAAAACTACTGTCTGTCACGTGATTGACTGCTCCGTGCTCACCACTTCCTTGTTTCAAGCTGAGCCATAACATCTAAACAAAGTCGTATAGCAACAAGAGGAAAACTCCAGACTCACATATACACCACACAGAGGGTTTTTATTTCCTTATTCCTGAAAATGATTGTCAGTTCAGTGTAAACATAAACAAATGATCCTAATGTAAGGAATAATGTCTGTGGTGGATATTAATCAGAGTTACACATGTTTTTACTTTCATAATAAATTGATTTCTACAGATATTTTTAAATGTAAGCCATTAAAACCCTAAAAACATTATTCTTTCACATTCTTTGCGATGGGCATCCAGAGAAAATGTTTTTTCTAGTTAAAACGAAATCTCTGACAGGGACAGGCAACATGATTTAGACAAATACAGTATTGTCTTTAATATACACAGACATCTAAACCCACAGTTAGGGATGGGACGATAAACAATAATATCGTTAATCGCGATAAAAAATATGGAAATTAATCGATCGCCACATTTTTTAATAGTTGTGATCATCGCGCTAGAAGATAATCGCTAAAAACGCCAGAAAAACCACCGCCGGTCCTTCTTAATGTACCTCTGTGAATGATGGTGTTACACAGTGAGTTGGACATGGTGAACGAGGTGGATCTGAATTATTCCACACTTTACCCTCCCAGAGAGAAAGTAAAGTCTGCGGTGTGGGATTTTGACAGTAAAATAAAACTTTGCAAAGCTAAGTGTAACATAACATGGTGAATTAACCCTTTAGGCGCCAGATTTGTCAAAATACATGTTGTGACATCTGTATACTAAAGTTAAAAAGAAACAGTACTACAATCAGTTCTGTGACCCTAACAGTGGATTTTGTTGTGTGGGTAGAGCTATTGATAAACCTCTGATGGAGTTCAAACATATTTGTAGAACCAGTTGTTTTCAGTAAAATCACTTGTCGCCTTTTTGTGACTCCCCATGGCTCTACTGTGTTGAAATACCATCATGCTGCTGACACGACCTAAGCCTTGATGTTTTAATGTTATGTGGCTCTTCTGCTTCATAAAGGGCTGCGTTATAAAACCAGCAATAATATACCATACCGCCTTTGCTATGCCCAATCCCGTCAGATCTTGGAAGCTAAGCAGGGAAGGGCCTGGTTAGTACTTGGATGGGAGACCGTTTGGTAACACCAGGAAGCCTAGCGAATGTGGTGAGTGAGTGAGTGGTTGGTGGTGGTCGGAGGGGCCGATGGCGCAAACTGGTAGCCTCGCTTCTGTCAGTCTACCCCAGGGCAGCTGTGGCTACAATAGTAGCTTACCACCATCAAGTATGGAGTGAATGAATAGTGCAATGTAAAGCGTCTTTGAGTGTCCAGAAAAGCGCTATATAAAACCGATGCATTATTATTATTATTATTATATTGTTTATTAATGGAAAGCCCCTTGAGATTTTCGAGGGGGTCCATGAAACAATTAGACAGAACAGAATTGGCACAATAATGACTTTCTCTTGATTGTCGATCAGCTGGTTTTCGTTCTACATTTATAATCTACCGGGATAAAAACACAACAGAAATGTGACAAAAAGCAACGGTATAAAGCCACACAAATGCAACAAAGAAGCGATGAAAAAAAAAGAAAAAGCAACAAAGACACGACAAAAAAGAAACAACGAAAACCCAACAAAAAAAGTGAGAAAATGCGGCCACGTGACATAAAAGCTATGATCAGTTTTGTAGGTCTTGGCTTTCAAATGAGGCATTACACTGTTGCTCTTCAGTCAAGAAGTGTTTAGATTTGGGTACAGCGGAACTGGAGAAAATGCACTCAGTTAAGGCAGGGGGTAAGAGGTTAAATATACTTTATTAGGTCTCACTCAATATGACATTTATAGCAGACGATGAAGAGGAATATTCATTGCCCAATTCCCTTCATTTCTGTCATTTCTGCAGCTTCAGTCAAACCACATGTAAATATCGTGATAATATCGTTAATCGTGGCCAAGATAATCGTGACCCAAAATGTTATTATCGTCCCATCTCCGTCACAGTGTCATGAAAATGTCTTGAATCTGTGACCGAGCAAACTTGTCCATCCCTTCTCTTTGAAAAACTAATGGTCAAGTGAAGATTGGAGGGTTTTCAGTGTTGCTGAACCCAGACCTCAACCCCAGATCAAACAGTTTGTTGAATCCAGGTGGTGACTTTCTTTTTAGGTAAAGTAAGGTGTTTTTCTTACTTGATTTTGACAAACCCACTAAAAATAGCCTTGTCTGTGCACTCATGTGATATATACCAATACATACGTTCTTTAAGCTAACACTGTGCACTCGTCATAGCGTTAGTGTCCATTACCTGCCCCTCTCTGCCCCAGGTAAAGCCCCTCTTCAGGACCCAGCCGCCCCTGCTGTGAGCCGCAGA
Source organism: Neogobius melanostomus (assembly GCA_007210695.1). NCBI lineage: Eukaryota > Metazoa > Chordata > Actinopteri > Gobiiformes > Gobiidae > Neogobius > Neogobius melanostomus. The sequence goes on along the minus strand of VHKM01000589.1, from coordinate 294,434 downwards.
CACATCCCCATGGAGATGACCCTATCTGACAATGCAGCGACGACAGGGGTCCGCCCCCACGCTAATCCCCGTTAGCGTGATTAGCATTAGACAGGAAAAGCGCCCCTGCTCCTGGGGAAGGCGCGGTCCCCTGAACCCAGAGAGAGGGGCAGGTGGCCGGGGCAGGTGAGCGGGCAGAATCTGGGATTATAGAGAGGAAGAGGAACTAAGCACTTTCTACAGGACCTGCCCTTTTTCACAACATTCAGCCGGGATTAGCCCAAAGACTGTAATTATGTCGTAATTTGAAGAGTGGGAGCAGGAAGAAACAGGTACAATGAGCTGGATGCAGCATCAATTGAAAAATATTGCGATTTCTATTTGTATTGCCGTTGACAACAGATTTGAAATGTATGTCTTTGAAATCAAGATTAATTCAAAGTATATTTTATAAAGGTAGGATTAAAAACAATATATATTTTCACAATAAATCGCAGTTTACCAGATCCTCAGGCAGCTTTTCAAATCTTTTCTGCTGTAGAGAAAACGGTCCACGATGAGTGTTATGGGAGCGCAGCGTCTCTGTGAAGCCCAAAACACTGCACATGCATTAAAGGCGCAATATGGAACTTTTTACGCAAGACAAAGTTCGTATTTGTGCGTAATTGAAATGTTTGTGACTCAATGGCTGGGAATCTGGACTCACCGATGTACCAGCGATCGAGTCTGGTGACTGTGCATCTGACTGACTGTGAGGTGGAGCAAACAGGAAGCAGAGTGAATCAGCGAATCACTTGCTCTTCTTTAAACATTACATGAGCGCCCAAACTTTGTTCATCCTGGGCTGTATGATGAAATGTACGTACTGTATATGGGATGTGGTCAGCCCTATGTTCCCCGGTACCTATGTTCCCCAGTACCTATGTCCCCCCACTTCTATTGATTAAGATTAGGCACCAGCCCACTATCCTTAAGGTTAGTGGCTAGGGCAGGGTCAGGGTTAAGCTGCTTGATATATGTATGACGTTTCACTCTCATGACTTGTGATTGGTTGGAGTACCAACTCACCTACGGAAAAGAATCGCACCCGGGGAACATAGAACCCGGGGAACATAGGTATGCACCCTATGGGATGGAGGCCCACAGACGGTGCCCACAGGGAACGTTTAACTGGGTGCATTTGAACTAATCAGAAAAGACTATCCTGTGTAGATCAGTTCTGTAGGCCATGCTCCTTCCTGAAGCAGAACGTCTTCATTGACACGGAGGCAGCAGCCCGCTGGCACAAACACCACTCTTGAACACAGCATCATTTAACCTGGAATGTTCCTCATTGTGGCTTTAAGTAAAAAAAGTCACACAATAAAATGGGGTTTGAAGAATAGGACTCTTTTAACAAACCCATCAGTGTAGCGGATAAGTGCCGCGCCATTATCCTTTGTGTAATTAGCTGAAGTACTTCCTTTTCCGCTGGTCCGCTGACCTCCCGAAGACGCCCCGATCACTCAGCGCTCACGGAGAGGTCCCCGAACGCAGCGTCACAGGAGCCAGGCCATAGATCAGCCCAAGGGGGAAGTAAACACGGCGCACGGAGGTTAGATAAACAGACAGTCAGGCTAATGTGCGGAAGAGGCAGAGATTAGCAGGACAGAGGGGGTGAGAGGAGGGTGAGAGAAGCGGTCAAGAAATTGGCCCAAGAATTATTTTATTTATTTGACCTTCATTTAACCAGGAAAGTCCAACTGAGACACACATGCAAGGCGAGTGAAGTGTCTTATCCATGGACACAGCAGTCACAACTCTCCAAAACTACAGTAAAAGATCTGAATGGAGCAACAGAACGACACTTCGATATAAAGAAGGATGAGGTTTTGTGAATGGGGCAGTGTGGACTGATTCAGGAAGAGTCTGGAGATAACATCTGAACCTGGACTGAAGCAGAAACGCCCCAGGTGTGAACCTTTACACTCTCCAGAGGAAGAAGCTCTGAGGGAAGGACTGGACCTGTGCTGGGGTGAAACACAATCAAAGTGTTACGGCTCGCTATGACCCAGAAGGACAACACAGCTGGAAAGTTTTTAACAGATTTATTTCAGGGATATTTTTGCAGGTGGAGCAGGAGGAACCAGGCAGGTAGGTTGGTGGACTAGAGAGTAGGCAAGTTGGTGGACCAGATGTCAGGTAGGCAGGTGAGTAGACAGGATGGCAGGCAGGCAAAAAGGCAAAATGGCTGCTGGCACCTGAGCACAGACAAAACAGGTTACCAAAAAATATTACAAGACACAGATTGAGCCAAGCGTGTCTCGGCACTTCCGTTGTATTGACACTTCCGGTCAAGCGTGAAGCCCGTTCATTTAAACGGAGAACGAGGGAAAATATTCACCGTTAAAATCTGATGTTTAGTCGATTGATTTGTGTAAAATGTCTAATGTTCACTTGCACCAACATGTCAACACTGCACTGTTTCTCTGCGCGGCCTAAAAACGGCTTTGTTTTCCTGTAGTAACTGATTTTATCTTGACTTCTCCAGTCCCATGTTAACTGATAGGGGAAAAGGGGCGGGCACAGGTCACGGCGGCGCCCATGCGAACCTCCGGAATAAGGTGAATACTCAAAAGACCAAGATTCCTTGCGGTTAGAACATGCGCTGAACAAATGAATGTCCCTTTCGATGCTATTCCGATAAGCGTTTACATGACCACATATTGGGGTTAGAAAAGGATTTTAAAAAAGGGTAATATTCGGGTTTTTGCCAGTTTTTACATCGCTGTGCGAGTGATTGAGTCAAACGAACTTTCTTTCAGAGAACTCTCATTTTGAAGCCGAAGGATGGAACGTGAGATCGATAGACGGATCGGTGCAGCGTCAGCAGTGATGCGGTCGCTGTATCCGACTGTTGTGGTGAAGAGGGAGCTGAGTCAGGGGGCAAAGCTCTCGATTTACCGATCGATCTACGTTCCCACCCTCACCTATGGTCATGAGATCTGGGTCATGACCGAAAGGACGAGATCGCAGATACAGGCGGCCTGAATGAGTTTCCTTCGCAGGGTGGCTGGGCGCACCCTTCGAGATCAGGTGAGGAGCTCAGTTATCCGGGAGGACCTTGGAGTAGAGTCGCTGCACCTTCACGTCGAGAGGAACAGCTGAGGTGGCTAGGGCATCTGTTCCGGATGCCTCCTGGCCGCCTCCCTCGGGAGGTGCTCCAGGCATGTCCTATTGGAAGGAGGGCTCGTGGAAGGCCCAGGACACGCTGGAGGGACTATGTCTCTGAGCTGGCCTGGTGTCGCCTCGGGGTCCCCCCAGAACATCTGGAGGAGGTGTGTGTGGATCGGGAAGTCTGGGCATCTCTGCTGAGACTGCTGAGACTGCTGCCCCTGCGACCCGGCCCCGGATAAATTGGAAGAAAATGGATGGATGGAAGTCTCATTTGGTTTGACGCACATAGTTGTCCATGATGCTTTAAAAGTAAACGCTTATGACAGTTCTTCAAACAAGTCCTCAGCAGACAATTACGTGTAAATGTTTACATGAAAAGATGTTTGCTCCCAGTATTACTTTCAATATGTGGGGATTCTGGCAAATTGAGACCTACTGTTGGCGGTTGGGATTCACTTTCATCAGGTTGTGTTGGGCATTGTCAGAAAACTGTTCAGACCTGCTCTGATCTGGTGTGAAAAGTTTGAAAACCACTTGTATGTGTATATTTTAGTCGAAGTTGTTGCCAAATAGTGAAAGCATGTCAGACTTCAGAAGTGCAGGTCGCAGGTCGAGTGGAAAGAGGAGCTGCGGCGGTGAAAGGGAAAGGCCTTTGAGCTCGACCTGAGTTCACCTCACTCCCCCCACACACACACTGACACTCACCTGCGCAGGTATGTGCTCCCCCCCTGTCTCTGACTCACTCACTCACTCACTCACACAGGGGGGGAGTTTATCTTTGGCCCGAGGCAGCACTTTGAACTCACACTGCCCCTCTGTCCCTGCTCAAACCACCACAACAGGAGCAGCGGAGGATGATGGGAAAGTGTCCTCAAAGGAAACGCTTCAATAATGGCCTCTCTGTCACACGGCTCCACACCTCAAGACCAGCGCTGAGACGGGGGCAGGCCGAATGTCTGTGGTCGGATAAATACCGCGGATAATGGATCTTGCCGCTCATATAAATGTTGCTTTTGGAGATTTATTTAAAATATAAAAATGAATACAGAATATTACCTCCAACTCCATCTGAGAGAGGGACAAACCTTGTTCTGCGGACATTAGAAAAATTGACATATTTCCATATTTTAGGATGATTTAGGATTAGAAATGGTGGGTTGCGATCTCCGAAGGGCCCTTCCTCTCCACAAAAAATAAATTCCACCTCTAGAAAAAATAATCATGAACAATAGGTTTTGAGATTGAAACTGTGTCCTTTGCTAATTCACCTGTCCAAATCCCATTAGAGCCTTGAGTGGGTCCCCCGCGGTGTCCCCCCCCAGCGTCCAGGGGAGGTCCCGAGCTGTCAGTGCCCCAGGGGAGGAGCTCTGTCCCCGGGGTGAGCTTCACCTGTACCCCCACCTTTCCCCGGACCCCCCTCGCTCTGCGGCAGATCACAGGCCCAGAACGAGAGGCGAGGAAAGAAACGTGCATCTCTCCCACACTGCGCCCTGACCCCGAACACAACACCGGCTCTAAAGGCAAGATCAAAAAAAGTCAGGGTGTGTTCACATGCACTGGGAGACTCCGATGTTTATCGATGTGCAGAACCTGGTAAAGGATCTCCTCGTGGTCATTCAGTGGCGAAGGAGAAAGTCCCGGCTTTAGCTCTTTAGCTGAATGTGTCTCGGACAAAACCGTTATCCAGCAGCTTTTGAAGTTTATTGTCCGACAGCAACAAGGAAACAAGGTTCTGCCTGTTAAAGGGTGAATTTTGCTGTCTTAAAATAATCTCTTCATCTTAATTTATGACGCTGCAGAATCCGTCAGAAATAGACTCCTGTCTGGTAACGAAGCTGAAGACGTGACAGAGACATGACAGATTCATTTGATGAGAATTGTATCATCACGGCAGATGTGAGTGGGACGGATTAGAGACATCATAAGTTTGGTATCAATGAGGGGTAACACGGTAAAGTTTACAACAATCGGCCACAACCAGGCCAGCCTCAGTGTTACCAGGTTGAAATATTTTTGTTACTGTTTGAAAAATGTATTGATTTTAATGCATCAGTCAACCAAAATAAACCATTCATTCAGGTTTCGGGCATATACGCTTTTTGCATGTAAGTATTTGATGATAATGTCAAACACATCTTTATCACTATCTTACACTTTGTTGGTTATAAAATGCAATATTGATCTATAACAGCTGAAATAAAATATCCAGTAGTTTCATTTCCTGATTTTCAAGCAATTTCCCATAAGCTCCTCCCACAATGAAGTGTTTTTACTTTGCAATGCATTGTGATGTACTTTAGCTCTATTCACATTCTATCTGTCTGATCTATCTGATTTGAACCTGCTGTAGAGCAAACATCTGATCACACAGAAATATTACTTTTACTCCAGATTTTCTTGAGTAGTGCTTTTCTGACATTAATTATCTAATAATTTTTTCCATACACAATGAAGTCTTATTTTAAATACGAAAACATCTTGATTTTTTTTCTGAAGAAATTATGACCTATATTATTTTAATTGGGTGTAAAACTGTTTTGCTTTTATCTGTTGTTATTTCAGCAGGAAATTCAGATAAAGTTGCGTTTTTTTGCTGTTTGTCAATGAAACTGTCAGCAGTTTGTACTCGTGACGTCACACGTTAAGCTCAGCAAGAGATCGAGAGGTGAGGAAAGCATTTCCTGGATACGTAGGGGCTTTTTAGAGCTGTTTGGGCAGTGCTAACAATGCCACTGGTAAAGATGAGAAGACTTCTCACATTGTAACGTCGAAACATATGTAGTAGGTTCCCCTCTGGGGCTAAGACTCCCCCCCCCCAAGGCCCTATCTATACATACAGTGGTGGGATATTATTTTTTGTGGTAAGCTGTAAAAGCACCGTGCGTCTAATTCTAAAGCCTTTTTATCAATGGTGAGTTAGCAGCCGTTGTTGTTTACAGTACCCATCATCCCTGTGAAGATTTGAGATGTTAGAAATGCGTTAGGAATTAGTTTGGACCACAATTAACAGCGTAAACTTCATGCGTTCCCTCTTTAATTGTTTGTTGACCCCAAAACCCCCAAATCAATCAGGTTTAGGGCCTTTAAACAAACACTACTTCATACAGTAATACAGCACATAGGAGTCTTCTTATTTCACATAAATGTCCGCAAACACGATATGCTGCAAGGGTACAAAATGAATTTCACTACTACAACTAGAATGGGTTGCCTTTTAGCAAACAGGTAACAGCCAAAACGGTATAATTGCTTTATTAATATTGTCCATCCATCCATCCATCCATTCATCCATGCAGCCATCCATCCATCTTCTTCCACTTTTCCGTTGCTGGGTCGTGGGCGCAGCCGTCCAAGCTGCTCAATCACATTGAACCAGCCTCTTATGGCTCCTCTTGCAGGTGGTGGGTCCACAGAAGGACGGCCTCATGATTAACCGGGCCTGTTGGTCTCTCATAAGGGGATTCTGAACCGCTCTTTGTCTGACCCGTCACCACCTAGGACCTGTTTGCCATGGGAGACCCTACCAGGGGCACGAAGCCCCCGACAACAGAGCTCCAGGATCATTCGGGTGCTCATAATAATTAATATTATTAATATATAAATTATGAGAGACCAACAGGCCCGGTTAGAACCATGAGGCTGTCCTTCCATGGACCCACCACCTGCAGAAGGAGCCATAGGGGCTGGTGCAATGTGATTTGGGCAGGTCCAGCAGCTGCCTCCACGACCCGGCAATGGACAAGTGGAAGAAAATGGATGGATGGATGGATGGATATTATTAATATTGTAAACTCAGTAAAAATCCTGTTTCAAGGAAAATGGCAGTAAGGTTTGTGTCCAAAGATAAAGGTCAGGGACAACTTGAATATAATGCATGACCAGGCTTAATCTTCTGGCATTAGATGCAGATTGTTTATAGAGTTGGTTATAAGGACATCATTTTCATGCATGGGTCGTGGAGATCGCAATTTACTATAACCTCGAAGTAAAGATGGCACGTGAAAGAATATCTGATAAAAATACAATGTTATCTGTGAGTAAATCTGACTCTCTCTGATGATTCTCTGTTTGAGTGATCTCCACAAACACGGCTTTGTTCCCCCCTCTCCCTCAAAGAGCAGCAACAAAAAGAGCCTTTTACCTGAGAACAGCGCCAAACCAGTGCCTTTATGTCCCACTGTCTCCATAAACACACCCCCTCTGCTGTCTCCCGCCTCTCCCAAAAACAAGACGAGCACCGCTGAAAACTCCAGGAGAGATTATAGATTAATACATCAGGGAAGAGACTTAAAACTGCCCCTTGTAACATTAAAGGGAGACACATGCAGCTAACCTCTTGACTTGGCTTTGGGCCAGTTTGCTCTTAACATCTGAACTTTCTCCTGGAAAAAATTTACTGTCTGACCTTCTAAATAAGCTTTTTAAATATTGCACAAATTCAAGGGCGGCACGGTGGCACAGCGGTTAGCGCTCGTGCTTCACAGCTAGAAGGTCCCTGGTTCGATTCCCACCTGGACAGGGCCTTTCTGTGTGGAGTTTGCATGTTCTCCCCGTGTCTGTGTAGGTTTCCTCCGGGTACTCCGGTTTCCCCTACCACTAAAACATGTACAATAGGCCGGGATGAATGAGAGTGTGTTTGAGAGTGTGCATGGGGGACGACGGATGCAAATTAGCCCAAGGCTACAATCCGGTGTGGCTTGTTTACATGCATGAGACCCATGTATGTTCATTAACATGCACTGTCCCGACCAAATAGACCAATAAATAAAATAAAAACAATGTTTCTCTATATATTTATATGGGGATTTGTTAAAGTCCATTTCTCTTTTCTTATAATTATTGTGTGACAACATATCCACTTTAGCTTGTACTTTCTTCAAAGGAATTTTTCAATGTCTTATTCCTATCCTGATTTATTCAATTTTGAACCAAAAACAAGGGGAATCTTTTTCCACTTGTAGCTATCTTATTCAAAAGACAAGACAAGATATCCAAAATCTCTTCGGAAAATGATCTGTATGCGTCAACACAATAACAATTCAAACTGGGCTCTATTCATTATTTAGATTTGTCTCAATTTTGGCAATTTTTACACAAAATGCCTTATTTTTATGTGAAAAAAGATTAATTAAAAGAAAACTAACAACACATTTTCCCTCATATTAATGTCAGTAATCTACAACAAAGGTTTCAAATTGATATATGTAATTTGAATTTTCCCCCTATTACCTTGCAACGTCTCACCCTAAACAAAATTTACAGTTCAGGTTCAGTTCAGGAAAAGTAATTTCTACACACTAAATAAAAATACAAAAATATAAATTTGATTTGAAAGTAAAACTTATATTGATATTTAGACATGAGGATACATACTTTTGTGCACAGTCTGACAATGATCACATTACTGCCCTAAAAATATACCAGCCCCATGAGTTAAAAACTCACTGGTGACACATGCCCCTTCTCTCCCGATGTGACCTGGGGTGAGTAATTACATTAGCTGTCTGTGTAATGCGTACAGACCCAGACAGCACGAGTTACTATCCAGACCGTCCTGAGCCTCTTACCCAGGTTTGGGCTGAGGTTTTGGGGTGCGTCTGTGACACCATCAGGCTAATCACCTCACTGTAATCTCGGCCCCTGCCCTGTGTAATCTAATATAATCCCGAATCTGTCAACTCAGAGGATTAACCACAAACGGGACGCACCAAAACAAAGAATCTTCTACTCTCTCACCAAAACACAAGGAGATACAAATATTAAGAACAGGCTAGTCAAGGTCCCGGGTTCACTTCCCTGAATGTGTAGGTATTTTTATATGGAGTTTTCATGTCTTCCTTATGTCTGGGTCAGTTTCTTCCCGATTCTCCGGTTTCTCCCATCAACCCAAACATGCACAATAGGCTAATCCTCCAGCTCCTGACGAGGATTCAGCCTCAACCTCATGATAAAGAATGCTCTAAATTCATATTCCTAGAAAACAAAGGCTCAGATTGTAAAAGATTCAGGAGAAAACTTTCCGACTTGTAAGACATTATGCTATATTATTTATGTCTCAAAATTACTCTCCAAAACAAGAGAATAGACTAACCTCACCCAAAACCACAGTCTCTACAATAACAACATCGCTTCTACCACATTCACTCTACATAAGGGCACACGACAAGGATGTCCACTCTCTCCTCTCCTTTTCGCACATTGAACCCCCACATATGCAATACATCAGCCGTTCGGCAGCAGTGGACATCCTATAACCGGAAGGTTAGCAGTTCAAATCCCAGCTCCTGCAGGTGCAGACTGCTGTTGTGTCCTTGAGCAAGACACCCACCTTGCCTGTCAGAAAGAAGTGTGTGAACATTTGGTTGGTGGTGATCAGAAGGTGCAGATTGACAGCCTCACTTCTGTCAGTCTTCCCCAGGGCAGCTGCGGTTACAATAATAGCTTATCACCACCAAGTATGGAGGGAATTCATCCAGTGCACTTTATTTATATAGCAACTAAAACAATGTTTCCAAAGAGCTGCACACATGATCATAAACAATAAACACATGCAATAGCAATGAGATCCACCACTAAAAATAAATAAACAGATTAAAAATGAAACAATTGAAGGGGAATACACTAAAACCTACATAAAACAATAAATGAATGAATAATGTAAAGTAAATGTAAAGCGTCTTTGTGTCCAGAAAGGTGCTTCATAAGACATTAATGCATTACTAAACTAACGGCATAAAATAAAACCATCGCTCAGGTTCTTTTGCCCTTGATTGCAGTTTCTTTCTTATTCAGTGCTTCTCCTTTGTACTTTTCTGTTGCAATAATGCAATTTCACCACTGTGGAACAAATAAAGGTATTTCCATCTATCTTATTTCAACTAATATTTATATACTCGTGGGGTTCAACTAATATTTCCCCCACGACTTGTACTTTTTAACCACAACCCTGTGCTCAAAACAAAAGGAGACGACAACCTGGAACTCTGGACTAATTTACCACTCTTGCACTTTGAATCCCTCACATCAGTAAAACGTTAATCCTTAAGAATCCTAATTATTTATTCTCCACTATCCCAGACAAACATCCTGCCAATGAGTCCAAGATACTTAACTCACACTTTTATTGAGATAAGTAATTGGTAAACGCAATAGCTGCCAGTTTTTAGCATGAAATGAGATCAGTCGGTGAAAGAGCGTTTTGAGCTTTTGAGGCTGAGACACTGAAACTGCAGGATTTCTCAAACACATAAATGTCGTAAAACTTAACTCCAGGTCTGTTTTTTATGAGGGAACATCATTGCGAGTTAAGTCTGTTTAATATGTTGCCTTTAAAGTAATGAAAGTGGTAATAATTCAGAGGGATTTCTGCAAGTGCCGCCACATTTCAGATGAATAATCCACCAAAGCCAGGTCTCTAAGCTCTGTCTGTAAACTGCACTGAACTGGAGTAAACTTTAACCACAGTCAGAAATCCCCTTTTAGACCCACCTCGAGTCAACAGAACACACACGAATCGCACTGCAAAACGGCTGCTGCTATTCTCTACTATAAAGGGCGCTAAATAGTGGTCAGGTGATGTCCGAAAAACATTTGTAATAGAAAGGCTGTTTCCTTCGTTAATATAAAATCCATGGTAGATAATATGGCTAATATTCATCCAGAAATAGCAAACTTTATTCTAACTCAGACACATATTGCTGAAAAAATGCTGAAAACACTGAAAATTCGGTTGATTTGTTTGAAATGAATGCTAATTGGCCATTGTTTTTATGAGCATTGGGGATTCAACAAGAGAAGGCTGTGGGTTAGAGGTTAGGAGTTTGTGAACATTTGAACACAGCCTTGTCTATGTACAGTTGCAATGGCAAGGCACGTTTATTTGTACAGCACATTTCATTTCAAAGACCACACAATAAAAAGCAATAAGATCAAATCAATCAATGAAAGCAGCCTCGCCGTGCTTAGTCGTGACTCTAAGAACCGCCAAGAAACCCCTTCCAGAGGTTCTCAGGGCTTGAGATGGCTGAATGATGAAACCATTAATTCCTAAAACTCGGGACACTATAGACCAATGGTTCCCGACCTCTTTTCCTTGAAGCCCCCTCTTCAGTCAGGCACTGATCTAGATTTTGTAAAGACTCAATTACAAAGCGTGATTACACAAAGACTAGGGGTTCACAATTAACCTGAAACAATCACGGGAATGGCCACACTTTAGTTTATCAAACAACTGAACACACATTCAGTCATGTTACGGCTGTGGACCTCTGCATTCTTACATATCTCGCTCCTGAAGTCGCGAAATGGAAATTAAACGTCGAATTAAATGAAACGACTTAATATTGTCTCAAAATCGGACAAAAGACTTCTCGTGTCGTGTGTCCCCAGCTTTCGTCAGTGGAGGATGAAACATGTCCTTTTACAATAAAATGACAATAAATACAGCGAGACGTCAAAAGTCACACATTTTTTGCAGTGCGGTTTCCGTAGCAACCGTCCGTCTGCGCTAAAAACAACATTGGCGCGGACCGAGGGACTTCCCCGTTTGATTTGTTCCTCGTGTGTGTGTGTGTTATTTTTTTGTTGAACCTGATCCACTCACAATCTCTGTGTCTGTGTTTACTCTGAGGCTAAAGACTCTAAATCCCATAATGCACTGGGGCGGGCCGAAGAAAGGAAAGGAAAAAAGGAAAAGGGGGGGGGGGCTAAAGTGGGATGAAGAGAAAACAAACAACAATCATCGCTCATTGTGCAGAGGATTGTGATGATAATGATATATGGAGTCTAGTGTGCATGATACACTCCATTTAGGAAAATCTGTTCAGTTTTTCTTCATTTTTTTCATACAGTTAATGTGCATTATGATAAACTCCTAACTTTTGTAACATTTGTAGCGTCCCAATTCTTCACAGGGACGAGTTTGTAGGCGCATTTCACAACTTGCAGGGTCACTTTCACTGAAATGCTAACAAACTATCCTGTAAGTTCAAGAATGCATACTGGACACATTTCATACCATTACTACAAAAACCAAAAAGCTGCAAGAAAAGTTAGTAAAACATTTTTATGATCTAAAACTTTTGTAATGTATGCACTGTATGTTTGCTGCCGTAAAGATAAAAAGGAGCAAGTCGGCTAGTCCGGGAGACTTTTCAGCGTCTATTAGCCTGTTCAATGTATTTTTGCTATACCGTAGCTGGTAGCATTAGCAATCAACCATCGCAAATTACAGACGATCCAGATGTTTTCAGCTATTGTCAACCATCGACCACATTTAGGTCAAAGCCTTGTTAGAAATCATTAATGAATGTACAGACCTTTTGAGATTTTACTGTAGATACAAATTAGTGTCTGAAAGTGTCCTCTGACCACACAAAACAAGCAGAAAGTTGATTCAGCGTTTACTAAATAAAATTCATTTAAGTTTCCGCCTTTTGTGGGGTCGGATACACATCCAATGGCCACTAAACATCATCTTCTAATATGTTAATGATAAAGAACCACAGATTCCACGACTAACAAAGGAACAGTTAGCAGGAACAGGCTCAGAGGCTAAAGACATTTCTATGATTCTATGTTTGTTTCCTAATCCCTAATTCCATTTCATACATTGAAATCAGAAAGAACTTTATCATCACTTTTCTCTTACAACAGAGCGATACCCTTTGACACTGAACACGTCTCCAAACCGTAGTTCAAGTTGGTAGAGTCCAAAGTCCATGCGTGCTGTCCCCATACAAATGAATGGTGAAGCCAGGCCCTATATTAAAGTATGGAAACAATCCTTTTCATGGCATTTATACCATTTCTGTTGTTATTCTACCATTAACATAGTGTAATGATTTAGCATGTCGCGCAGAGGACGCTAATTCTTATCTAAAGTAAAAACTCAAAAGGTCTGTACTTTGATTAATGATTTCTAACTAGGCTTTGACATGATAAATGTGGCCAATGGGTTGACAACAACAGAAAACATCTGGATCGTCTGTAATTTGTGATGTTTGAGGCTAACACACGGTAGAGATGCAACAAGTCCAGATTATGTGTGTGGCAGTCATCCAAATCATGAAAAGCATAAAAATCCCGGGTTGAAATACAAATACCCCCCGGACGCTAAACATGTGGCGCTGCCGTTTAAGTGGACAAAAAGTAACAGGGGCGTTTATACCCGCGCAGAATGGATTTTCCGCTGCAGCAGCAGAGGATTACTGTCTGTCTGTGAGGCACCTCCAGAACCCCTTTAAGACTCCCTTAAAGCACGTGCGCTTCTCCAGACACATGTCCAGAAGGGCTGAATGATAATAAGAAGCTAAATAACGACCAAGACGAGGGTAAAATGAAACTAAATGGGAACATCATGACTTAAACTGAACTTTGGCACATTTCTAAGTCCCTGTTTGCTTTAGGTTGTAGTTGCAAATAATGTATAAACCTCAGTCAGATGGAAAACCTCAGGGATTTGCAATATACTGGATATTGTGTCACCATGGCAACTTATTGATATTGATATATTAATTTACATTCTTTAAATTATTACATCGCATTGATATGATGGTTTTAAATAGTTGGGAAAATATTGAATGTCGTTCATTAGGAGGCAATTACCTTTTTGTTTATATCTTTACTTTAAAGTGTGAGAAAACCGGACAAGCAAAATATGTTTTGATCAGTTGATTTTAAAGCTGGGCAGGCACAATGGCACAGTAGTTAGCGCTCGAGCTTCAAAGCAAGAAGGTCTTGGGTTCGAGACGGTTCCTTTCTGTGTGGAGTTTATATGTTCTCCCTGCGTCTGCGTCCGGTTTCCCCTATCACTAAAACATGTACAATAGGCCAGGAGGAATGAAAGAGTGTTTGAGAGCGCGAGTGTGGGACAATGGATGGAAATTAGCCCAAGTCTTCAATCCGGTGTTTACATGTATGAGACTCACATATGTTCATTAACATGCACTGTCCCGACCAAATAAACAAATAAATAAATGCATCCATGGTGTGTATTGTGTATAACACGCTGTGTAGCAACTTCAGATCTTTGTTTTTGTCAATGAAACCTTCACTGATTGGTTGTTTTACCAGGCAACAGAAAGCGACTACAACAAAAATGAAATATTTTCAACTTTCTTGTATCACGTCATAAGCATGTGCACGTCATAAGTGTGTGTCATGTTCCACAGGAAATGCATTAAAAAGGAGCGACGCTGCCTCCAGCGTGTCGAGCCCCTCAGTCCTCCATACACCATAATACACATATAATACATATATAAATCATGATGATTTATTACTGCCCACTGCTGCACAGGGCCAGTTCAGGGGGTTATACCCAGGATGGAGTGCTTCTTCTGGGGGTATGAGTGTGTGTGAGGGGGGGGTCAGACCCTAAAACATATGTCACTCAGCGGGGGGGCCGCGAGCATTAAGACCCTTCAGATTATCCTCAGCGATGCGGCCCTGTTACGCACCATTCTCCAAAAATCAGCCACAAAACCAAACCTGCACCAAACCTGCTGCTTTATGGCGCTCCCGGGGCCTCGGCGATATGACTGCGGGCCCCGCGTAATCACCAAGAGCCGTAAACACAGGGGACATTCCTGCGACGCGTAAAAGAAAGCTGTCGAGGTGAGTTTTACGACGATTGTAACAAACCAGGAGAGTGACACATCTCTGCGCTCTGTTGGCCACAGTGAAATGATACATTTAGACACAAAACAATGGATTCCTGGTTTAGGGAGACTCTGAGGGCCAAACAAATCATGTTCAGAATGTTTAGATGTTGAACCAGACTGGGCTCTAGCTTTTCACCTAGAAACAAAAAAGAGTCAAATCTTCACAATAATCAGATTATTTCACTGAATTAACTTTCCTTCATATGGAAACTTAACTTCAAATTCTGTCTTCTGAAAAAGATTCATTTCTCGCACTCAACTCCATTTCCAACTGTATTTTTGAACGTTTTTCTGAAGCACTTGTTATAAAATAAGACTTCATTAATCTCACAATGGAGAAATTCACTTCACAACAGCTCTCAAGAAACACGATAGGAAATCTGTCTCCATCTCATTCTTAGTCATATTTATCGTTATTTTCACAAATAACTGGTTTATTAAAAGACTAAATAACGTGTGGCGGACGCAGGTTTTCCGTGACTTTGTGAAATAGGCTTGTTTTCCAATCTCCTGGTATTACGTTTGTTCAGTGTTGAGGAGAAACTTTGAAATTGTATTTAATTACAGAATACTGAATACTTGCTTTGAAATGTATTTTGGAAATAAAAGCTTTTATCAAATGCACAGGAGCAGCAGATCATATGACGGCCATTTTGTCTGTATGTGTTTTAAATCTATATTTTATTTTAGGAGGAAAGCAGCTCATCATTAAAAGTTGTTTTCTTAATATTGTAATAAAATCAAGCTAAAACTTAATGTTGACTTTAGGAAAGTAACTATATTCTAAAAGAGTAACTGTACCAGGAGGAATGAGAGTGTTTGAGAGTGCGGGACAACAGTTCATATTATCCCATGGCTGCACTCCGGAGTGGCCTGTTCATTAACATGCACTGTCCCAACCAAATGAACCAATGAACTTGAGTGAGATGATTTCTGTGTCGGTCGCTGTGGTAGCTCTCAAGCCGCAGATTATGTTTTCTATGAAATGGAGATGGACAGAGTTCAGCTTTTTCTCTGTCAGCTCTGTTGAACTTATGTCCAAAAGTCCTGACACTATTATCAGTGGACTGGACAATAGAAAACAAATGGTATTTATAGAACTGTCTCTGTGTCGTCTCTAGCCCTTTGTCTATACAGTTATTGTTTGTTTATTCTTTATTAGGATCCCCATTAGCTCCCACAGGGTGGTTGCTAGTCTTCCTGAGGTCCTGACATAATTGTAACAGTCAAAATGGATTACATGAATGTTACACATTTCATAAATCATACAAACATAAGAAGCATTGGATATGATACTTTTACCCTCAGTGAGTTCCAGGCGTTGGCCCCTCTGTACAGAACAGTTCTTTTCTTTGAGTTACTATGAGGTCTGGGAACAACCAAAGAATTCATCGTCACTTGGCGCGTCACATAACTGTGACAAAACCTGCTGAATAAGAGTTTGGTAAACAAAAAACTGGGTTATAGTTAAGCCTCAACTGTTAACCAAGACAGTCTCTGGTGTGTTTCTGAAGATGCTTTTGTGTAGCAGTTAAGAGACACTTATCCAGGGTGAGTGCGACCAGCTTCACGGTACAAGGCCCAGATCTGTGGTTATCGCTGCCGTCTATGGGGAGCAGTAAAAGCCTGATGCCGTCTCCTGCTGAGCCCCATTGTCCTCCGTCCTCCTGCACTTCTCCAGCAGTAAACCACTAAAACAACTCCAATCGCCCTCCAACTCTTCCCCTCTCTTCCTTTCTCCCTTTATTCACCCCCTCCCGCTTTTTTTCCTTTCTTCAAATGATTAATGTTAGTGGAGCAGCTTGTCCTCAGGTGCCCCCAGGTAAAAAGGGGGCGGGGGCCAACACTCTCGCTGTCCATAAAGTCACATGACCTGCTGCCAAGTCACCTCCGGGGGAAATCCTACTTTACAGCCGCAAACATCCGGCCCTTCCACTTCTGCCACTGTTCAGATGGATTGTTTTGAAGGCATCAGGGTTACTTTCGGAGCCCTTTTACTGTCTTTACTTTTACTAATTGTTTTAGGGAAAGACACGGCAGGTGAAAACAGAGATTTGTGTCTAGTTTTCTCCCTTAACATCTTTTCATGCCAAAGTAGAATAAAATAGACCAAA
The DNA here is from genome assembly GCA_007210695.1 of Neogobius melanostomus. NCBI lineage: Eukaryota > Metazoa > Chordata > Actinopteri > Gobiiformes > Gobiidae > Neogobius > Neogobius melanostomus. Next base: position 277,525 of record VHKM01000589.1, on the reverse strand, counting down.
CTCACCCTTTGCGATGTTGATTTTATGATGTTTTTGTGTAACGCCAGTGTAACTATGCCAGTGTGATATCAGTATTATACTGATATATAAAAAGTATCCAAAGTAGGTTCCGAAAAAAATAAATAAAACTCTTTAGAGACCGAGTTTTGATGCCTGTTGGTCCAGGGACAGCATTATTTTATTGGTTTATTTGGTCGGGACAGTGAATGTTAATTAAGGTACATGGGTCTCATGCATGTAAACAAGCCACACTGGATTGTAGCCTTGAGCTAATTTCCATCCGTCCCCATGCGCACTCTCAAACACACTCTCATTCATCCTGGCCTATTGTACATGTTTTTAGTGGTAAGGGAAACTGGAGTACCTGGAGGAAACCTACACAGACACGGGGAGAACATGCAAACTCCACACAGAAAGGCCCCGTCCAGGTGGGAATCGAACCCGGGACCTTCTAGCTGTGAAGCACGAGCTCTAACTGTACATGAAGTCACTTGGTCGTTTCAGCTCAAATGACACAAATGTAATAGAAACGGTCTTTTTAGGAATAAATGAACATTATTGTTCTGTTTGATGGTTCTAGATCAGGGGTTCCCGGGTCGGGACCCTGGGGGGGTCGCAGGGTGTTTCAAGAATTTTTTTTTTTTAATTCATAACAATTAATCTGAAATCAAGCCAAATATCAAAACACACTATCAAAACAAGCAGATGAAATTTATTATAGATACTACTTGTTTTTACAGTGGGGGGCCCTGAGTTGTTGGTCTTGTGATTTGGGGGTCGCGGCCCACAAAGTTTAGGAACCCCTGTTGTCACATTTACATAGCGCCTTTCTACCTGCTTTAGGCACTCAAAGCACTTTATATCAAGGAACCACTCACCCATTCATACACCACGTTATGCACGGGATATCCCAGGCAGGACTCTGTAATCCAAATGGACACCTTTTGTGGAAGACGGCTGCCCCAAAAGTTTTAATTTTTAATTTTTTTAATTTTTATTTAGTGTCCGTAAATGCAACCCCAAAGGTCCACGGGGATATACACCACATGTGATGTGTATGTTACAAAACATTGGGGCCAGTTTCCTCTTTATAAAAATAAATAATAAATAAATATGTAAATGTAAACATGTGAATATAAGAGCCACTAAACTAAAAAACTCTTTTCCTCCTTGTTATTTTATCAGACTTTGAAGGATTTTTCAATATTTACTTCCTAGTCTGGTTTATTGAGTTTTGAACCTCAAAAAACAAGGCTCATTTGAACAGATTTATGGCGTTAAAGTCTCGTCACTCTCCCCTGAGTTCACACTTTGACCCGGTCCCTCCTGTTTGATGATGGAGCAGCACACCTTCTCCCCATGTGTCCACTGAGGTTTGGGCTCTCTGGTCCTCCCCCGTGGCCTGCAGCGCCTCGGCGGGGGTCCCTCAGCATTTAGGCGGTGGGACAATGATCTCTGTGTCCCGAAAAGAGGATCACGGTTTTAGACACAACAGTTTAGCTGCTCCTCAGACTTTCTACGGCTTAAGCGTCTCCGTCCTTCTGGCGGATTCCTAAAGGTGAAGGGTCTGAGCAAAAAAGCGGGATTACATAAGGCGGGATTTGTCCTGTCTTCCACCAACCACACTCCAAGTCAAATGCCCTCCCAACCTCATACTTCTTTAGTGTTTAATGGAGCAGAAAGCAAAAGGTAAGGTGCTATTTTGTCATGTGTTTAAAGGGATATTTCAGGATTATTTACATAGGGCCTCATTTCCTGGTTATCCAGAGTGTTGTTGATTTCTGGAGATATATATATTTTTTTTTAACTCATGCAGTCCTAATATTTGAAGAGTTTAGTGGTGCTAGGCTAGTGCATGTCTATGGTAACTAGTAGCCGGCATTAAAAACCTCAGGGTAGTCCTTCAAACGTTGCCATATCTGATTTGTAGAAAGCTCCTTGTGAATTCCACGTGTAGTAACGCCGGCCGCAGGTAAACAAACTATTGTAGATCCGGTAACCGAGCAGATCACTCCGCCGCTGCGTAGCTACAACCAGGAAGCTGATGCTGCTCAAATATAAGTTATTTTAAATGCAAAATGTTATATTTAAAATATATTCAGTCGACACAGACATTTATATAGTCAGTCTGGAGTTATAAGTGATTTGCCTCAGGTGCACTGTGCTTGGGTCAGACTGTTTTTAATGCAGGCTACTAGTTACCATAGACATGCGCTAGCCTAGCACCTCTAAACTCTGGACTGCATGAATAATAAAACAAAATCCAGAAGTCAACAATACTCTGGATAACTAGGAAATGAGGCCCTATGTCAAAAATCCTGAAATATCCTTTTTAATATAAGTAGTGCAGTTTTTGAGAAAATGTGTTTATTTGTCGTGCAGCAAAGTATATGTGGGATAAACTGGTAGAGCGTTCAACATCAGGAAGAAAGAGGACAGAATGTGAAAAGGAAACATGGAAAGCTTGCTCGTGAGCCACCAGACGACAAGCAGAACCAGAACAGCTAAAGTCGGCCACATCAGACTCCCCAGACCGTGAACAGGGACACAGTTCTGGGGAAGTAGGACTGCAGATGGCGCTGTCACAAGCGAGAAGACAGAGCCGAAAACGGTTTAAATCAGCTGACACGTCACAGCAACAAACTGGTAACCCATTCAGACATGGGGAGAGCACGCAAACTCCACATTGAAAGGCCCAGAGCGCTAACCTCTCAGCCACCGTGCCGCCGTAACCGTATAGCGCTAGTATACTACTTAAGGGCGACAAAAGAATTAAAATTAAGTTGAGAACATGCTAAGTTGATATCAGATTTGATCTCACTATGATGTTCTACAACGAATATATATTATTCGGTGTAGAATAAAAAGTGGAATTTCTGTTCTCATTTCATTTGGTAATCACTTGGAACCCTCACCCAGGGCCTAATGGTGCCCCGAAAGGTCCAGGCGTCCATTTTGGGAATTAATGTCATAGAGCAAGAACAGTATGTGTTCGGCAAACAGGGCAAACGTCGGATTTTGTGGCGTTTAATCATTTTAACGTCATCAGCTTTTTCTCTCTTCAAATTGTTCATATCTCTAAAAAAGAGAAAAGAATACAAAGATTCTGAAGCTCCATATGGATGTGGTGATGTGTGTCATATTATTACGCCTCTGCTCTCTCCCTGAGTTCTGCAGTAACTCCAGTCACTGTGCCAGAAACAGAGCGCGGCGCTGTCAGGCTGAGGTCATGTGACATCGCCTTCTCTTACCTGAGCCAGCTACTCAAAGGTTTGTCCCGCCCCTTCCGTCTCCCGCAGATCAAAGAGACTGCAGGGGCGTGCCCTGTCGCCACGGAGACTGTCGTATGTCGCCGCATTAATGACAGGGCCCCGGGGTAAAAAACATCAGCCGCGTCTGCTTCCTGCTGTCAGCGCTGACGGAGCCGGTCACGCCATGAACGCATCACTCACTTACTCACTCACTCAGGCAGACACAGAGGGGCTTCCTGTGGAGACAACAGGTGAGTCACTCTGTCAAATCAAAGGTGAAACCGTTTGGGAAACACATCTCATTCCTTTTCAGTCCTTTTTGTTTGGCAAGGGTGACGATTTTGCAGTGAGAGCAGTTTGCGAGTTTTGACAGTCCTTTTTGCTCTTTTTCAGAGCTTCTCTACACCTTAGGCCCTTTACTATTGTATTCATTATTTCTAAAAACATATCTACTTGTTTGCTTTGATTACTGGTTTACACTTGGTTTTGACCTCACAAACCATTTCAGGGACGACCTTATGAAGCTCTTTGGAGAATCCATCCATCCATCCATTTTCTTCCGCTTTATCCGGGGCCGGGTCGCGGAGGCAGCAGTCTCAGCAGAGATGCCCAGACTTCCCGAACCACACACACCTCCTCCAGCTGTTCTGGGGGACCCCGAGGCGACACCAGGCCAGCTCGGAGACATAGTCCCACCAGCATGTCCTGGGCCTTCCACGAGGCCTCCTCCCAATAGGACATGCCTGGAGCACCTCCCGAGGGAGGCGACCAGGAGGCATCTGGAACAGATGCCCTAGCCACCTCAGCTGGCTCCTTTCGACGTGAAGGAGCAGCGACTCTACCCCGAGCTCATCCGGGTAACTGAGCTCCTCACCCGATCTCGGAGGGTGCGCCCAGTCACCCTGCGAAGGAAACTCATTTCAGCCGCTTGTATCCGCGATCTTGTCCTTTCGGTCATTACCCAAATCTCATGACCATAGGTGAGGGAGGGAACGTAGATCGATCGGTAAATCGAGAGCTTTGCCCCGACTCAGCTCCCTCTTCACCACAACAGTCCGATACAGCGACCGCATCACTGCTGACGCTGCACCGATCCGTCTATCGATCTCACGCTCCATCCGTCCCTCACTCGTGAACAAGACCCCGAGATACTTGAACTCCTCCACTTGAGGTAAGGACTCCCCACCGACCTGAAGCGGGGAAGCCACCTTTTTCCGGTGGAGAACCATGGTCTCGGATTTGGAGGTGTTGATCCTCATCCCGGCAGCTCCACACTCGGCTGAAACCGCCCCAGTGCGCGCTGAAGGTCCTGATTTGATGAAGCCAACAGAACAACATCATCTGCAAACAGCAGAGATGAGATCCTGAGGTTCCCAAACTGGACACCCTCCGGCCCTGGCTGGGCCTAGAAATTCTGTCCATAAAGGTAATGAACAGAACCGGTGACAAAGGGCAGCCCTGGCGGAGACCAACACGCACCGGGAACAGGCCTGACTTACTGCCGGCAATGCGAACCATGCTCTTTGGAAGAACTTAAAATATATTATAATATACATATTTTTGAGTTATTTAACCCCTCTTTGTTTCCTACATAATCCCACGTGTTCATTCATAGTTTAATGTCTTCAAAGAGAATCACACAATGTACTGTTGAAAAACCTTTAAAACCTTCTGTATTTGATTATATTATTCTTCATGTTTTGTATAAAGCCAATAAAAAAAAAAATCCAATAAACATCCAAGAAAGGTGTGAAATAAAGAGAAAGTCACTACAGTCTGAAGGGTTATGGAATGCACTTCAGAAAGAGGTAAGAGTCAGGAACTCTCCTGGCATTCAAGAGACACACAGACGTTTCTCCAGTTATTATCCAAGAATCCAGGCATTACCCAAATCTAAAAGCTTCCTGAAAAAAATGTCAAAATAGCGATGAAATGAGACCTATATGAGGATGAAAAAGTTACAAAAACGTGACAAAAGAATCAACAAAAAGTGATGACAACACAGCAACAACACATGGAAACACAACGAGGAAAAAAAATCTTAGAACTGGAGAAAATGCGCTCGGTTAAAGTGTTAAAGGAACAGGCCACCGTTTTTCCATACTGAGATATGTTCTTACCTGAGCTTAGACGAGTTGATGCGTACCTATCTGGTCTTTGTGCGTGTGCTCAGTCACACAAAATAACCAAAGATGTTGTTAGCATTTGGCCTCTCCCAGCATATTCCTATGGCTCCAAACAGGGGTGAGGTTAGAAGCGACCATGCTCTTCCACGGGCACAAAGACCAGACAGGTACGTATCAACTCGTCTAAGCTCAGGTAAGAACATATCTCAGTATGGAAAAACGGTGCCCTGTTCCTTTAAAGAAGAATGAAAATTTAATGTGAAAACACGTGAATATGATGGGTTTGTATTTGAATATTTATAATTACTGTACATAAAACTAAAAGGGTATTATTCTTAATCTCAGGTAAGAGAGATTATTATCTCTTTTAGAGATAATAATCTCTATTAGAGCGGCGATTTGGGGTCAGTGTGAATCCAACTGCAGCACTTTGGGCCGAGCCCGGCTGAAACAGGATGGTGTGAAGGCGGCCGACCTCGATCTGAACCTGTTTCACTTTCATTCCTCCTTTTTTGAGCGAAGAAAGGACTCATGTTTACTGAACTGGATCAACTTTGTATCATCTGCCTCCTCTCTCTGCCTGCTAAAGCTTTCCTATCCATGTGCCGATTTAATTAAAAAACTAAAAAACAAGGAGGTTTCCTATATCAGCCTCGTATCATATCGTATTTAACCACGATCCCGAGAAATAAACACTGTGTAAGTCCAGTCAGTCATGGGAATGAGTTTGGCGAACAGCTGATGGTTGTGACATGGCTGACGGTGCTGCTTTTGTATGGAGACCATGTGAATGGGGACAAACTAACGTAGAATTAGACAGAGTTGAAACTACCGCGGTCTTGGGTCGACCCACAAAGAGCTCAAACATGTGTGAAGACGTCCTTAGATGTAATGAGCTGTATTATTTTGTTTTTATTTTAAGTGCAAAAAATACACTGCCCTGACCCCCCCCCCCCCCCCAAAAAAAAAAAAAGAGTTGCCCTTACAGAGTCCATTCTGCTGTGGTTCATCTCTGGGTCAGTCGCCTTCTCTTCCGGCTGCATTTTCTCGTGGAGACTTTTCTCTCGTCCTTTTTGAAGGCGCTTCCTTCCTGACCCCGCCCTCGCTAATGACACGGCGGAGGTGTGACTGTAAGGTATAAATCACCCATTAAACGCCACGGGAAACTTTCACAACACGTTTACGGCAGGTCCGGGGCAGGTTTACGACAGGTGTGGCTCTAATTCCGGGCCTGAGGACGGGCCGGAGAAGAGAGTTTTTATTTTTATTTTTTAGAACTGTTAACAGTGAGACAGACTACAGGTGAAACTCAGAAAATTAGAAAAAGTTCATTTATTTCAGTAATTCAGTTAAAAATGTGAAACTAATAATATGATATAGACTCCCGGCATGCAAAGTGACATACAGTATGTCAAGCCATTGTTTGTTTTAATTTAGAAAATTATGGCGTACAGCTTGTAAAAACCCCAAAATGAAAATTCTGAAAATTAGAATATTACATGAAATCAATGAAAAAAGAAATGTGGGCTCTCTGAAAACTACATGCATATGTACTTAGGCCTTGGTTTGGGCCTTTTACTTGAATGACGGCCTTAATGTGGTTGCGTGGCATGGATGCTGTCAGCCTGTGGCACTGCTGAGGTGTTATGGAAGACCAGGATGCTTCACCCAGAGGAATATGACATCTGAAGCCCATGTCCAGGATCCGTCTGTGTGTGGTGGCTCTTGATGCACTGACTCCAGCCTCAGTCCACTCCTTGTGAAGGTCCCCACACTTTTGAATGGCCTTTTCCTGACAGTCCTCTCCAGACTACGCTCATCCAGACTGCCATATATGAGATTTAAATAGATTAAGTCCTCATCCAAATCCATTCTTTCTTTGATTACCCTCTGCAAAATTGCCTTTTCTGTGTCGAGCTGGAATGTTACGCAGTGTGCATAAACTTAATATTAAAGTTAAGATGTACTTCACTGGCCCATTGAGAAATTTCTCCTCTGCATTTGATCCATCTTTTGATACTGGTGGGGATGGGGGAAACCGCAGCACCCGTAGGAAACCCACCCAGATACGTGGAGAGAAACGTACAAACTCCACACAGAAAGACCAGCATACTCGGGGAATTGAAGCCACGACGGTGTTAAAGTGCATAATGACTGGACACAGTTTTTGCTAAAACATAGTTAACACCGTTAACAAGATTTAGTAGAAATAGAAATAGTATCCAGTTTTCTTTAGTTTGGCCAGAAAAAAGAAACCTCGAGGAGAAACATGGAATTGCTCTATGGACAATAAAGAAGTTTACCTGTTGAATGAGGTCTCCCCAGTCATCTGTCAGAGGGCCTTGACCAGGTCGTGATATGTTCAGGGACACTCTGAATGCAGCTAATTGGCCCGAACGGTCTTCTGTCAATCACCAGATCAATAACCAATCAATGATCAATCAACGGCACTAAGACTCAAGGGGTTAACAAGATAAATGTATTGTTCTTATGTCAAACAAACAGCTGCTCTCATGGTTTAGTCTAGTGTTGGGATTCATGGCTCTTTTCGGGAGCCGTATCTTTTATGGTCTCGGCCAAACCGGTCGCTCCAGCCAAACTCAAGGGCAGACCGTGTAACTCCTGACCCGGGATAGAAGTGCAGAGCAAATGTAAACAGAGGAGATGCAGTCGAAGAGAGACAGTGGCAGTAGTAGTAGTGGTAGTGGTGGCAACAGTGCTAGATTATATCAGACTGTAGATAATATCCGGTGGGAAAGTCAGTCTGCTCCTTCGGGATGCACCACAGGAAGAGCCTCAACCCAAACCACGCTCCAGGCCGAGGAAGGCGTTTCTAATGCGGTTTATGTCGCGGCTATTTACTCTAATGACATCACGAGAAAAGAAGACTTCCTGGATCAAGTCTAGACCAGAACAAAACTGACATGTAAATATTTGATCTTCACAAGGCCAAAACCTGCACCAAACTAAGCAGCAAAGCTTAGCCTCATTGCGGAGCCTCAGGTCATCTTCTGTGGTCTTGTCTCTGCCAGCAGCTCCTCTGCTCAGATAAACACTCTGCTCTAAAGGACTCACTCTCTGCATTTAGACGCTGTGCTGGTGGGATATGTCCTTAGCCAAAGCTTCTCTTGGGTATCGAGGGAAATCAGAGCACCTAGAGGAAACACACCCAGACACAGGGAGAACATGCAAACTCCACAAAGAAACTCCACACAGAAATGTCCCACATAGTCCAGGAATTAAACCCAGGACCGTCTTGCTGAGCGGCAAAAGTGCAGCGTAACCATTCCTAAAGTAAATATGGCATGTTGCTTTATTAATCACGAGTTTGACCGTATAAAGCAAAGTAGCGTGAATATAGCAAAGGATATCTCATTAAACAGTCATGCGCTCAAAAAGGAGTGGGGAAAAACTGCAGCCCTGTGGAATCCCCATTTTCATTAAAACATCTGATGAAGACTCCTTTTATTTATTTTTAGTTTGTTTTTAGTGATTATATTTATTCTATTATCTTAATGTGCTATTGTTTTAGATTTTACAGTATTTTAATGTATTTATTGTTTGTGTGTTTATAGGCTATTACTGTTTTATTGGTTTTAAGTTTTTATTGCTTCTGTTTTTTTAATACAATTTTCCTCACTATTAGTATTGGCTGTGAAACATTTTAAGGTAAGGTAATGTAAAGTATACTTTATTGATTCCAATAGAAAAATGTGGTTATATTCATGTGCAGAACTTTGGAAACTCTTGTTCTTGTCACTGCTCTTGATCTGGTTGCTCCAGCAACCTTAAAAGACGTGTGAAATGTAGAGCACAAATTTCCTTACGGGTAGTTTAAAAAAGCTTGTTTTATACCCTTTTAAAGAATAAGACAAACAAAAAAATGAAGAGAAATTGTCTAATTATATTGACAAATTATATAGTGAAGGTAGAAATATTTACATGTGTTTTTCATGTAGGTTTTCTTATTTCCTTGAGGAGCTACGACCCAAAAAAGGTAATTTCCTCCAACCCATAAACATTTTCAGCTTTTCAATCTGATATTGAAGTAAAATACTGTATTGTTTATTAAGATATCCATACAGGTTAATCATGATCATTGTATTGATTATAACTGACCTGGGCCGTGTTGTCCTATAGTTTATCAGTTGAGGATCATCAAGTGAAATGTTCCTGGGAAAGCCATGTGACTGTCCCAGAGTCTCCCTTGCTCTTCAGTGCAGAGGTAGATCTCTCTCAGTCCTAATGTGATTCTGTTGTTTGGACTGGAGCGCTTGTTAACATCCGCCCGGCTCCAAACACTCCGACCGCTGATTTATGGAGATGAGCCGTGGAGGAAGCGCGGGGGGATAAATCAAGCGCGCCCTTCCCGTATATACGTGCGCTTCAGTCGGGTTTGTTTGGACACGAAGGCGCGGTGAACCCGGTTGAGGAGGGGAAAGTGTCTGAGACGGATGGGTTATGAGGCTTTGAAGTGGGTCAAATGCAGCAGTAAAACAGAGACGGAGGAGTTTAAATGCACAAAAGATTAAAGCGCTGCCCGAAAGTCCAGGCACCAGACCTGATTCATGTCTGAAACTCAGAGATAAATGTAGTTAATCAGACGGATGTTTACGAATTAGGGCTGTTTATGGAAGCACTTTATTAGGAGACATTTACATAACATTGTAATCTGCCATCAGTCGATACATGCAGGACAACCCTCCATCCAGGTACTCCTTAGTATGAATTTATAGATCAAAATGTCCATGGGCTGGCTCCATGCTGGTTCTGTCAGCGATGGTTTGCCGCGATAGCCATCAGCAAATGTCCCACTATAGTCTTTATAAAAAGTCTTGGCGATTGCACAGATCTAATGTTCAAGGGACTCACATTCCAGGCCCCGGTGAGCTCACAGAAAAAGTATCTCTCACACGGAGAACATTCAAACAAAGCCAGAACATGGTCACTATTAAACATAATAGAGCGAGGGCAGGCGAGAGATGGATCTGTTGGACGCCCCCCCCCCTTTCAACGGTTTCATAAATCTTCTCTTTTTAATGCATCACCCAGTATAGGGCTCAGAACTGCCTCACAACATCAACTAGTTAGGGCAGCAGGGTGAGGGCTTGCTGGTGGGGGCTACTGCCCTCTACCAACTGGCCACATTACACCCTGGCTTTTTAAGGCACCTCACTAAACAAGGCAAACAACAAAATAATAAAACAATCACAACCAATATTTTACAGTGGAAATGGAATGACAATATAATAATGGGTTGTGTTGATTATGTAATACTTATTATAATTAAATTAATAGTCAATTAATAGAATGGTGACTGGTGTTTATAAGTAATGATTGGAAATGGTTATTATGTGAACAGGAATGAGGAATAAGAAAAAGAAAAAAGTACAAATTGTAAATAAAATAAGTAATTCAGGAATTTGTAATGTAAAGTGATGTATTATATGTAAACATGAGATGTTGTATTGATGTATCCGGAATGTAAATTAATTTGAATATGTCAGGGAATTTACTCCTGTTCGTAACACAACTTCCCTGCAAACGCTCTGTTATCTTCTGTCACAGAAATAAACAGATTAAAAACACAGATCACGCCAGAACCATAGTTTTTACTTGCAAGGAGGCCGAGCATGAAGCCAGAGCCATCGGGCTCCTTTCGGGCCTCAGCTCGCAAAAACCCACAGAATACAGACATGTTACAGCCTATATAGAAATTATAGCCACTCCCATTTTCCTATAACTTTCCGCTCCCCTCAGTCAGGTTGGGGCTGGTTCTTCTCCGTTGGGGCATACCCAAGACCCCTCCCCTGCTTCCTGAGGGGGCAGTCATGCTTCCTCACCAAGGAATTCTTTTGGATCGTAAAAGTGGTGCGACTGATAAGGATTGTTTACCACAAAACCAGATGTCCTTAAGTCAAGCTTCAATGCCTTAACCAAAACACACAGTAGACCTTTGCCATTTGGCCTCCAACATCAACTCAAGGTTTAAGCATAAACCAACGTTATCTTATCTCACAGGTCGACTTAATTACACCAAGGGGTTTCACTTCCTAAGGAAGTCACACTTTAACACATGCTTCAATTCAGCAGGTCATTGCTTACGAGTACATTTAAGAATGAATTTTCAATCACACACAAATTCATTGCAATACACAAAATGTAAATACGTGATAAATATTCTGACAGAATATGGGGGTAGGCACTTATAAGCTTTCTTGCTTCGGCCTACTCCTTTTGAGTTTTTGTTGCTTTGTTTGTTTTCTGCACTGTAATAATGTTGTTGTAAAAATCACTCAAATAAATCCAATCAATCAATCAACATGTACTCCTGAGTCCTGTTAGCCGGGAACCGCAGCGTCAATTCCATTTCCCACAGCGGTACGTACGCAAGCAAACAGGAAGCGGAGTAAACCAACCAGCGAAGGGCGGGCGTCTGCCGTTGATGCGCCGTTATAAGCGGTTTTGCGAAACTCACCTACTGTCGATGTGTTTTTGGTCATTTACTGAGACTGATCCCCCTCTGTATAAAAAAATATAGTCCTGTGCCATCCTGAGTAGTACCACCTTCATTTGGGTCTTTCCCTCTTTAATCACACAGGAAGTCACAACTTTCTTTTAGGTAATTGCAAAACATTGTAACATGGCGGCACAACCATGAACCACTTAATGTTTTTGTCACTAATAAAATAAACAAAATGAACGCATGTATTTTATCACAAGGTATTTCATTGTCTATTCTGCAGCCCCTGAGTGTTCTTGAGAGCAGATGTAACAAGTCAGTTTCTCCATTGTGAAATCAATAAAGTCCCATCTTATCTCTTAATTACTGGACAACCACAGTACAGCTTTAACATAACCAGATTTCATATTTTATGTTTGTATCTACTTTTGTTTGTTTTTGTGTCTGTTCACCTTCCCTCTCCTTTACCGCGTTGATTGCATAATGTTGATCTTGAAAAATGTCCCGGTCATAAACTGTATGAAGGTCGGCCCCTCCCCCTCTCGCGGTCATCAGGTTCATGGCAGCGTTCAGGGGTCAGTGGATCACAGCGGGGTCGTGGCGGACATCTTTAAGGCTCACGTTCACTGTGCTAATGCTAATACCTGAACTTTAGCCTCAATCCATGTATCTCCATGGAAACGTGTTCACTCCTTGCACAAGGTAGATAAACTAAGAACGCACATCTTTGTCTTGAGATATTGACATGGAATTTAAATGAAATATATATGTATTTATTTTTAACACATTCACTTGAATCTATAGTATTTACTCACTGTATATGTTTGCACTATGTTGTATGTCCTTATAAAATACATGGTACCATCTAATCCTAATTCAGTCGACTGTCCACTCGCTCCTTAAGCCAAAGCTAAATCTTCTGGTCACTATTACATTTGTGTTGCTGTGTTACCCTACAGTAGACAAGTACAGATTCTGGTCTAGTACTTTGCAGTCCTTGTTACATTTTATTACACAATTGCTTTACATTTGTAAAGTAATTTGGAGTATTGGCCCATCATGCATTTTCAAAGGGGGAGCCACACAAATAAATATATAATTTGATCATCACTACCACAAAAGCACATGGTAAATAGATTGATTTAAAATTCCCTGGTGGAGATGAACCAAGACACTTAGTATTTATAAGTGGTGCTTAATAATGCGGTTCAGCCCCTGGTCTTTGACGAAGTGAAAAATTAGCCGACCACCAGTCAAACTTGCCAACCCCTGCCTTAAAGAAATCTAGCGGAACATAAGGGTGTGACATGTGACAATGAAGATGATAGAAAATTCCATAAAAAAATCTAAAACAAATGACCTCGTGTGTCAGTCTATACATTCAAATAATTCAAACATTACATTTAAACTTTATATTATTGTCAGATACAACAGACAATATTGGAAAAACTGAGGTAGCTTTTAGGAATAAAGATGGGTGGGGGAAAAAAGAAACCCCTGCCTACTAAAATCACTAAATCCAATCCTGCCTGCAGTCAAGAGCTATAGTTGCTGATGAAGCCTTGCAGCAACAACACTCTACAAATGACGGATTAGAAACCTTTGTCTACATCAACGTGGAGGATTTTGTTTGGAAAGAGCCTTGTAAATTGCGCTGCCTACACAATGGTAAGTTTATTTTATTATTTAATTAAATGTGCAGCCCGACAACATGCCAATAAAACCTTAAAGTGTTGACTAAAGTGCAAGTGACTTCAGGTAGTGGTTATTTTGTCCCCTGTAGCCTATAAAGTATTTCATTTTATATATTTTTTTTTTTATCCTTTCCCTGAGAAATAGAGACGCCTCTGGTCCAATCTGACTCAACTGTCTCTGCGTTAAATATATGTTTGTGCGCTCGGGTATTTCATCTCCTCCTGACCCCTCCTTTGCACATGTGACCGCGCCATCATGGGCCCGTCTCTATATTAACCTGTCTAAGTGTTTCTATGCGTTGGTACCGATGTCGCCGCTGACATGTGGTCTCGTGCTCCCCGGCTGAGTCCTTGCGCGGTGGATTTGTGTCTTCTGCGGCTGTAACTCACGCGCTTGGCCTTGGAGCGCTAATGAAACTCACTCAGGGTCAGCACTTTCATCCCGCGGAGCTGTCAGACGTTTTACTCACAGTTTGCTCACCCAGATGTTGTTTATTATTGGTGTGGGGGGGAAAAAAAGATGATTTTAGATCATGGGCATAAAGAACCACAAAGAGGCACTTGTCTTTGGGAAAGTATCCGATTTTCTGACCTACAGTGTAATCGTTTTCGCAGATTGTGAATAAGCAAACTGAAAGTCACTGGAGAGCAGTTTCAGCACATGGTTAAAATAAAATGAAATAGATAACCCGGCGCTGGACTTATGCGTGGTTTGATTTGGTAAATGGTCTCAACGTTAGTGCTGTGATGTTCAGGACCGACCGGCTCTTTAACGTGAACTGTTCAAACCGGACCTCAATCGTGAAAAGTCCATTTTACCCGAACAAACACAAGAATCAGCCCAACACCAGAGCAGGCCACACAAGTGAAAGCTTTTTTTGCACTAAAGTCTGATTTGTCAGACAGTTGCAGCCTCTCCTTATCAGTTGTGGCGTTTTTCAAAGTGTAAATATATCAGTCCCATTGTAATTTGTTGCCTTTATTGATCACATCTCACCTGTGAACACACTGAGACAAAATTAGTTCATCCAAAGACAAAACCCCAGCCACAAACAAAGCAATTTGGTCTATTCTATTCGATGCAAAGAAGAATGCAAAGAACATTATATTGGAGAAACCAAACAAGTCTTACAGAAGAGACTTTATCAACACCGAAGAGAAAGCACAAGCGGCCCTCAGTCGGCTGTGCACCTACACCTTAAAGCCTCCAATCACTCCTTTGAGGACGGAGAGGTCAAATTTTAGCTAAAGAAGAACGTTGGTTTGAAAGAGGAGTAAAAGAAGCTATTTTGTCAGAAAGAAATCCCTCCATGAACCGAAATGGTGGCTAAGATTTAATCTTTCTGCTTTTACTCCAATCTGCTTCGGGGAAACCGAAAAGACACGATCAGTCCAAGAAGACGATACCTCAGCTAACAAAGAACAATAGGCAGGTAATTAGCAGTGATCAGCCATGAATAGGACAGGCTGACCGATACTGGGGGAGCAGGTCGTTACAGACGCTCTACTTCAAAGATGTTTACCCACAGGTGAGAGTAGCTGTGATTAGAGGGAGGAGCCGGTCTACCCAACTCCTCCCAACTGGTCTTTATATACACTGCGTGCTAAGAGTGTAACCTTGTTCACTGACGAAGCCTTTTGGATGAGAGGCGAAACGTTTGGAGACCTCAACTACCAAGTACAGAAGATGACTCAAGTACCTTCTTTGAAAACACATCTTAGCTAGTGTCTTGTGATCTGGCTGGGGTAATTAAAAATGTATATTGAAAAGAGCCGGTCTCTTTGAACGGCTCTTTGACATTAACGGATCCCAAAGGCTCGCTCCCAGTAAAGAGCCGTAAATCCCATCACGAGTGAAGTGTCTTGCCCAAGAGCACAAAGACAGTGTGCACTTGCAGGAGCCGGGATTCAACCCCCATTGTACTGATGTGTAACATTAATGCCAATGTGCTTTATACAATTACAGTTCCAGTTGAGCTAATGAGTCTGATTTGTCCAGGCGTGTGATAATGGCGATAAAATATTCATGTATTTTAACAGTGCATGTTAATGAACAAACATTAAATACATGTACACTGGAAAAAATGCCATCTTATCTTAGATAAATGGCATAAAAAGTGCTTGAATTAATCTCAACCCCAGCTTTAACGGAGTCCATTTTCTCCAGTTCAGCTTTACCGAAATCTAATAGCTTCTCAACCGGAGATCAACAATGTAACGACTCATTTTGATTTGATTTGATTTATTTGAGCTATTATTTACAGTGCGTTATTATTTACAATATTTACATCATTTCATTTACACTATCACAAAAAAAAAAAACGATAATAAAAATAAACATAAATAATAACTCAACAGGAGTAGGCCGAAGCAGGAAATCTTATAAGTGCCTATCCCAATTTCAAAATACAATACAATACAATACAATACAAATAGAAAAGTTTGTGATTTCTGAGTGTATTTACTTAGTTTTATAATTTTCTCTTATTTTTTTTAAATCATTGCTTACCATTCTGGTCACCATTCTATAGATTTACTTATTGTTTAAATAGTCATAGTGTTTTAGATATACATATATATATATATATATATACACATACACATACATTACTAGCGCACATATTTATTATACATATATTATCATCACCATAATAACAGTGACAATAATAGCATTCTCAGTATCATTCTCAAAATATCTCAAGTATCATTCTCAAAATATCTCAAGTATCATTCTCAAAATATCATCTTCAAATTTATCATGTTTCTCATTGCTATCATACCTGCTTCAACTGTAATAATGTTGGTTAAGATTGTTCTGTCAGTGGTTTAGCTCCTTTAAGCTAAAACCTACAAAAGTGATGTGAAAAGTTTGTTAATTGTTGTTGCTTTTTCATAGCTTTTTCGTCGTGTTTTCGTCACATTTTCGCCACGTTTTTTGTTGGTTTTCTGGCATGTTTTTGTTTCTTTTGATGCTTTTTTCAACAAGCTTTTAGATTTGGGTAAAGCCAAACTGGAGAAAATGAGCACGGTTCAGGTGGGAGTTAAGAAGTAAAGACAATTTATGCTGATTTTGAGTAGGTTTGGACTGTCTGGAAAGAAGAGCCAATGGAACAAGCATTAATTTGCCTGTTACCTGGTTTGCCATTGCCATTAAAATCAAGAAAGAACATTAGCAAGAAGATCCATTTACGGTCCAAATCTACTCAAAATCAGCACAAATCCAATTTTTAAGTCATTTTTATATAAGACAAGATGGCATTTTTTCCAAACATGCCGGATTGTGGCCAAAGGCTAATTTCCATCCGTAGTCCCACAGTCTAAAGTCACACAGGGGCCACAATAAATCACAGAATAATAACAAGTGATCAAAAATCCCATTTACAATGACCACAATTATACTAGTCCTTTACAAGCACTCGTCCTCATTTATGGCACGCCTTACATAACGTACACATTACTACAGAATTAACAAATTTACACTTTTTACGAAAACTACAATAAGATACACTATCACAGATCAATACACAAACAACGAATATGAATAAAGTCTGACAATTCTGTGATTTGGAAAGGAAACTTCCCACAAAACTACCAAATCAAAAAAAGTAGTTACATTTTGGCTCTGCAATTTGCCCTGATATATTTAAAACTTGCTCAAAGTATTCTACAATCAGATTCATTTGAAAGGAATTACGTCATGGTAAATGTACGAATAGGACTGGTGTGATTGACAGTTTTTGTCCCGTAATTTGACCCATCCTTCAATCTCTCTGTCCCAGTCAGGAGCAGCGGACAAGATCTGAGCCAGGATTTTAGATTTCCCCAGAGGGCAATAACCTCGTGCTCACGGTCAAAGAAAACTGTGCCACTAATTAGAACTCATTACCGCCTTCAGTGTGATCAGAACCGAGGAGAGAGAGAGAGATTTACGGCAGGGAGCAGCTGACGAACAGGAGTAATAATCACCGGTACAGGGCCAAACAACCTGTGGAGACGTACGGAGAGACACTGCCCCACCACATGACAATATATAAATCAGAGCCAGAGGGGCAGGGGTGAGAGGTCACACAGGAGCGCACATGCATCTCACATTCGTCCTGTCTGTGGAGTCAGGCTCATCGTTGCTCTTATGTCTCAGGTGGAGTACCTCAGGACTCTGTTTTCAGGCCTCTTTTATTCATTTTGTAAACGTTACTATTTGTTCGTATGTTTTCATGGCAATAGCAATTTACAAAAACATCAATTTGCACCACTTTTCCTATTCTTTATGAAGACGTGTTGTCTGGGAGCAGGGGTGATATCTTCAACTTCCCGATCAGCATGATTGACAAGCATATTAACCAATCAGGGAAAAGCTGGATATGAACAAAATTGTCCTCTCCCCAAACCATAATCCCAGACTGATATTTAATCTAAATGTTGATGGCACCCTGCTATCTGCCTCTTTCCAGGTTAGGATATTCTTACAACTGGTCTTAAGTGTTGTAAGGGTTATTGGATTTTCAGGCTGAATTAAAATGCTAACTTGGTGCAGGGCTTTGTTTTCCCCCACTGTGATTGAGACTTGGTTTAGACCTGTTCTAGACCTGGTTTAGAACCATTTTAGGCATATCTTTGAATTGGTTTATCCCTATTTCAGACATGGTTTAGAACAGTGGTTCTCAACTGGTGGGTTGGGATCCAAAAGTGAAAACAACTTAATAAAAAATAACAATAATGCATGTAACACACGACAATACAAAGCATTTGTTCGTGACCTTATTTAGTCCCACCCCTTTCTATTCGATATTTGTAATTATTGCAGGTGCCAGAGAAGCTGAAAA
This sequence comes from Neogobius melanostomus, assembly GCA_007210695.1. NCBI lineage: Eukaryota > Metazoa > Chordata > Actinopteri > Gobiiformes > Gobiidae > Neogobius > Neogobius melanostomus. The sequence continues at coordinate 259,168 of VHKM01000589.1, read as the reverse complement.
CTTTTTCTACAAAAACAACCTGCACAACCGAGATCCCCAACATGTATTAGTTATTCCATAGTTTCAGGCAAATGGAGTTTTGAATTTTGAATTTGTACCCCCTTTATTTATACCCTTTATACCCTGAATACTGGCTGGTCGCTAACCTTTCCCTGGGAACATTTATCCACCTATCATTTCAGCTTGATGGGCATTTGAAATGTTTTTTTCAACTTCAGTCTATGGGACATTTAAGTGTTATTCATTTAATAAAACAAATTATGTGGGTCCCAATGCCAAACTAGAGATAAGATAGGACTTTATTGATCTCACAATGGATCTCTTCACTTGTTACAGCTCTCTCTCTCTCAAGAACAAAAACTATGTGCAAATAGTCAGGATAGATGACAAATCCCAAAAGAAGAGGATAATGTGCAAACTGGTAATAGTACATAAAAAGCCTTGCTTATTCATAAAGAAGTCCTGATTTACGGCTCATTTGAAAAGAGATGCTTTGTGATGGTTTGACTCCTTCATCATTGTTGTGGGGTAATGGGTCTCCTGGTGAGTCAGTGCGTGTACATATGTGTATTGATCTGACAGTGTGAAGTGATCGTGTTCATTGATCGGGGTTAATCAGCCTTGTGACAAAGCAGTTTTCCTTCGACCTGCGTTTGTGAGAGACTTGGCCTCGTTTCAGATTTGAAAACAGAAGTATTTAATATTATTTCAAAGTAACATTTATTATCAATCATTTACAGCGAAACGTTTAATTTTGAGAATGTTTTCTTTATTTGGAACACAACATCCTACCACAACAGTAAATGTGAATTCAATTGATCACTTTAGACGTAGTGCAAATCTTCAAATGCTGCCTACTGGACAGTGTTGATTAAGTTGAGGGTTCTTCTCTTCTGTCAGAAGCTTCCTCTGGTGCTTGTCACATGTAGGGCCGTCCTTCAGGGTCAAAATGTAACAAAAAGTAAACCCCTTTTCGTTGGGTTGACCATCACTAAATGATAATACATTGCACACTTTATGCGTTAAGCTTATTTTCTCACAAATTACAACTTACTTTTATATGGCAAAAAGAATGTTACCCAATAACAGGATTGGCTCCCGAGCCGCATGTGTCCTCTTGACTCATCCTTCGATGCCGCTGGGGCGACTCGTAAGGAGAAGTGGGCGACGGCAGTACCGCGCCCGGGGACCCATCTCCAGATGTGGAGCCAGGCTGATGGTCAGTACTGTATCTGGCTGGAGGATTCACCTATTGTACACGTTTTTTAGCGGTAGGGAAAACCAGAGGGCCCAGAGGAAACAGACAGGGGGAGAACATGCAAACTCCTTGGGGCGACGGTGGCGCAGCTGGTAGAGCGGGCCGTCTCATGATCGGAAGGTCATGGGTTTGAATCCCAGCTCCCGTAAATGCACACTGTCGTTGTGTCCTTGGACAAGACACTTCTTCTTCTTCAAGGACACAACTGACCCTACTTGACCCTACTTCAGTGTCTGCGTACACTGGTGTATGAATGGGAGACTGGTTCCTTACTGTAAAGCACTTTGGGCCTGATAAAGGCAGAAAAGCGCTATATAAGTTGAGTCTTCACAGGATCAAGGTTTTGGCTCTTGGTGTTTGACTAGTTCGCCACCCCTGCCATAAAAAAAAAAGTCAGGTATAAGAGTCAGTATCAACACATCTTATCCAGGTCTAAACCAGTGGCCAGCAGCATCACCTTCCCTCTCTCTCGCATGAACACTTTTCTGCTCCCTGAAACAGGCCTCCGGAATGTGTGGACACATTCCGGAGGCTCAGTTGTCCTTCGGCGCGGTCTCATCTCCCGGCGCGATTTTACGCTCCACTGTTTACGGTGCCGTCTTCTTCTGAGCGGCGCGTGGCGGTACATGTGCTCCTCCGCCTTTGTGACGGATGGGCAGAGCGGGCAGCTGCTGTGACAGGTGTGGTGTCCGACAAAGCTACGGCTCGCTCGGGGAATGCTCCTCTGACCCTCCCCCTGCGAGCACACGCCGGGGTTTCAGCGCCTGCTTTAGACGCAACTGGCCTTAAGGACAAGATAAATGGTTTTACCAAAGGGATATCACTGACGCACGGGATCATGTGTTAAGTAATGATTTGTGGTGGTGTAGAAAAGGAGCCGGGACAATTTAGTTTAGTTATGGCATGGTTATAAATGGCCAGCACTCTCCTGAAAAAGTGATGGTGAATCCCAGCAGGACTTCCTCGGTTAGATAAATGTCCAAATCTGCACAACAGTAAGTTATACCAGAATAGCACAAGTTTTAAAAGCTTGCTCCTTACAATATCATATCATACATTCCTCACATTAGCATACCCGGTGTCAGGTCGAGACATGAACACACCTTACTGAGGCCATAAATAAAAAATCCCCCAAACATCAGTCAAAGCCATGTTTTGTACAACGTGACATATCACATCACTATGACAACCACCACTAATCACATGTCTGCAAAAGGCCAATTGCATACAGTAATTCAGGAAGTGAACCAGCAACATTTAGGATGAGCACCAGTCCGGTTATCGCTTGTGCTTCATAGCTAGAAGTTCCCTGAGTTGGATCCCGGACAGGGCCTTTCTGTGGAGTTTGCATGTTCTCCCTGTGTCTGCTCCGGTTTCCCCAACTACTACCACCACTAAAAACACCTGGCTGGAGGGTGCAACAAAAGATGGGTCAAATGCAGAGGAAAAATGTCCCTCTTCTGTTATTAGTTACTGTTCAGCAAGAAATCCTCTATCCTTACTTTTGCATTGACGCAGACTTGCAGTGGTGTGTCTGCAGCCTACATTAAAGTGATAGTCTGCAAGTTTAAATGTTTTACACATTGAACAGATTGCATATAATGCCTGAAATTTGACACAACATAAGTAATATTAAATAATCATGTTTTTCCAAAAGTCCCTTCTTGTGCTGGTTTCCGCATTTAACAAGACTTCCCGGGCTACCACTTTGACCAATGAGACATGCTTTTCTGTGTACCGGCCTGTCCGGTCAAATCAGGAGAGAAGGGGAGGAACTGGAAACTTAAAATGTCACTCTTACTCTCTCCTCAATTTGCGTAGATGATTGGATTTGCCACAGAGGGTGTTCAGCCACCTATTCCACGTTGCGTGTCACGAGCTAACTTTTACTTTAGTCTGCAGTAGCGTTTCTTATAGGAACAAGCCACCATTTTTACATACTGAGATATTCTTACCTGAGCTTAGACGAGTTGATGCGTAACTGTCTGGTCTTTGTGCGTGCGCTCAGTCACGCACATGTTGTTAGCATTTAGCCGCTCCCAGCAAAGGTAGAGGTAGAGAAAGTTAGAAGCTACCAAGCTACCAACTGTATAGGGAAAACGTGGAACAGCTTGGTAGCGTCTAACTGGGAGAGGCTAAATGCTAACAACATTTGCGTGACTGGAGCTCACGTACAAAGACAGGACAGTTACGCATCAACTCGTCTAAGCTCAGGTAAGAACATATCTCAGTATGGAAAAACGGTGGCCTATTCCTTTAAGATAACTCACGGCAAGAAGGTCCCAAGTTCAATTGCCATCTGTACGGGGCCTTTCTGTGTGGAGTTTGCATGTTCTCCCCGTGTCTGTGTAGGTTTCCTCCCCCCCCCCTTTTGTTTTTTTGTTTTTCAGCAGAGTAGGGGGTGTGGCCGACTCCTCCTGGTGCTGCAGACTTGACACCTGCACGTCACCCAGTCAGCCTGAGCATGAATGCCTGGATGTCTCAGCTCCACACTGCCAGATAATTCCGTTCTGTTCGGTAGTGTTTCTCAGCTCCTGGTTTTGGAAGTAGATTTCGTTAACTTACCTGCAATATACTCACCTGCTGTTCCTCCATCTGTTCAGATTCTCCGGGTGTCTTGTTCTTGGTGTCCTGCTCCTCGTCGGCCAGCTGCCTGCCACCACCATCTTGTAAAAATAAATGGTTAAACTTGCCTCCTGCATCTGTCTCTGCTTGGGAGTCCTCTAGTTAAACCCAACAGTAATACGGTTTCCCCTACCACTAAAATATGTACATTAGGTTCCCACTGAGACTTTCCTAGTTCAATAAAGGTTAAATAAATAAATCATTAGGGTTAGTCCTTTTCTGCAGCGTTTCTTGAAATAACTGTATATTAGTGTTAGCCGTGATAGGCAGCAGCAGGTCTGGAGCTAACATTAAGTTAATTTTAGCCTGGTTGTGACTCTTGTGCTAGCGTTACATTAGCGTTAGCCCTGTACCGCTGCAGTGTGTCTTGAGCAAACATTGCATTGGCATTATTACTGGACGGCACTGAATCTGCGGCAGCGTGTGCGACCCCCAAAGCCCCTCTATTCCTGTCTGCAGCCGGGGTCAAAGCTCACGGGGCCGCATGGTGCTTTTACAGCCCTCAAACATCGCAACTGAATACACAAGGAGCAGATCAGATCCACCAGTCAAGGTGAAGACAGGGGGAGTCCGGGGGGACGCCGTCACTCACTCTCCCTGTGTCGAGGCGGCTGTAAAAGTCCAGCTGCTCCGTCAGGGACAAACCAGGATCAGGTCTCAGGTCTAAGTCTGGTCCGGTTACAGCTCCACAGGTTTATGATGTTCCACCGACAATAGACAAGAAGAAGAGGTCAAAGATGGAGATAATCTTGTCTACTGTCACTCGGAGATGGATCCAACAGGCTTTCCATGGGTGAGTTTACAAGAGCTTGTTTTCAGGTGTGTTCACGTGCCCAAACTTACCTTTAAAATGTAATCATGCAGTCACCTGTACATGTGTTGGAAATAGCTATTTATGTTTCTTCCCATTATTACCCTTTGAACAAGACACAATAAACAACCTTCTTCATTTCTGTCCTAAAGGTAACACCACTGCTGTACTTCATGACTAAAGTAACACATCAACAACACACTAATATTTACCATGATTGGGAGATTTGGCCAAAAATGAAAATCTCGTTTTTTGTTTTTTTTAATAACATTTAAAGCAGTACTAAGTAACGTGTTTACCTTAATAAATCCTTTCCGTAGTCCCTCTGGGGGTAATACAAGTGTTAATGGGATGATTGTGGGTCTTTCATCTCCCCCTGGTGTCTCTGGCCAGAAAACCATGCTTGCAACTTGACTGCCACCGGGGCGGAGCAGCAATACACACTAATAGAATCACGGAGAAGAAGCTAACAGGCTAACGGGCAAAGCTAACTGCGGGCTAGCACCACTTAAACAGTATTTACAGCCAAGTTGGAGTGAAAAAAAATATTCCCATTGTATAACTGGATGTACAACACCCCTCTCTCCCTTCACCTTTTCTGTCAGCGTAGTATTTACTCTCCAAGACATTTAATAAGTTAAACAATCGTAACTTGCTAAGACACCTGCAGTTGCGCTTATGGCCTCCAGGGGCAAGAGTTACTTAGTACTGCTTTAATATGGACGATTGATAATTTTATCAATTTTATTGGAAATAAACTTAAAAGGGGTGTTGATCTTTCATATTAAAGGGATATTTCAGGATTTTTGACATTGGGCCTCATTTCCTAGTTATCCAGAGTGTTGTTGATGTCTGGAGATATTTTTTTTCTTAAATTCATGCAGTTCTTATATTTGAAGAGTCTAGTGGCGCTAGGCTAGGGCAAGGCTAAAGCATTTCTATGGTATCAGTTAGCCTGCATTAAAAACAGTCTGACCCACTCCACAGTGCACCTGAGGTAAATCACTTATAACACCAGACTAACCATATAAATGTCTGTGTTAATAGAATAATTTTTTTAATATAACTGACCTTGTATCAAATGAATTACCTCATTTTGAGGGACTATTTTCTCGCAAATCACTCCACCGCTACGTTAGCTTACAGCCACGAAGGTGATGCTGCTCAAATATAAGTTATTTTAAACGCAAAATGGTTAAAATTATTCTGTCGACACATTTATATGGTTAGTCTGGTGTTATAAGTGATTTACCTCAGGTGCACTGTGGAGTGGGTCAGACTGTTTTTAATGCAGGCTAACTGATACCATAGAAATGCTTTAGCCTTGCCCTAGCCTAGCGCCACTAGACTCTTCAAATATAAGAACTGCATGAGATTAAGAAAAAAATATCTCCAGACATCAACAACACTTTGGATAACTAGGAAATGAGGCCCCATGTCAAAAATCCTGAAATATCCCTTTAAGAAAACTGCTCAGAGTTCTGTCCATTTAAAATTGTTATTGCTGTTTTAAAGAAATTTTGTCTGCTCCTAAAAGTGAGACTTCATAGTAAGCCATGGAGTTTCCAAAAGTGTTTACTCTTATCCTCGAGCCTCGAGCTCAGCTGTGATTGACAGCCGTCTCCATGGGGACAAGGGGAAAGGGGGTGGAGTTAAGCATGGTGCTGTCTCGGCTCTTTTCACCTCGTTTTGCCTTATCTCGGCTCTTCCGTTGTATTGACACTTAAACGGAGAACGATGGAAATGTTGCCTCTAAAATCTGATGTTTAGTAGATTGATTAGTGTAAAATGTCCAATGTTCACTAGCGCCAACATGTCATCACTGCACCGTTTCTCTGCCCGGCCTAAAGTCGGCTTTGTTTTCGTTTAGTAACTGATTTGTCTTGACTTTTCCGGTCCTATGTTAACTGATGGGAGATAAGGGGCGGGCACAATATATGCAGATATGCAGGAACAATGGCACTCTGAGTGATGAACTTGTGTATAGTGGAAGTGTTGGCTAATAGAAATAAGAGTCAGTCAAAATAAAGACCTTGAAGCATTTTACTGCTTGTTTGTGTTCATGCTAGTTTTTTTTAGTACTCGTGCTTGTGCTAATTCTGCCTGCCCTGTTGGTAAACTCGCCTTGGCCTTTGCGACCTGTGAGTGTGCACCGTGACAGGGCTCAGGCCTCTTTTAGAAAGTGTGCCGTCCATCATGTGGCTGAAAGTAAGTTTGTCTTTTAAAAATATCATCGTCACTGGGCAGCCTGCACAGAGCGTGGCTTCTGTGACAACTCTCTCCAAATGAAAACTATTTCCCAACACTTTTCCAGGACAGAGTGGTTAGTGCTTTATTTCCTTAATCCTTAAATTCCCTTTTAGTTCCACTATGTTGGTGGAGACAGAGATGGCTGTGTGCAGACAATCTCTGCAACGATCCACAGCAGCACCTTCACATGGCAACATGGCAGTAAAGGTTTAAATTGCAATAGTTTCAAATGTTGCAGTTATGATTAAGATTCATTTGACACGTCTAAACATGTGCAGGAGCATCAACAATCACGTGTTTCTGAACTTAGTGATGGGATATAATACGGCTCTTTACTGGGAGCCGAGTCTCTGGGATCTGTTCTTTACAAAGAGCCGTTCAAAGACTGGCTCTTTTTAATGTAAAATGAAACACCAGCCAGATAACTCGCGCGATCGATAAAAGGCACACTTTTTAACTGAAATAATATAAAATTACAATGGGACTTTGTGAATCAAATCTGGCGCCACGACTAACAAAAAGAGGCTGCAACTGTCTGACGAACCATTTTTAGTGCATTTAGTTTTGACTTAAGTTGCTCCATTGCTGATTCTTGTGTCCGTTTGGGGGAGTTCTGGGTAAAATTGACTAAAAAAAAAAGATCCCGTCACGTCACATTCAGAGCATGTTTGTAGAGATCTGAACTACAGGTTAGCAGCTTTAATAAGACCCCATTAAGGCAAGATAATTAGTCATTTACAGCCAAAGAACAGAGGTGTGCTGTACATTTACTTGAGTATAATATTCATATGCAGTTTCTGAAGATCTAGACCTGATACTTTAAAAGTGTTTTGTTGAGAACTTACTGTTTTTACATTTTTGTAAAGGCTCCCAAAGCATAAAGTATAAAATCAAGGGTTTTGTCTCATTTAACAATCTTTATGGTGCACACGGCAGACACAACTGAACCACAGCAAGGAAGAGCGAATATTTGCAAGTACTGTTGCATGGGGAGCAGATACATGCAGATACCCGCTCAGGTGCTAAGTTCAGGCACAATGTTCCGTTTTTGAAGGTGTAAGTAAGTAAGTATTCTCGTATGTAGTCATTGCAGCTGAGTGTCGGTCGTTGCGGCTGAGCTGCGGCTGAGTTGCGGCTGAGTTGTGCGCCGCAGTGAGAGTGATGTAGCTGTTTAAAGTGCTTTGCCCCCTCGCTGACCCACCTCACTCCCCCCCTCCCCACGATCCGCCACCGGTGTGTGTCCGGGAGGAATGCAGCCCGACCCTGACCTCGCTCCCCGGGCCTCACAGCGCACATAGCTCCGTTAGCGGCGATCGCTCGGTTAGCGCGTCACCTGTCGCTGCGGCGTACGGTCAAAGCGAACGCCACAGCAGCTGAGGGTGTCAGGGGTCGTTCAAATGTTTGTACCGCAGCGTGCCGCAGATCACACAGGAAGCAGAGGGGCGTCTACTCACACAAACATGGAAATGTAATCTGAATATGAGCCACGTTACTGCTTTTGAAGGCGGAAATCAAGGGGACGGCAAGCTGGCCATTTGTGACGGGAGAGTTTTCTTCTTCAAAACTCCAGGGCTGAATCTCCCGATTTAAGCCCAAAGTAAAGCCCCACTTTCCCAGAATCCCTATGTAGTACTTCTTATTTGACCTTACCCTTGATTATCGGGGTTAATTTGAATGGGTTTGACAGTATTTTCTGCATTGGTTGGTTTGACTAAGATGTAGTTGTGCATTTTACCAAGACTCGTTTCAATACATTTAATCTTTATTTCAGGTAACTGGTCTTGTCCCATTGGCAGTTTTACTTTCTTATTTCAAGTAAGATGACCTTAGAACTATAATCCGAAATGTCATCAAACAAGCGTCTGAAAACCGTTCAAAACAAGACACATTTCCTCAATTCACGTCATTTAAGCCAATGCTTGATATTTACTTTTTGTACAGTAGTGTGTGGACAGAAAGACGAAAGACATTATAAAGACAATACAATTGGGAAAATGTGGCCAATGGGTAATAAAATGAACCTGATTGAGCAAAACCAATGTGATTGTTGGATTCAGCAACATCAAAAGAGTCCTTAATCAGCTCACGAAACTTAGACACCAAATTTGTTGGCTCATTCACATATTTTTGAGTAATCAGTAAAAACTTAGACGGCAGCCATTTTAGGTGTAGTATGCCTCAGTCCTCCTAGGAACGCCCCCACCTCCTGGAGACGCCTCTGGACCTTTTGTCACCAGCCAAGCCACCAACCACTGCTCCTCAGCTCAGCAGAGCCCCTCCCCGCACAGTAGTGTTGTTTAGATGCCACAGCAGTGTGCTGAAGGGGGCGTGTCGGAAAGCTTCTTAAAGAGACAGAGGCCTATTTCAAGACGTTCAGTACAGCCATTTTGAGAGAGCAATTTTATTCAAGGCAGTTATTTTAATTTACTGCATATACAGACCAACAGAAGGTTACGTTATCATTGTAGTATGCTATAGACTGGTGCTATGTGATTGAAAAAGCATGATACCCCCTCTTTAAAGTGAAAAGCTGTTGTATGAAGCGTCCTAGGTGATGGCCATCCGTGTAATGAAAGAAAATGTGACTGAACACCTTGTACTTCTGGACACTTCAGGTCATTTACAGCTGCAGGTAATGACAGCACCGTAGATAATGGGTTTCCGGTGGCTTCGCGCTTGATCTTTCTTCAGTCTTTGACAGTTAAGTTACTCCATGCGACCCCTGCCCTGGTGTAGCGTTGGGTCAGTCCTTTATTAGCCGTCATTCAGTCTTTTATTTTCTCGCCCGCTGCTCGGAGCTGGCCTTCAGAAGCTGTGCGGGTGAGAGGTCAGTCAAATGTTTGCGGCTGGTCACGGCGGCCTCTGTCAGCTATGTTTTTAACCCGACTTTCACCACAACCAGATCGGCTTTCACAATTTAACACCCGCACACCTTCGCCCAGCACCGGACCAGAAAGCTGTGTCAGAGGCCCTCCCATCCTCCAATATTCCTGTAGTGTCTGTTGTTAGTCCTCCTTTGAAAAGTAAATGGACAAAGAACACTGGCTCTTGCTCTATCCATGTGCGGTTTCCTGCACTGGAGTATTCCGGTTATTGGCCATAATCCGGTGATTGCAGTTTTCGGCATATAGTGTTTATATGTTACTGAGAAATGGGGAAGCTCAAATCCCCTGTTTACATGATCAAATAAAGTATATGAGTATATTGAGGCTACATCTGTGCTGGCGGATACATTACTAAATATGTTGCCCATTCACTACATCCTGAGCTTCAGCAGACGACAGCAGTGGAGGATTGTGGGTAATTCGTTCCTTTACTCGTGCACTGGGTTCGAACCTGGGACTGGTGGGAGAGAGTGGAGCTGTCTCTTGGTATTGTTTTTTCAAGGTTTTCCACATCCCTTAACCCCCGCCTTAACTGAGCACATTTTCTTCTCATCCATATCATTTTCTTCTGCTTTATCCGGGGCCGGGTCGCGGAGGCAACAGTCTGAGCAGAGATGCCCAGACTTTCAGATCCACGCACACCTCCTCCAGCTCAGAGAGTCCCCAGCGTGTCCTGGGCCTTCCACGAGGCCTCCTCCCAATGCCTGGAACGCCTCAACTGGCTCTACTCCGAGCTCCTCCCGGGTGACTGAGCTCCTCACCCGATCTCGAAGGGTGGGTCCAGCCGCCCTGTGGAGGAAACTCATTCCGGCCGCTTGTCCTTTCGGTCATTATCCAGATCTCATGACCATATGAGGGCGGGAACGTAGATCGATCTGTAAATCGAGAGCTTCATTTTCTCCTGTTTACCCAAATCTATATAGGCCAGTGTTACGCCTCATTTGAAAGCTAAGACCTACAAAACGAATCGTGACTTTTTGTTGTGGTGTCGCCGCTTTAATGTCGTCTCTTTGTTGTCTTGTTTTGTAATTTTCTCTGCTTTTTTTGTCATGTTCTCATCTCGTTTTTGTTGCTTCTTTGTTGTATTTTCATCCTCATTTCTGTCGCTATTTGACCGTTTGTTCAAGAAGCTTTTAGATTTGGGTAAAGCCAAACCGGAGAAAATGTGCTCGGTTAAGGCGGGGGTTAAGAGGTTCAGCGATCTGTGACAGTTTTACATAAATCCGCCTTACGAGGCTTCTTTCAATCTAAAATATTAGGCTGTTCTTGTGCCTTGGACCTAAATGACTCTAACCTTGAGTAAGTTTTGAATTAAATGTGTCTCAAGCTTTGGGGAAACGTCGGAAGCCTTCGGGGAGTAACTCGGAAAGGGGCTGGAGGGGTTTACCGCACTTCATTTGGAGACCACCAAAGCTTCGTCCCAGTGACAGTCTGAGGTGCCTGTCTCTCTCCCACACACACACACTCGTACTGAGGAGCAGCCACACAGGGAGAACAAGGCGACAGAAACAAACGCTGCAACAACACAAAGCCACGCAAAACTGTTACAAAAGGCGTTAAGACGACAGTGGCAGGAGACAGAGGAGGCAGGAGAGAGGGCAGCGCGTCTGGACAGAGGGACAGCTGAGCGGACACGACGCTGGACACACACAGGCGCAGAGGACACACACGGAGATGAGGGGGTTTTACAAGAGAAAGGCACGTTTAGGTACTTTGCACGTCTTGTAAAGTTCAACATGGCATGGTTTTAGGTAATGAGTTCAATCAGCTGGTGGCTTGGTGCTGTCAGTGAAATTCGTATCTAACTTATTTCTTCGCCAGATGAGCCATTCATGAATTATGGGTATGGATTTGCATATGCTGTGGTCATGAAGTCTTTTGAGCGCTTGGTCCTGCCTCACCTCAAGACATCACCGCCCCCCTCCGGGACCTGCTGCAGTTCGCCTACAGAGCCAACAGGTCTGGACGACCAGTCAGTCTGGCCCTCCACTTCACCCTGGATCATCTGGACTCCTCAGGAACCTACGCCAGGATCCTGTTCATGGACTTCAGCTCTGCCTTCAACACCATCCTCCCTGGACTGCTACGAGACAAGCTCTACCAGTTCAGCCCGACTCCCTCTGCAGGTGGATCACTGACTTCCTGACGGACCGGAGTCAGCACGTGCAGCTGGGGAAGATCGTCTTGGAGACTCGGACTACAAACACTGGAACTCCTCAGGGCTGTGTACTTTCCCCTGGCTCTTCTCCCTGTACACAAACTGCTGCACCTCCAGTCACCAGTCCGTTGATCATGGACTTCAGGAAAGACACAGCCCCACCGTCCCCCCTCACCCTGACAGACTCTCCCACCCCCATCTCCATCATGGACTCCTTCCGTTTCCTGGGCACCACCATCACCCAGGACCTCAAATGAGAGCCAACCATCAGCTCCCTCATCAAGAAGGTCCAGCAGAGGATGTTCTTCCTACGGCAGCTGAAGAAACCAGGATGCTGTTGCAGTTCTACACGGCCATCATCAAGTCCATCCTCACCTCCTCCATCACCGTGTGGTACCCGGCGCTACAGAACGGGACAGGCATCGACTGCAGCGCATTGTGCTGCTGCTGAGAAGGTGATTGGCTGTGCGCTCCCATCTCTCCAGGACCTGTTCAACTCCAGGACCGGGAGGCGTGTGGGTCGGATCACAGCTGACCCTTCTCACCCCGTACATAGACTATTCACCCCTCTCCCCTCAGGCAGGAGGCTACGGTCTATCCAGACCCATACCTCCCACCCCATCAGACTCATGAACAATAACAAGACCCAATAACTTAGTTACAGACTCATGAATGTATCTGCTCTGTTGCACTGTGTGTCCACACTTAGATCTGCTGCTATCGCTTTATATCACTTATCACTTTACTTTATCATACACATCTGTAAATATAATCCTGCTGTGGTTCTATGACAATTGTTGTCTTCTTACCATATTTTACTTTTTATTTTGTATCTTATTTATTTAATAATTTTTATGCATGCCCCCTAAAGCCTTAAAGTTTTATAGCTTATTTTTATCTAAATTCTGTGTTATATGTTTTGCATGTCTGCACCAAGAAAAAATCCTAGTTTGTGAACCTGTTCTCAAACAATGGCAATAAAAACTATTCTGATTCTGATGACCCGTTAGAGATGTAAACTATGTGGCAATACAAGTGGTCATAGCTGAAACGAAACTAGGAGCTACTACTACTACTAGTTTGATATTTGTCGTGAGTCGTGTGGTACTAGAGCTGCACAAACTCGTTAAATACAGCTGCAGGAACCAGGCGGTATGAGGGGGATCGCCGTGTCGTCACGTCCGAGGCACTGGTGGGCAACGCAAATGTATTAAATAGATAATAATAGTTCTATGGTGGGTCAAAACATCGTTCACAAACAGAGCATTGCATCTGTGAAAAGATCAGTGCTGTAAAAGATCTGTGATTTAAATTAACAGCTCTTCAAGCTCGGAAAAATCAGCTGTTTGCCCACCAGTCACCAAAACATGAAAATCGCGGAAATAAACAATAACAACGATCCTCCCTATAGACACGGTGGATTAGCACAGAGATAAGTGAGTGCAACACACCGCTGATAACGCCTTTCTGAACATAAACACAAACCATATTGGTGCAACAAGCAGAAATAAGGGCGGGGAGGAGGGGTTACTAATTGAAATTAAACACACTTTTGAAATTATACCAAAATTACTAATTTAAATAATTGTAATTTAAATAATTGAGTTTAGATGTAACAGTTTAATAGTTGGTTCCCCCAGAACCTCACTTTCTCTGCTCCGGCCCTGCAGCCACGCCGTACTTCAGCTCAAACGTCTGCACCTTCCCCTCTTTCCTTTCTCACTTGTCGCTGCGAGTGCAGGCACTAGAGATCACTACAGGACTCTAATGTTTTGTCAGGATCCACACCTAAGTTTGCAGCGAATTTACTGCATTTGTATGAACGGGCCGTGCATGAAGTCTCCTCGCGTGGCGCAGGGATTCTGATCTGATCAGTCGCATTGGCATTTCTATAGCTCTTCTTTCTCATCGTTCTCATTGAATACTGAGAAGTGCCGTTTTTTTCCCCAGCAGCATTAATAAAACAGCAGCACAAATACTGTACAATGCCTTTTAATCACAATGGCCTCAAGTGTGGTGCCCCTTGAAGCATTTGATGCCCAAAGCACAGTGCTTTATGAGCGTATAGGAAGCATTTATAGATCTGGCCTGCCCCCTCATACAGGTACATTAGATTTGACCTGCCCCTCTCATACAGGTACATTTATATATTTGACTGCCCCTCTCATGCAGGTACATCAGATTTGACCTGCCCCTCTCATACAGGTACATTTATAGATTTGACCTGCCCCTCTCATGCAGGTACATCAGATTTGACCTGCCCCTCTCATACAGGTACATTTATAGATTTGACCTGCCCCTCTCATACAGGTACATTTATAGATTTGACCTGCCCCTCTCATACAGGTAGGCGGTGGCAGTTATTTTCTGAATGAGTATGAGGGTAAGTGGTGACTGTGGGTCTGAACAGGTTGGAGCCGCTCTGTCTGCTGCTCTGACTTTATTACTCTGTTGTTTTGTGGTGACCTCACTGAGTACTACTAAAAGCTAATAGTTGTAGTAGAATCTGCAGTTAGAATTACTCCAATTCTCAAATGTGTCACCGTCTTTTGAAAGAATAGGCCCTGTCAACATGACTGGACCTTTTATGCTGTCATGGGTTTTAGTTTTACATTACGTAACGGAGTTTGACGATCCTTTCTCTCAGGGCTGTGATTGTTTGGTTGGATCTGTGATGAAAAAGTTGATTATATTTAGGCTACATTCTTTCTCCAAACCGGAGAAAATGTGCTCGGTTAAGGCGGGAGTTAAGAGGTTAAACTGCCTTCATTACAGTATTTGGGCCCCAAATCTGATATGCAAATGAGAGACTACTGCATGAGTAAAACATGTGCAAATGACTCTGCTGCTGATCCACTTTTGCACGTGTGTTTTATTTTACACACGGGCAAACGGTAAAAGGTACCATACAATCAAACTGCAATTACCACATAAGTTGCGACACAATAGGTTTTTCCATTCCAGACCAGATCAGTGAGTCTGAATAAATTAAATGACTCAACTCTCTGTCATGGGATGGCGTCTGCTCTGATTTACGAGCCTCCCTCGCCCTCTCACTGCCCCGGTGCGTTCAGGGCCCATTGTAGTGGGCGGTCTGTGCACTCTGTAACACTGGTTTACTGCAGTGCTTGTGTGCACAGGGAGTCGTAGTGTTGCAATGATACTTTCATATGGGCATCGCTCAGACCGGTTGGACACAGACGGGTTTCACTGAGCGCCTCCGGGACGGCGCTCGGCAAACATCGCGTCATCGCACAGACTGAGGGAGTCCACGTCGGGCTGTAAAGGTCACAGATATGGACGGCTTTAGAGACTGTATGTCAATTTACACGAAAGACAGTTCATGGCTGAAATTAAAGCCATTCCGTTTAAAGCAGTACTAAGTAACTCTTGCCCCTAGAGGCCATAAGCGGAACTTCAGGTGTCTTAGCAAGTTACGATTTTTTAACTTATTAAATGTCTTGGAGAGTAAATACTACGCTGACAGAAAAGGTGAAGGGAGAGAGGGGTGTTGTACATCCAGTTATACAATGGGAATTTTTTTTTCACTCAAACTTGGCTGTAAATACTGTTTAAATTGGCGCTAGCCCGCAGTTAGCGTTGCCCGTTAGCCTGTTAACTTCTCTCCGTGATTCTATTAGTGTGTATTAGTTGCTCCGCCCCGGTGGCAGTCAAGTTGCAAGCATGGTTTTCTGGCCAGAGACCCCAAGGGGAGATGAAAGACCCTCCAATCATCCCATTAACACTTGTATTACCCCCACAGGGACTACGGAAAGGATTTATTAAGGTAAACACGTTACTTAGTACTGCTTTAACATTCACCAGTTCAATTTCATATAATTTCTTTTCACAATAACTTACAAAGGTGAAATTTTGCACACTGCATTATGTAGATGGAGTCTTTATTCAATGTGAATTTGATGAGAAAATCTTGTATAATTTTAACTGAAAATCAGCCAGTTCAGTTACAGTGGCCATCTTGTTCCTTCAGTGAAAGGAACTTACATATTTTGTTCATTTGTACACGTATAAGGCGGAGATTTCCTGTGAGGCCTTGTAATCTCAAACTTCACATACAGTGTAAATTTCAGGAGAAAATCCGGGTTTATAATGAATATATTTCATTTTATATGAAAGATAGGACATGGATGAAAAAAACCCATTTCAGTTAACATTCACCAATTCGATTTCATATCATTTATTTTCACAATAACTTAAAAAAGTGAAATTTTGCACACTGCATTACGTAGATACAATCTTTTTTCAATGTGAATTTCATGAGAAAATCTTCTATAAATTTGGAGATATTACAATTTAACTGAATATCAGCCAGTTCAGTTAGTGCGGCCATCTTGTTTCTTCAGTGAAAGGAACTTACATATTTTGTTCATTTTTACACGTATAAGGCAGAGATTTCCTGTGAGGCCTTGTAATCTCAAACTTCACATACAGTGTAAATTTCAGGAGAAAATCTGATTTATAATTCATTTCATATGAAAGATAGGACATGGATGAAAAAAAGCCATTCCAGTGAAAATTCACCAATATATATCCTTTTCAGAATAACTTACAAAGGTGAAATTTTGCACACTGCATTACGTAGATAACATCTTTTTTCAATGTGAATTTCATGAGAAAATCATATATAAATGTGGAGATATTACAATTTAACTGAATATCAGTCAGTTCAGTTACAGCGGCCATCTTGTTTCCTCAAAACCTATAATACCAAGATGTTATTTTAGGTGATATAACGTCAAGCAAAGTAGCTAAAATATAAGTTTATCGACTAGAAGTAAATAATAGCGCAAAATAATGACAAAAGTCAAAGTTAAAGGCCATGTACCCGTTGTTGTTGTTTTTGTTTCTATTAGTGTCTTTCAGTTTGTTGAAAAGGCAGGGGTTTTTATCAATAATGAGCTTGCAGGCTGGTTTGTGTTAGCATTACTGTGACAATGAACCTAAACAGTGACCCTGACAGTTGTGAAACGCGGTTATGAACTCATGCTGTGAAGAAGTGGGATGTGTAATGAACTTTCACTCAGTCTATCATTGTTGTAAAAGAAAATCAATAAAATCAAATAATCCGATGAAGGCCTTTAAAACGAACGTGAAAATACAACGCAAGTCCTGAGTAAATGTGCGCAAACATCTACAAAAAAAAAGAAAAGGATTCAGGGTTAACAAAGAAGCAACAAATAAAATAAGTTTTCAACTAATGGTCATGTCAGAATTAAGCTTTTGCCACACGGACTCACAGACTGCTACTTCAAAATAATACTATTGAAAAAGTGCCGTGTGAGAAAACGGATCCATGAGAAAAGTAGCAGTAATTGAAACAGTGACCCACGTCGGGCGTGTTCATGCACTCCACGGTTCGGCGCTGCACACGTACGGTGTCTCTCCTGCTGTAAACATCAGTAACCTGTGGGTGAACTTTGCTCAGGGCTTGGTTAGGTGCCAATGGAGCTTCCTCCCCCCCACCCCTCCTCCCCCCGCCTTCTCTGATTACAGGTTGTAGTATTATTAGTATGCACTGCTCCACATTACGCAGTTTTTGTGGAGCTGAGCCAAGTTTCACCCACAGACTGCCATTTAAATCAGCGAAATAAACAACAGAGCAGAGAGACGCTAGTGCTACGTGATCACAGACTATGTTCAGCCGATCAATATTTGATTGAAAATACGTAAAAACTCCTTAAACACTAAACGCAGCATGTATATTGACAGCTTTGTTGAAGCATATGAGTTCTTAAAAACAGTTGATATTGTTGCATATTTGACCTTTCAGTGGTTAGCGTAGCACCTTTACTCACCAAAAAACATGTTTTGTATGTTTTCACTGCTGATTGTAACTCCCAATGTTGCTGTTTCATTCCTTTTCTTTTGATGAAGTGAATCTGCTGCTGCTGCGTCTGCAATGAACTGATTTTTATAATGAACGCCAATGTATTATGTATTTTATATTATTATTATTTCTCATTTATATTTGCTGGGCAAATGTACCTGAATAAATGTGTGAGCAAGCCACAGGCAAAATTCTGCCATCATTGTGCATGGTAAACAATAAAGCTTTTCTTTTCTATTTCTATTTTATTCTTCATGGTTACATGTTTAGTTAGTTTAGTTTATTTCAGTGGCATGTCCAGACTTTTTTTCTGGGTGGCACCAGGACCAAGGTGGGGTGGGGGGGGGTCTAATTTAATTAATGTTATGTTATGTGCCAAATAAAAACTTAAAACAACAAGCAGGCAAAAACAGCACAACACATTTGGAACAAATGTCATTTAATATTAGTGAAGTAAAATCTCCTTGCTGGACAAAAATCCAAGCTGTGCCACCACTAACTAATGCTACTACCACAAAAAATAAAATGGGTTGGATTTTGTTACCTACAAATGCCAGTCAGCTTAGTAATAGTAATGTGCATTATAGCATTAATATTCATTTTATTTTGTATTCTATATGGAAGCTATAGTCTTAACAATCAGCGATTAGCACTGCATAACAAAAGACTTCTGATGACTGTGCAGGTGAGGGAGGGGTGTGCTACTGAGAAAACACTGCCACATATTCTTCCTCATGCTTCCTCAGCCTCCCTGAGTGGGGTGGCACCTGGTGTGGCCCAGCCACCCCCTAGAAACGCCACTGGTTTATTTATTTATTTGAACAGGGACAGTGTACAATATAAGATGCATTGTACCAGGTTGTAGCACTTGTTCTAATTTCCACCTGCAGTCCCTGGAGGTGGAATATACACATACATATACATTTCATTCCTAAAACCTATACCAGAAAACCTAAAACACTTGAAATAAAAATGGATCCTGAAGCATCATGGGGCCACGAGGACGGAAAGTTTCGACCTTGTTTTTAGAAATTCAAAACTCAATAAATCAGGCTAGGAATTAGATTTCAAAAATCCCTCTGATAGAAACTTCTAAATATTGTTAAGTCCAAGACAGTAAAGTTTGGCGTATGTTGGTGATACTCGCCACACTGTGAGAAAAATGCCTTTTTGAGAAATTGGCCATTGAACGATTACATTTCCCAAATAAATCTATGGTAAAACATGGAATCAGTGCAAAAATTAAACATGTCGTTGTAAAGATTAGGTTGTTTTTTTCTTTGTTTCCAAGTGAAAGTTTGAATGATAAAAAACAAATTGGCTTAAATCCTGAAAATGGACAAATTCTGAGTTTTGCCTGCAGTGTCTCCCATCACATGTGCATCCTGTAAGGTCAAGTTCTCTGACTCAGGCTATGATCAGACTGCAGATCCTGATGCTCAATATGGAGTTTTTGGGTCTAGGTTGCATATAGGCAAGTAAAATATAATAATATAATAAAACTGTATTTAGGTCACTTTAGCCTGCCATCTGGACTGTGTCATAAACGCACACACTTTATCTGAGTCTGTTTTACGGCCGTGACTTTAGAGTTTTAACCCTTTCACTGAAAGCTGCACATTAACCAACTTTCCCCTTTCTCCTCTTGGACACATAATGTTAAAACAATGTATTATTATAAAGCGAGGATTGGCAAGTTTACTTTAGAGTGTGAGTTAGAGTTTAGAGCCTGGAATATGCACACATGCAGTTCTTGGGAGCAAAACAAATGGAAAGTCTGGATCAAACAGTGCAAGTGTGAAAGGGGCCCATATCTCGTCACTGATCAAGCTGTGAAATGAGCTTCCTTCTTTAAACCCCCGGTATAGTTTGTAGACCTTTGTCTCTCTCCTGCAGATGTAGTAACCATTTCCAATGACACTTATCGCTTATGTGTGAAATTGTTCAAACATCACTTTGCCCCCTTTTTCATTCTGCTGTTCTAAAGTTGTAAAGTCATATCATCTTATTTGAAATAGTTTGTAGCTTGTAAGTAAGTGCTTTATTTTCTACAAATTATTCTCTTCATTCATGGCTTTCCTTAATGTTATTGGTGTGCTAATTGGTTTGAAAGATCACAACATGCCTGAACATAGTGTCTTTAGCTTTTATAACAGCGCGCATTTATAACTGTGGCATTGTTTCAATAAGCTTCTGTAATGTCAAAACATCCAGTGTTGCCTTCATGGCGGTTTGGTGTGGCCGCATATGCCCGATCCCGTCAGACCTTGGAAGGTAAGCAAGGTCTGGTCAGTACTTGGATGGGAGACCGTTTGGTAACACTAGGAAGCCTAGCCAGAGTGAGTGAGTAAGTGAGTGGAGGGGCTGATGGCGCAGACTGGTTGCCTCGCTTCCGTCAGTCTACCCCAGGGCAGTGCTGGCTACAATATAAGCTTACCACCACCAAGTATGGAGTAAATGATAAGTGCAATGTAAAGTGTCTTTGAGTGTCCAAAAAACCGCTATATAAAACCGATGCATTATTCATTTACCACCAAGATCTTGTAATATGATGATGGGAGAGTGTGACCACCGCGCTAAGCCTTCTCCAGCACATCCCAAAGATTCTCAATAGGGTTAAGATCTGGACTCTATGATGCTCCCTGATTCACTCTTTCACAATGTGAGCCCGATGAATCCTGGCATTGCCATCAGGGAAGAAGAAACCCACTGATGGAATAACCTGGTCATTCGGGATGTTCAGCTGATCTCATTCTTTGGGCTCATAGTGTTATTGAACCCAGACCTGACCAACAGCAGCCGCCCCAGATCAGAACAGTTAGTTAAATCCCGTGAAGATTTTTTGTTTGGTCACGTAGAGTATTATTGATCGACTGTGATCATGTGATTTCATTTGTGGATCATTAAAGTTTGTCTAAGACTTTACAAAAAAAACAATCAAAATTACATTTAATCTGGGTGTGAGCCGTGACTAAATTAGAAAATAACAACTCATTGATTCTAAATACAAAACTGAAACATAAGCAAACTTATCTCTGATGAATGATGGAGACGACCGTGGGCATCAGCTTCAGAATGAGTTTCATTGGCATCGTGAGTGAACATTAGACCTGCAATAACTATACACGCAAATACAACTCACTCTATGTCTGTTCATTACTTCATTACTTTAAAGTGTCTAGTCGCACAATTGCCACTAAAATAAGTCACAAACATGGATTAGGAATAACTTAAGTCCCCAAAGCAGCGCCCCACCAGCTCGTATCAGTCCTGCTTCAGTGTTAGCCCAGAGTGACCCGGTGACATATTTTATCACTTTCTGTTTTGCGTGTTTGTGCGGCGATGGTGTGTGCTGAGGGCTGGGCTCCAGGCAGCGTCATAAAAAGCTCTTATCATGATGGATCGACAGGACTTTGCCTCCATTTGTTTTGTATTTGTAGACTTTTATTGTCCCTGTTGGAAATGAGTCCCCTGCTTTTGACCCTTCAGCCAGTGCTGCCGGGGTCAAACCTGTGGTCGACGGCGGAGCAGGGCCCGGGGGGCCCATCCACAGGTCTGAGGCACGGTCCTGCAGTCACTAACACTTGGGCTGCACAATTACAATGTTACTTTTTTTCTTCCTGGTAAGTGTTGTTAATCGATTTATGCTTTAATCGAACAGACATATGAACTCCAGATAAGAAAAAACACAAAATGAAAACACCTTAAGTTGACTGCTGTAGATGTGTCAGCAGTGAACCCGGGTATTTTGGGTGGAAGTCCAATGATTTACTGACATGAGCTAAGTATTCATAGTTTTACCGATGGCCGGTGGTGGACTTATCTTCTTCTTTTGATTTGAATGTATTTGATCTCTTCACAGAGCATGCAGCTTTTATTATCTTTGGTGATTGAGTTTTTCCTCTCTCACTACATACTGTAGGTAAGGGTCTATCACTAACTGTGCAGGTGCATGTCAAATCTTTTTATCTTTTTCACTTAAGAAAGTAGTCTTATGTTATTATGGTTGGAGTTGAATAGAGTTTTGTCCAGTAGATATGTTTTATATATTTCGGCTGCTACGGCATCGAGCTAGACAGTCACAAGTTCAGATTTAAAAGAACAGACTCCCGAATCAAATGTTATAAGTTTACGGCCTCTCCTAGTAGTTTACAAAATGAGGAGAGAGAGAGAGACAGTATTTAGAAAGTAGACGATCAAGCTCCTCCCCCTTCCCTCCTGATTGGACGTGCTTATGTTACGTCAAATTGGGCGCGGGCCCAGACGGCCAATATTATGTAATCTATTACATTTGTAAAACATTTAAACTTTTTTTTAATTGTATTTTAACCCAATACACACTAATAGAATCACGAAGAAGAAGCTAACAGGCTAACGGGCAAAGCTAACTGCGGGCTAGCGCCACTTAAACAGTGTTTACAGCCAAGTTTGAGTGAAAAAAATTATTTCCGTTGTGTAATTGGATGTACAATATTCCTCTCTCCTTTTGTCTTTTCTGTCAGCGTAGTATTTACTCTCACGGACAATTAATGAGTAAAAAAACGCAACATGCTACGACACCTGCAGTGGCGCTTATGGCCTCCAGGGGCATGAGTTACTTAGTACTGCTTTAAAACAATAAAAAAAAAAAAACAACGGAACAACTTCATTAGCTACAACTCACTCATTGTAAATGTCCGCTGGTGGGTCGCGACCGCAAAGTGTGTCGTGACCCTTTCCCTTGGAACAATTCTTTCAATATTTATCTTCTGAAAAAGTATAGTAACACCATCTGAGTTGTTTGTTTGAGTTTTATTTCGAGCTAAGGCACAAAATCCAAGAAAAAACAGAAAAATATATATACACAATAAAAGAAAAAAAAAAAAGAAAAAATAATAATATACATTCTAACTCGAAAAGGAGTGGGAAGAAGACAAGCTTATTGACTCCCACCCCTGTTCATAAACTTAAATAACAATAACTAACAACACTGCATATTTCTTACCATCTTACAAGACAACTATCAACTGAGTTGGTTACATTTCAACAGAGTCTGTTAAAATGACTGTTATCAGCTTGTTTTCATCATGATTTCAGCTTTTCAGGCTCATCTAAAGCTTATTCAGCAGTGATTTGCAGGGAAAATACAACATTTTGCATTACATAAGAACAAATTCAATTCTTATTTGGGTTGCAGCTTGTCATATCGTGACGGTGAGTCCCGACACCAAATCTGTTGAGAACCACGGCTGTAGAGTCCAAAAGCTTTTGTATGACAGAAACCTTAACCTTAACTTTTGACAAACTTTACTCAGATAGAATAGAGTGGATTTTATTGTCTACTGAGGTGGAAATTAATCTTTAGCTCACGAACACATAAAGACACAAGACTAGGACAACACAAACAGGCTTCTACACTTTAGGAAAAAAAATACAAATGTTCTCTTTGTTCCCTGAATTAATGTCACTGACTAAGAATAGGAATAAGACATTTATTTATCAACTCAGTGCACACGTGCGCAGATGATGGGATTCAATGCAAACCGTTCTTCTGCACAGTGACGGTGACTTTCATTACGGTGTAAAACATTCCTCCAGCGTTTTTAAAAAGTCCTGACTCTCGCTGCTCCGCGCACACACACGTGTACACACAATTCACAATCGTCATATGTACAAACACAATCAGGCCATGTTGTGAGTAAAGTCATCCATCAGAGAGTTCGCGTGACCCGTCATGTGACCTGTTACCCATTAACACACTCGTCAATGGCACATATGCGTCTCCATTCACTCCTGTATCTACCACATAACTGTAAACACACCTGGGACCGCTGTGGCCTGGTCCTGCTCACAGAGAAGGAACGTCTTGCATTTGTTTATCACGACATTTCTTTACAGACGCCTCAAATCACCACAGTGGGCCATTACTCAAGCTTTGATTGTAGTCACAGCTGCTGAAGAGCTGACTGAAGGAAATACAGCCGATCTGCACAAACGACAGCTCCGACTTCCTTCAATCACTCACAGCACAGTCGGGCAAGGTTGGTGAAGTGTCTTGCACAAGGACACAGAGACAGTGCACTCATCAGAGCTGGGATATACCAACCTCCTGGTTATGGATGATTTATGTATTTGAATGAATGAATGAAGAACTTTATGTCATTATAGAATTGTACAACGTAATTGCGGGGAGAACATGACTCCTAATGAAGCTTCAGCTTATAAGAATGGGGTCCTTCCCCCCTTGCGTGGCTTAGCTGCGAGTCTTGCCCGCATACCTCCTTGTTTGCCTTTTTTTTTGTTTCCTGTAGCTCCTCTTATGATGCCTCCACTGTGCTGCAGGTGTGTGTGTGTGTGTGGGGGGGGGGGGGGGCTCTTGGGGCCTCTTAAGAAGAAATCTGTGGAGTTGAAGGTCTCAAATGCCGCTCGAAGACCTTTAGATTATCAGCGAGCTGTTTATTCAACAAGTGAAGGCCAAAAGTACAGATACTACTGCTCAAATATAACTCCAATAAAAGCTGCTCAGTCAAATTCTAACCAAATGAAAGTGCTGAAGCATTGTGTCGTGAATAATAACTTCTAATACACAGAATATTAGCGTCACAGCTCTAATATCCTCCACCTGTACTGCAACACGACGGCACAAACCTTCTTACTTGTCGTGAGTCAGGGGCAAGGACTGTGGCATAATCGAGTATTCTGTCGATTTTTTCATCGATTAAGCGAGTGATCGGATAAATTACACTTTTGTGTGTGTAAACATTATATTCATTGTCTCTTAAAATGAACAAGCAGCTGTCTTAACAGTAAACAAATGCCAGGGCGAAAATAAATTAAATATACAGCCTATTTTATTATTATATTAAAATGTGTGTAGCCACTGCTTTAACCCATATGAGAATAAAGAATAAATAGTTATAACATTAAGTATAAAAGTACATTATAAAAGTAAATATATTAAGTATTACTAATAACCCAATTCAAACAGTACAGTTGGGTTTTCAATTATATCCAGATGAGGTAGAACCATGTTTGTCTGCTCTACTTAGAGAACATGGGGAATAAGAAAAGACTTAAAGTAAGTGTTACTTTAAATAGTTGTATCATGTAAAAACAGACCCATGTGCCCCCCCACTCCTCCCCTCTCCCCCCGTCCTCCCTCAGCTGCAGTCAGTTTAAACATTGTGGAATGGATTGGGTTGAGTTGAGCATCAATGAACTTAATTTTGTCTTCAATAAACAAATAACAGTACAGCTAACATCTATCGTCTTAGAAAACAACATACTATTTGATTCAGTTCTGCTTCTGTCTCCTGGAGCTTCTTCTTCTGCAACTGCACACGCTAATTGTTTTTAGGGGTCAGTGGTTTTCTAAAAGCTAAAACACAAACCTGTCTTATTTATCAGCGTGGTAGTTGCTCTCTTTATTGACTGATTAGTGATACCTATCTCTTTTTGGTTAAACCTCCTTCGAAGGGGCGCATTGTGTTAGCGTTAGCCTCTGACATGTTAGCATTCACTCCTGACATGTTAGCGTTAGCCGTTGACGTCCACTTAAGGCTGATTAGTTGTCCATAAAGTGTGAAGAGTGTCATCCATTTCCCCTCGGCACTATCAGCTCCATCAGAGGGCAGGGGTCGTCCGGCCAGGGGTCTGCTGGTCAGGGGGAGAGGGGGGAGAGGGGGGAGAGGAAGTCATTGTTGTTTAGTGAGAGGCGACGCCGTTCACACCCGTTAATCAGTCTCACTGGAAACACTGTGTCGTCCTAATGGATCTTCATTCGTGAAATTTAGTAAATGCTCTAAGTGCCCAAAGAATGAGATCATCTGACGACCTGAATATCCTGAATGACCAGGTTATTCCATCAGTGGATTTCTTCTTCCCTGATACACGGGAATATTCCAAGATGACAACACCAGGATTCATGGAGCTCATATTGTGAAAGAGTGGATCAAGGAGTCCAGATCTTGACCCCATTGAGAATCTTTGGCTTTGAGTATAGTATAGATTATGAATTTCTTTGCTTACTGGATAATTTTTCACATTCAAAATCTAGAAAAAAAATCATTTTAAATACTAGAAAATATATATATTTTTTACAGACTAAATAAGAAATATTGTATGGACAATGATGATCCATAAAAAGCCGGCTTAAAGCGAACATGATTGAGAAATATACTTGTGTTTGAAATGTCTTTTGTGTGTTCGTCCATGGCCGCTCTTTAGTCCATGAGAGGAACACAACTGTTTCTACACACGACTGGAGTTTGGACCACAACTCTCTATGCTCTTATACTTTGTTCCTTGTAATATGTTCCTTTGTACTATTGTGATATGTTATTTTTTATTGTAATGATTTCGGGGTTGGCGCTCATAAGCTTTTGCTTCGGCCCACTCCTTTTGAGCAGAACTTCAACTGCTCAAATAAACAAATAAACTAAACTAAACTCTGAGCTGTGTTCAAATAGTCGTCTTGGCAAGGTCAGAAATATGTCCTTGTTGGGTCCTTGTCGAAGTACTTTAACTGCACGTAAAATGTAGGTTTTACCCTCCTGGAACCGCCACCTTAACGTGGTGGAGGGGTTTGAGAGCCTAAATGATCCTGGGAGCTCTGTTGTCGGGGGCTTCCAGGGCCAACAGGTCCTAGGTGACGGGTCAGACAAAGAGCGGTTCAGAAGCCCCTTATGAGAGACCAACAGGCCCGGTTAGAACCATGAGGCCGTCCTTCTGTGGACCCACCACCTGCAGGAGGAGCCATAGGGGCTGGTGCAATGTGATTTGGGCGCTCGGACGGCTGCCCCACGACCCGGCAACGGACAAGTGGAAGAAAATGGATGGATGGAAAATGTAGATTTTGAGTTTTCTTGGTGCTGTGAGATTTTATTGCTTTTGAAGTCCTTCTACAAACTCTAATAACATTAATGCAGCTTTTTAGTGTTTTAGAATGAACGTTTGTCTCGAAAAGTCTAACTTCCTAACATCTCGCTCCATGCAGGAATGGGCTGAATCATTCTCTCAGACGAGGACAGCAGCTCTGTGTGATTGGCAGGTCCGGAGCTCTGTGTGAGGAGGCCAGGGGCTCAGGCTGAATAAAGTTTCACTCATGAGAAGCACTACATGGATGTCAAAGATTTTAAACAGGTTATGAAATAAGTGAAGCACCCAGAGCTCCGTGCATAGAGTAAATCGTCACCATTCAGAGAGCTAGTCCCTGTGTATAATTACCACATGTGGAACAGAGTGAGTCACAGCAACATTCCTCTTTGTGTCACATTGAAGAACCTCTTCAGGTCGTCCCATAAAAACAGTGAGATCAGTATCAGAAGAAGACACACAGTAAACATGTCTGTTGTCTACTACGCCTCAGTTCTCTACCTCCTGACGTCAGCGCTTGGACAAAAATCCCTCGGAGACAGTTCTTCTCTGCCTCCTTCTCTGCAGTCGTACCTGTTTGTCCCCGTGTTTATGAGCGTGTCGGGGCATTCCTGACCGCAGTTACACAGCGGTAATTACAGAGAGACAGCGGCCGAGGCAGAGCGGAGCGGCCCAGGCGGGGGAGCGCGTGGGCGGGGAGGGCGCGCTAATACAGGCCCATTAGCACGTAGCTTCAAAAGGACGACCGGGTTTACAGACTCAAGTACAGAGACAGAGACAAAGGCTAATTAGAAGAGGAGACATCAGCGGGACAGAACTTCCTTTGGTCAAACAGAGCGGGTCAAATGCAGACGTTAAAAGCCTCTGTGCTTTTTAAGAGAAGAGGCCGTTCTCTTTGTTCACTTGTGTGCACAGGTTAAGAGGTCCTGAATCAATTTGTACAATTAGAAGGAGGGTTTTGTTTTGATGCTGGTCTTCGGAGTAGTTTTCCAGGAGTGCGTTAGAAAGTTATACCACAGTTTGAGAACAGATTTTTTTTATGTGCTGCGAATTTAACTGAGGAATTTAACCAGTTTTTGTTAAAAGTATGAGGCTTGAAGGAATAAATTATCAAGAATTGCAAGAAATATTCACACGATCAGAACATTTATGTCCAAGGTCGAGCTTGAGTTGAAGACAAAGCTCCCAAATATAGGGCGGGTAAAGAAAGACCAGTCTGGTTCATATTAGCCCGAATCTTGTATCAACCAGCCCAAACTTAGTTTAGTTTATTTGAGCAATTCACAATCATAATTTGCATCGTTACATCATTACACGGTAATGAAAACTCAAAAGGAGTAGGCCAAAGCAAGAAAGCTTATAAGTGCCTACCCCCTATTCAAAGTGATTACTTTCATGCATGATTAATTCAAGAAAATACAAAACATAATGGTAAGTCCTTTCAAGAGAAAAGGCCCATCGTAGCACTGGAAATATACATAACTGAAACGCATGTGTCCAGCTGCAGGTAATCCCCAATAGGGGTAATAATAACGGTGATACAAGCAGCATCTCGTGTGTTCATACAATGTAACGTTACCTTACATTATAAATTCCTGAGTTACCCGGGCACATGCATATCCGGAGCGTTTATGTGCCTGTTTAAGTACAAGTAATTAGACTAAACTAGGGATGTGCACCATTCAAGTTTAGCAATACATGGTTCACGATCCCCTCCTAGTTTAGTCTAATTACGATCCCCTGCCAAGCGCTGTAACAAACCGCCACATTAACGTGGTGGAGGGTTTGAGCGCCCGAATGATCCTGGGAGCTCTGTTGTCGGGGGTTTCGTGCCCCTGGTAGGGTCTCCCAGGGCAAACAGGTCCTAGGTGACGGGTCAGACAAAGAGCGATTCAGAAGCCCCTTATGAGAGACCAACAGGCCCGGTTAGAACCATGAGGCCGTCCTTCTGTGGACCCACCACCTGCAGGAGGAGCCATAGGGGCTGGTGCAATGTGATGTGGGCAGCTCCAACAGCTGCCCCCACGACCCGGCAACGGAAAAGTCAAAGAAAATGGATGGATGGATGGATATTTAAGCTGAATCAACCAATTAACTTCCTTTAATGCTGTACCTGTTTCAACCAGGGTCTATAAACGCAGCAAATGGAGAGTCACGTGATCAGCGGAGCTCCTGACCTCCAGAGGAAATGACGTCACCTCCACTTTTTTCCTGCGACATTAATTTCAGTTTATCTCAATAAAACTCATGAGGTAAACTCCACTATCCTTAGGTTAGGTTCAAAGTTAGTTTGGATGAGTTCGAGATAGCGTTGTCCTGGTGAGGTGACGTCATTTCCTGTGGAGAAGTGGAGCTCCACGTGCCCCTCATTCGGCTGCATTCAGATCCTTCTCGGACCAACAGGCATCAACACTTGGTCTATAAAGATACTGTACTTTTTTTTTTCCGGTACCAGTAGAACCTAAACTTTTTATTTATTTCAATACCATACTAGGATAGTCCAAACCAAACACAGAGTGAATCTGTCCAGAATGGAGCAGTCCACACCCGGTCTAGACCAGTCCAAAACCAGCGTAAAACCAATCCAACCCTAAATTGGACCATTCCAGACTGACACTGGACCAGTTCACAGTCTGGACCTGTCATAACTACACTGCCAAAAGAAGTCACACTCTCTAATATTTGATAGTAGCGCCTTTAGCCTTTATTACAGCAGGTATTCACAGTGGCATTGTTTCAAATAGCTTCTGCAATGTCAAAAGATTAATTCCCTTCCGGTATTGACCTTTCGCACGGTAATAATACCTCAGGAGCACTTCGACTTTACTGCGTGGACGTCAAAGTGCTCCTGTATTATTATGCCTCACAATATAGTTCCCCTTTTTATCCGCTTAGAAAATCAACTTGTTTAGTTTTGTGTAACTAGACTTGGATCGTGTAACTTTTCACGTAACTGTATTTAAATACGGGAAATGTGGAACAGCTTGGTAGCTTCTATCTTCACCCCAGTTTGGAGCTATAGGAATATGCTGGGAGAGGCTAAATGCTAACAACATCTTTCGTACATTTGCGTGACTCGTCAACTCGTCTAAGCTCAGGTAAGAACATATCTCAGTATGTAAAACGGTGGCCTATTCTTTAAAGCACATTTGTATTTAAAAACGTAGAATTTAGTGTCAGATGTGCACAACTTAAGACAGTTACAAGACTGTAGACTGAGGCTTGTAAAAGTTCACCGGCGCAGTTAAAGTTACGCCAAACAGCTTCAGTTTGTGTAACGTTATGTGACTGTCAGTAGCCTTACCTTAGAGCAGAGCTTGTTTGTTTTCGAGACAGCTGGGCGTAGGGCCGTCCACATTGTTTGACCCATTGTAGGCTGTGCTCCAGTTGTGTTTTCGGCTTTAGGAAGGGTAAGAATTCGACTCCCCCAGACTCACTCTTGTGGTACCGAGTGTTCGAGTGACTTACTCCATAGGCAGATCGCTTCACCATTTCGCTTCTTCTTCGTCCGGTAGGGTTTTTGGTGGTTAGCAGGAAACAAAGTGCATCGGCCAGTGCTCAGTGCTGCCATGTACAGTGCCATTGTTTTGCAGTGGAGTCTGTGGCTTGACAGACCTCGCTTCACTGTAACGGTGCTATGTATTGGGAAGGCCAATTGCATTCATTTTTCTTTTCTTGTTTTGATGTGTGTGTTATGGCGAGCGGACAATTGTTTATAATATCTTTGTGAATTGTCTTATATCTGTGTGTCTTGTTTGTATTTTTATGGAGCTGCTGAACTGTAAAACAAATTTCGGATCCTTGTATCTGACAATAAAGCATTTATCTATCTATCTATGATGAGAGAGTTTGACCACTGCGCAGAGTCTTCTCCAGCACATCCAAAGAGCAGCTGATCTCATTCTTTGGGCACATAGTGTTGCTGAACCTAGACCTGAATAACGGCAGCGTTTTTGTTTTGGTTAGGAAGTGCATTTACTCAAGTAAGAGTTACTTACGTTACTTTACAATAATTTCAGTTCACTTAAGTGAAAACTGTGGTTCAAAAAGTACTGGATAACATGTTTGTGAGCCCAGTGTGATTTTGCACTTGTTTTGTCTCAGTTTCATGCAGTTGTGTCGTTGTTCGAGAGCTGGTGAAATCGGGGACATGGGCTTTGACCTTCCAGGGACCCGTAGTTTCGTCTTGACCTCCCAGTCCAAAGTCTGCACCTCACCCCTCTCTCTCTCCTCTCATGTCCAGTTCAACATTAAGGTCAGTATAAAAGCCCATGATCAACGCGCTGCCCGCTCGGCGCCGGGCCTGAACTCTGCCCGGTTACCCGGCGGACGGAGCGCCGCGATTGGACGGCTAATGTGTAAATATTTGGAGCAGTTTGGATGGATCGTTCAGCGGCGGAGATGGGGAGGGGCAGGTTTAGGAGCTGCGGGGCTGATAGAGGGGTTCAGAGCAGGTCGAGGTGTTGAAGGGTCGACCGGAGTTTAGCCCCGCGCTCAACTTTGACTCCTGCTCCGGCCAATCACAGCCCACCTCCGACCAAAACCCATTAGGAGCTGATAGTGACGGAGTGGACCTGCTCTGAGATGGAAGAGTTTACTAAATCATAGGAATACATGGACAATGTTAACTCTATATCCACCTATATCCATCAGAGCTGTAACTACAGTGTGTGGCACAGACCGTCACCTTCTGCCACCAACCAGGCACATTTTTGTCATTACCCAAATCTAAAAGCTTCTTGGATAAAATTATGAAAAAAGTGACACAATAGCGACACCAAATGACAAAAAAGCGATGGAAAAAGCAGCAAAAATGTGACGAGAACACGGCCACAACGCAAGGAAAAAGACCTGTTTAGATCAGGTTTTGTTGGTCTTAGCTTTCAAATGAGACGTCACACTGGACTATAGCTCTCCAGTCAAGAAACATTTAGATTTGGGAGGAGAAAATGTGCTCGGTTAAAGTGCATATGGCCGGTTTTAATGCTTTTGATAATCTGACTTATTTAGAAGGATAACATCAGTTGCATAATTATCATTTCATTTCAGTGAAGCAGAAATTTTAATGAAGAAATGTTGGGCAGGAAAGTTATTTTTATTTGAATTTTTTAAGCTGCTGACAGGAAGTGACATAGATAGAGGTAAAGTTCCAGAGCAGTTTAACTGACTCATATCCCATACGTTTGTTAAGTGGTGACGTCACAGCTCTACTTCCGGGTCCGGCAGATGTGCAAAAAACTACGAAAAAACTCTTTAATACCACAATCAATATTTTGAAACTCAACAGAGAGTTACTGAACATACTTATTTATCAGGCCCATTAGCTAATGCTGTACCTACTGCTATAAAAGTAATATTTACCAAAACTGCTACTTCCGGGTTAGCGGAGAAAAATGCTAACGGCGCAGCAGCTCTGCTAAACCCGGACTTTAGTAAATATTACTTTTTTAGCAGTAGGTGCAGCATTTTTGGCTAATGAGTCTGAGAAATAAGTAACTTCAGTAACTCTCTGTTGAGTTTCAGAAATATTGATGGTTGTTTTTAAGAGTTTTTTATGTTTTTTTCTCGCATATTTGCCGGTCTGCCAGGACCCGGAAGCGGATGTTGTGACGTCACACGTATTGACTTAACATGGTTGCACAGCAACAGTTTAAAATTGTTTACCTTCTTCTATGTCACTTCCTCTCGGTGTCCAATAAGGAAGTGAAACTAAACGGCCAAACTAAAGAACGCTGGATATAATCTTTAGCAAAATCTTAAATATAATCGCGTTAACTATGTTTTAGAAAAATTGTGTCTAATGTGTCATATGCACTTTAAGGTGGGGGTTAGAAACTTTTGAAAGTGTCTATTCTCTCTGGGTCCTTGATGGTGACTTGATTATTTTTGAGACAATAGCCACATATGAACAAAACATATTTTTGTTCATATGTGGATTGTATAAAGGACTCCAGGAAGGGTAGCTGTCAAGACTATGGCAGCTAATGAGGATAGAAAATATCCCATTGCACTCATTGCACTTTTCTTAATTTAAGTGTAAAAAAAAAAAAAGTCTTTCTTGAAATGAGTGACTCAAATCACGGGTGAGTTTACTTTTAAAGAAATATGAACTTATTTCTGTGTTACTTTTAGCAGTGAATATGCTGGCAACCTGGAGCTGTAAGTAATTGTGTAAAAGACGACGTTGAAATCCGCTCGGTAAACTGTTCGTTGACACGTGATCCTCCTCGGTGGCTGATAAACATCTGCAGAGGCGTCCAGCAGGAGTGATGGAGCGGGAGGAAGCAGCAGACAGTGAAGCTCCGCGTGTTTGGGTAAATACAGGGGCTGGAGTGGGTTTGGGGTGAACCCAGGTCAGAAAAGGGGTCATGGAGGGTGGGTGGAGCTTCTTAAAATGTGTTCATCTCGATGTGTCCATGGAAAAAGTGCACTCCAGCTACTGCTCACTCCAGAAATGCTGTTGATGAACACTATACGAAGCATTCAAAGGATTAAAAAAGGTCTCCTCTTCCCCTCGTGACTCTTGGTTTTGGATGCAGCTCGAAGTGAAGCTTGTGTTTGGGTTCGACAGCTCAACGGTCGAGGCATTTTTAAGCTTTATAGTTTCTGTGACATTAAAAGGTCTTCAATAACATCGTTCATCACGATATTTTCATGGCTCAGTATATCGAACTTTCTGTTATCGTGACAGGCCTGCTCATACCGACATGAATTGCAAAGTTTATTCATGTCGAATTGTGCGAGTGAAAGGTTAAAGCGAGACGCTGCAGGTGAATGCCCTATTCAAAGGTTTTAAATGTAGAGATATCAATTTTAAACTTTTGCTGTGGCGCTGGCGTAAAAAAAGAAAAGTGCTGCAAGTTTTCTGTCATTTTATGTTTTCATATAAATAAGACCTTTTAAGCCTAAAAATGTCAAGATTTCCCATATTTTCAGTGACGAATTCTGAATAATCGATCGAGCCACGTTTAAATGTATGCTTTTATTTTGGTATAGGTTTTGGAAGTCTTGGTTACAGGTTACAGTTTTAATGAAGCTGTTTATTGGTGGAAAATCTGTAAATGTTAAAAGTTCACCTTTTTATTCAAAACTCAAATATTGTTCAGTCTGAGTCCGGAAATGTTAAGTCTGTCGGAGCAAATGAAGTGGAGCTACTGTCGCATCAATATGAGAAAATGCATTTTGACAAAATGTTTTTCATATAAATCTATGGAGAAACTTTGAATCAGTGCAGTAATTAACATGTTGTGGTGAAGATTATAGGTATCTTTTTGTTTCCAGGTGAAAGTTTATGGAGCAGATCTTGTGCCTGGCGCAAGGACAGCGCAAGCTTCAAGCGCTATGGTTATCTGTTGTTGCGCTGTGTGCCTGTATAAGCGCCTTACAACAGCCAGAAGGTCCCCAGGGTGCTTTCCAGTATAATAACAAGACATCAATAAATAACTTGCGAGAGGGCGTTGCTTACAAAATCAGGTTGACTGAGGCGTGGTTTATTACAAGCAGCTCTGAGGCGGTGCTCGTTTACATCAGGCTGCCTTGTGTTCTTCCTTCAGCATTATAGGCTCTCACAGGTCAAACTAAAAACTTTATTTACCCCTGGAGAGAAAGAGCCGGTCCTGCTGTGACGCGGGTCGGCACTCGCTCGGCCGTAATTGTGTTAACGTGACCAAAACAAATGCACATGTTCACCCCTACTCCCCACAACCCTTCTCCCTCACCCTCGCCATGGAGTCTGGTTGGCCAAGGGTGTTTCTCCACCCACGTACTTCCAACTTAAAAAGCGCTAAGTCTGGAGTGGATATGATCTGAAAGTGCGCTCCTACTAAGTGCAAAATGTTTTGCTATATTCGACTTTTTGGAGTTTTTAGCCATGTTGTTATGCTATTTCCTTATCAAAAACACCCCCAGAGCGGTTTTTGGCTTCATTCACACAGTTCTAAGTAATCCTC
Source organism: Neogobius melanostomus (assembly GCA_007210695.1). NCBI lineage: Eukaryota > Metazoa > Chordata > Actinopteri > Gobiiformes > Gobiidae > Neogobius > Neogobius melanostomus. The sequence goes on along the minus strand of VHKM01000589.1, from coordinate 224,531 downwards.
GTGAATCCTGCTCTCTGAGCTCCTGCTCTCCTGGAAAACGACTGAGTTGTGACGTATTTTATGTCATAGTGTCAAACAGGAAGTGCTTGACGTCTGTAATGTATTGCCTTACGGCCTGATTTTAATTTATAAAACAGCTTTTTCATTATTTCTGTAAGAAAGAAATAATAAAAAATTTTTAAAAAGGAACTCTCCGACGTGTCTGTGCTGTCCCGAGAGAGTAAACAAACGCACCCCCGGAGGATCCGAGCAGAAGTGTTGTTTGTGAAGACTGAGCTCTTTCTAACCTACTCTGGACACGCCTGTTCTTTTTTCTTACCCAACGATAATGTCACGGATTCGCGTTTGGCTACGAGAGGAACAGGACTATTCAACCTTCCTAAAGAAGAGTGCACTCGCCAGAAGTTGGAATTTCTTTCCAGGATTCAGCGACTTTATCAACCAACCTGATGGATGCTTGGTGAACCTTGACCAGAATCAGTGGATTAACTTTTATAACCAACTCAAGTCCCATAATGGAAACACCCGATGGACCAGAGTGATGAGTAAATCAAAACGCGTGTTAGCGTGTGTGTTAGCCATTTATAAAACTGTGTTGCACATGTAAACTCCTTATAACTGCATTATGTGAAGTAACTTCACTTTTGCAGCAATATTTATATTTATAATACTGCAAATGTGGAATGAGCGGAGAGAGGGGCGGAGTTAACTGAATCAAAGTGTCTTGTCTTCCGGGTTTGGAAAATACCCCCAGAAAATACTTTCTACTACTACTTCTCTATTTCTATACTATTTCTCTCAAAAATGAGTACTCCATAGTGATAGAGGTACAATATATCATATAAATGCCTATACTTTACTTTGGAATGGCTAAAATAGCTGATACAGCTCCTTTAAGAGAGAGACCAAAACCTGTGGTGTCTCCTCTTAAAGTGAGAATCTCGAATGGAACCCGGGACCTTCTTACTGTGTGGAGAACATGCTGCGAATGAACCTCACCGTCTCTCCAAGTTATGTTTTCCTTTCCGGTCTGTGTTTAAACGTGTGTGTTTGTGTGTGTGTGTGTGTGTGTGTGTGTGTGTGAGCAGTGAAAGTGCACAGACAGACGCTGAGCAGTAAACGAAGAAAGTCTGTCTCAGGAGGAAGTGGTCGGAGCATGTTGAGACCAGCTGCTGCACACATCTGGAACTCCCTGTGTTTACTGTATGTGTGTGTGAGTGTCTATGGGAGAGAGAGGCGTGTGCGAGCCGGTATGCGTGCACACTCAGAGTATCCACAACTGATTCAGCATGTTTTGGAAACTTGATAATTGGAATATAATGGCACTTTGTCTCTAAACTGTCAAACTGTCAGGAGTGATTCATAATCCGCTCTTCACGGCAGACATGCCATTTAAAGACGTCAATTAGTGATGGAAGTTAAATAGCACGATGCTTATTTGTTACAGAGTATTACACTTTAGGTACTTTAACCTCAACACAGAGGTTGGTAGAGTAGAGCCTTGAGTAAGAGTAGAACAAATACTAGAATAGTGTGAGTACTGATTAACTGTCTGATTTATGTTTCAGCAGTTACATAAATTATGAGAAACAAAACATGAAAACCAAAACATGTGAAAATTGTAAATAAGGGTGGCATGGCGGCACTCGTGCTTCACAGCAACAAGGTCCCGGGTTCGTTTCCCACCTGGACGGGGCCTTTCTGTGTGCAGTTACATGTTCACCCAGTGTCTACATAGGCTTCCTCCGGGTACTCGCGTTTCCACTACCACTAAAAACATGTACAATAGGGCAGGGCGATATGGCCAAAAATGTATATCACGGTATGAAAAACAAATATCACGATAACATATATTTGCCGATATAATTTACACCTGACAAAATACTTCAAAATCAAAGCCTTTAGCTGATGGGGAAAATACATTTAGAGCTATTTTATTCTCTTCATTCACCTAAATCTCTACCTCCATCTGGAAAAACACAGAAGATAAAACAATATTTAAAGAAAATACCATAAAAACAAAGAAAAAAATGTGGCCATCCGCCTTGCTCTGCCCAATCCCGTCAGACTTTGGAAGCTAAGCAGGGAAGGGCCTGGTCGGTACTTGGATGGGAGACCATTTAGTAACACCAGGAAGCCTAGCGAATGTAATGAGTGAGTGGTTGGTGGTGGTCGGAGGGGCCGATGGCGCAGACTGGTTGCCTCGCTTCCGTCAGTCTACCCCAGGGCAGCTGTGGCTACAATAGTAGCTTACCACCCCATGTATGGAGTGAATGAATAATGCAATGTAAATTGTCTTTGAGTGTCCAGAAAAGCGCTATATAAAACCCATGCATTATTATTATTATTATTATTATTATTATTAAAAGAAATCATGATGAAGATTTAAGTAATCAAACACATACTACACCTGTATGCGTGATATAAATTTACAAACTTAAAAGAGGCATAATTCAACCTGGAAGTCTAAGTCTTCTGCGTCTCCTGCCTCCAGCTGAGAGGGTCACGCCTCCACCTCAGCCTATCAGAGCAGAGCCACACCTTTGTCGCAGCCAATCATCGCCCTCGGTCCCACGTTTAAACCTCCGCGTTCATGGCTCGTCCGCCTCCACCCTGTCTCCGCTTCTTCAACCCACGGCTTCCCCCTGCTACTTCCTTTCCCCGGTCTCCATACCAGCACCAGTGTCCAAGCTAATCTACCCATCCATACTAACTTTAATGAATACATCGATGTGTCCTGCCGGGGTCTGATGTCAATACATCTTTCTAATCGCTGCTTTTGTCTCTGTTTGAGTCTATCCAGGTTGAAATAGTGTTTTATGTAATAAAACTGGTTCTAGAGGACAAATATTTAGTATAGTGTAGCATGTGCATAGGCAAATTACTCTGGATATCGTAATATAGTACGTACTGATGTTAGGCTAGATCGGAAGACTAGCTCAGCTCTCGGAGGTAGTGGCCCAATAATTAACATGAGACATATGTTTCTTTTGGTGATGGTACCATATATGTATTTGTGACTTAAAGAATAAATAACAAAATAGTAAGAGTAATAGTAACCCAACCTATCATAGTTCATTCATGTGTACACAATAAACATCATAATATTCCAAATTCATCCCATTTAAAGCGGTGGAATAAATAGGAAACCCCATGTTACTCATTGTAACATTGGACAATTGCAATTGATTAAACAGTTCGAATTCTCACCATTTGAGATAAACACTCTCACATTGATACTCAACCGGAGAGTATTATACTGGAATGTAACCCACAAATGAAAAAATACCAGCACTGCGTTCACCTATTCAAAGGCTAGATGCTACGTAGCCAGTCCATAGGGTTGGCACCGGAGCAAATGCTAAGTGCTAATAGCATAACAAACAAACACTCACCAAGACACGTTTTATTTCCGGCACGACGCGATCAAACGGCTCCTACTCCCGGGGTAGACGAGGACTAGAGAGTACCAACCGAGTAAGCACCCGAACATAGAAGAATTTAAGAATGAAAATCAATGGCCGCTGGCTGCTCTGCTTTATGACCGCAACACTGGAGGTCGCCATTGCTGTAGTACCTCCATATCGCCGCTAGTCTCCCATTGAAAAGCATTGGACTTTAGACACGTTAAAAACAACTTTAACGTCTGGTTTCTATTTTTTAAACACTTCCCACGGCTACATATTCCTCCTGAGATAACGCTGGGTTAGTCACAATTAAAGAAACCAAGCTGGTTTTCGAAATATTTTTTTGAAATCTCGTACTAATGAGGGTCGGACTGTTAGCATTGGAGCTGCACGAGCTACACGTCACGCAAGGGCCGAGTCTACAGTGAAGATCCCGCCCTTATGCCCTTATTAGGAACATGCTTCGTCAGAGCTGGGGAGGAGGAGTCTGTAAATCCGCCATGATTTCCCCCTCGAACGTAGTCATTGTGGTAAACCCTACTGAACGGGAACGGCCCCGACAGCTTGTAAGAAGTGCTACCGCTACGCGATTGGTTGGCCGCGGTCACATGACAGGTCATGACCCAAGTGACGCATAGACGCTTATACAGGCTAGATATTATTAGATATTATTTATTTATTTATAAACGGCCGATTTTTACCCGGGTTACAATAGCTATAGAAAAGTATCGGTCAGGTGTCGGTATCGTGAACCAAGTATCGTTAGAGTACTGGTATTGAAAAGATTTACGGACCACCCCAGATTACAGAATGCTACTTGTAATAGAAACACTGCAAGTACGGAGTAGAGTGAAGTCCTGGGCATCGTGGTCAACAGCAGATGTAGATGTGGCTTCCTGAAACCCGCCTCCATGATCTTAACCCAGTCCAGTTTGTTGTCCACACCTCGTCAAAAGCACACGCGAGATGTTCCATTTCATGCATACAGTATGTGAGTGATTTCTGAATGTTCCTTAGCCTCTGCGTGAAGCGTCATGGTGCCTGCTCATCCTGTACATTGCTTCTATATCAGAAAACTCTGTCCGTACTTCTCGCTCTCGATGCTGCTGCTGCTGCTGCTGTGCTGTGTGTGTGTGTGGGGGGGAGTCTCGTGGGGGGTCCGGTGACCACTTAAAGGAGGCCGCGGTCCAGACAGAGGCGTGTGTCATCAGCCAGACTCCCGCCGCCGCCGCATCCAAACAACACTCTCCGAGATCCACCAACAACAGAGCAAAGGGCAAAGAATTATAAACACATTAAACAGTCATAAGTGCTGTCAGTTTTATGGCGTGGCAGACGGGAGACTAAACCAGGACGAGATTAAGCCCAAATCAAAGGCTGTCGTGGGCAGCTTCTCCTGGTGCATCTGTCTCCACCTCCTCTTCTGTGTCTGTGTTTGTTTCCTTCTGCGCTCACCTGGCAGCAAGGGCTCGACATCTTATAACAGGGTTCGTACTCATTCTCCATTGAAAAAAATGTTTGCCAGACGTATTTCAGACATTCCTTGGCCGTTTTTGCGAAAAAGTAAAAAGTGCCAAGGAGCTTAAGGGCAGCTCTTGCTCTTTCTGTGCTGTAGTTCCCGCTCTGCTGCAGCGAGAGAGAGACCACACAGCTGCAGCTAACTTCAATTTTGACTGATCTCTACCACAAAGACAGACCAAATTCAACAATTGATATTATGAATAAATATTAGACAGATACGTTTAATTGAACATGGATCAAGCTAAAAGTAAGCTGCTAACGTTAGCAACTTTTCACCGTATTCACCTTGGATTGTTCTCCCCGTGTCTGCGTAGGTTTCCTTCGAGTACTCTGGTTTCCCCGACCACTAAAACATGTACAATAGCTTCCTCTGGGGCCAGGACTCCCCTGAAAAAGAGATTCTTAATCTCAGTGCGATGGCGGTAGCGCAGCGGTTAGCGCTCGTACAGTACTTGAGGTCTGGGTTCGATTCCCACCAGGGACGAGGCCTTTCTGTGTGGAGTTTGCATGTTCGCCCGTGTCCGCGTAGGTTTCATCCGGGTACTCCGGTTTCCCCTACCACTAAAAACATGTACAATAGGTGACTCCTCTGGCCAGGTGTTTCTGACCATTAGCCTGGCTCCACATCATGGAGATGGGTCCCCGAGTGCTGGCCCACTCTGGCAGCTCACTGCTCCTACAGGTCGCCTCAGCAGCATTGAGGATGGGTCAAATGCAATCCTACAAGGATTAATCAAGTATAACTTAACCTTTCCTGGTTAACTCCCGCTTTAACCGAGTTAATTTTCTCCAGTTCGGCTTTACCCAAATCTAAAAGCTTCTCGACTGGAGCCAGTGTAACGGCTCATTTGAAATCAAAGCTTCTTCCTTGTTTTTGTTATCACGCTTTTGTAGCTTTTGTTTTGCCATATTTCATAGTTTTCATTGCTTTTGAGTCACGTTTTTTCAATTGTTTTTGTAGTGCAATGTAACTGTGATCGAGCCACAAAAATGTGACCAAACATGTCATATAAGCAACTAAACCGTGATGAAAACACAAGCAAAAAACGACAATGATAACAAGGAAGAAGCTTGGATGAGTGTTGTAGGCCTTAGCTTTCAAATGAGGCTGTAAGCTCCAGTCAATGAAACTTTTAAATTCTGTTTCTGTGGGCGGCCTGAAAACGCCTTTGTCGGCCTGTGTAAACTAAGGGGGCACAATTCATGACTTCTGGAATAAGGTGAACACTGAATCATTTTTAAATGTTTTTTTTAAATGAAAAATACGCAACAACATTTGTGTTGTGTTTCGTTCAAAGACCTGTTGCTGTCTGTTGCTGGACACCCCTAGTGCACTATAGGGAAAAGTGTGGACATTCACACAGACGTAGAGTCTGGTTGTACCTGCTCAGAACTTCCTGGTCCCACTCTTCTTCATGAGTTTTCCATGGCTCTTTTCCTCTCTGATCTTTGCTCCAAACACACTGACCACACGCGGGACAAATCACAGAGGGAACAAGGACAGCGCGACACGTTTTAGTTTGAGAGCTGAATGTGCTCACATGCAACATTAGCCGAGTTTATTCAATACGAAACAAATGGAGATAAATATAACAGTCACAATGAGGTTTCCTGTGCACTTCCTCTCTTTCTCCCTCCCCTCTCCCACCCTCCTCCGGTCTTCTTCTGCGGTCTGTGGTCTGCAGTCGGACGCAGCTCCATCAAAGCAGTGGAAGTGTGTGGGACGATCCAACGCTGGAGTCGGAAGTCTTTAATGGGACCCCCCCCTCCCACAGAGCCCCCCCCCCGTCCTGTCGCAGAGTCCTGTCCCGCCACCGGATACAGGCACCACTCTCTCCTCTGCACTTTATTACTCCTACACCACAAGTCCAGGCGCTTTTAAACAAGTTAATCCACCTTTTTTTTGTGTGGTCTCCAAATGTCTTGGCATATTATCAGCTGAGAGACAAAGATTGGAGGTTTTCATCTCTGTGGTTCTCTTCGATTTCACTAAGTTCCTGCAATTCTCTTAAACACATGTAAGAAAACGCTGGTATTGTAGTTTGATAATTTAGGGGGAAAATACACTAATTGGTAAGGAGCATAGAATATGTTCTCTCCTGGAAACCATCAAAGTATGTGGAGGTTTGTCTGTTTCATGGCATTTAAATAACTTGTAACTGTGGTTTCTTCAACAGTAACATACCGTGTTATAAGATGATGTTTAGTGGCCACTGGATGTGTATCTGAGCCAAAGCAATTGGACCTTTATTACAGCTCATGCAACAGCAGTGTGGATCTACAGCAGTGTGGGATCTGCTCATGATCAAAAGGACAAGATCGCGGATACAAGTGTTCGAGGAGCTCAGAGTAGAGTCACTGCTCCTTCACCTCAACAGGAGCAGCTGAGGTGACTCGTGCGTCTGTATCGGAGCCTCCTGGTCGCCTCCCTCGGGAGGTGTTCTGGGCATGTCCCATTGGGAGGAGGCTCTCGAGAAGACCCAGGACAGGCCTCAGGATCGCCCCATCTCTGCTCAGGCTGCTGCCTCTGTGACCCGGCCCTGGATAAAGAGGAAGAAAATGGATGGATGGCACTATAGTAGTGTCCATCCATCCATCCATTTTCTTCCACTTCCACACTCCCACTTTCGTGGGGGCAGCTGTTGGAACTGCCCAGATCACATTGCACCAGCCCCTATGGCTCCTCCTGCAGGTGGTGGGTCCACAGAAGGACAGCCTCATGGTTCTAACCGGGCCTGTTGGTCTCTTATAAGGGGCTTCTGAACCGCTCTTTGTCTGACCCGTCACCTAGGACCTGTTTGCCCTGGGAGACCCTACCAGAGGCATGAAGCCCCCGACAACAGAGCTCCAGGATCATTCAGGTGCTCAAACCCCTCCACCATGTTAAGGTGGCGGTTCCAGGAGGGGTCTATAGTAGTCGCATCACACTAGTATAGTAGTGTCCATCCATCCATCCATTTTCTACTACTACTATACTACTATAGTAGTGTGATGCGATTGATTTTTTATTTAATTTTACTGATCGTTTTGTAGAAGCAATAACTGAAAACTCATTTTCGGTCATCACTAAAACAACCACAAACTTTTCATGCCATGGTCGATTTTGAGATTTGTCTGGTTTTCTCATTGAACATCTTCATTTTAAAGTAAAAGTACTGGATCAAATTCATGTTCACTTTATCCAATTTTTGTGCAACTTTGCATTTTGACCTGAAATCACTAAATGTTTGCAACATTCTGCCGAATGCCAAATAGTCTTCATTCACAAAACCATGGCACACAACTTTGAAACCCTCAGGCTTCATTTCCTTTGTTGAAGTTAAAAATAGCAAAAGTCTGCAGGTGGTTACACTTTCTTTTTTATTACATAAGATCAGACCAGATTACAAATCAAGAACAGAATATCTACTTTAGTGCAGATGCCTCACAGGGAAAAGCAGATCCCTGTCGTAAGGTCCTCCAGGCTCACTCTCTCTCAGCCTGGGGAGTCTGGCGCTAATCCGTGAAACAGTGAGAGTTGTTTTTGGAGCTCGGCCAGAGACAGAGCTGCTGCAGAGCCGTGAAACACCAGACCCGCTGCTGTTTGGATTCTGCTGTCATTCAAACATAGACCTCACACTTAACTACACGGAAAGACCATTGACAAGTGCGGTGATATTCAGAGGAAATGCATCATGTCTGTCCGAAGTCGGTGCACACTTGTCATTTATTTGACCTTTCAAGCATCGGGGCCTATGACGTCAGTTTTATTTTCCTGTTTCGCACCATCCAGAGAAGCAAACACACTTCACCTTGGTGCGTGTGGTCCCTGGTATCAGAAATGCCGAGCACCTCTGTATTTACAGTAAACTAACACGTAGCCAAATCACCCACGCATTTTGAAGCAGATTTGATGACACAGACAGATTTTATCAGAGAACGTTCCCGTCTCTGACTGAGATCTTCATGTCACCGCCGGCCTCTAAGACGGAGGACACTTTCCCAAGACTCTCTCTGCCTCCTCCTTTGTCCGTCTCCTCTCGGTTTCACCGTTTATTCTTCTTATGAAAGTCAAAATGACGGCTTTGTGTTGAAGACTGCCCCACTTTAGTAAACACGCACCAAAGACTCACCAAACAACAGTGTCAGGGCTTTCTCTTCCTGCGCAGATGTGAGCGCAGATAAGAGAACGCAAGGAGCACACGCCCAGAAAAAAGGTCGTTATAAACCGGAGTTTGAGCCGAGAAGAAAAGACAGGGATAGGCTTCATCGTCTGAGCGGGTCAAGTTTCAATCAGATCAGATCAGGAGGAAAACAATCTCAAACACACCAGCTCAAAATAGGCCTATCCCCAAAAGAACCAAGTCAAATTCACTAAACCGGGACTAAAAAAAATCAAAGATTAAAGTAAAACAAAATGATTTAAAGATAAAGGTGGGAGTGTTAAAGCATGTAAAATGAGTTTTCATACAAAACTAAGACATTTATACTTGCGTCAAAAGTATACAGTCTACAGTATGTAAATTATTATGCATCTCAGATTTTCTAAATTGTCAACTCAAATGACAGCACAATTTTCATTTTTACTGAAATCAAAAGCAATTCAAAAAAAACAACAACATCTCAGGTCAAGTTACATTTTAACATAGGACCCTTATTTGATAGAAGCTTCAAAATTCTTAAATCCATTAAACTAGAGAGTTTCTGCTTGGGTTTCTTTGCAGGATGTCAGAATAGCCTCCCAGAGCTGCTGTTTGGATGTGAACTGCCTCCCACCCTCATAGATGTTTTGAGGCTCCAAAGGTTCTCAATAGGGTTGAGGTCAGGGGAGGGGGAGGAGGGGGTCCACATCATGAGTTTCTTCACTTTTATGCCCATAGCAGCCAATGATGCAGAGGTATTCTTTACAGCATGACATGGTGCGTTGTCATGCATGAAGGTCAGAGGTAATTTTCACACCTTCAGGGATCCTAAAGGGGCCGACCAGCTCTCCTCACATAATTTCAGGCTAAAACATGACTCCGCCCCCTCCCTGCTGACGTCACAGCCTTGTTGGGACATGTTGGCCATTCACCAACCATCCACTACTCCATCCATCTGGACCACCCAGGGTTACACGGCACTCATCAGTGAACAAGACTGTTTGAAAATGAGTCTTCATGTATTTCTGGGCCACTGCAGCCGTTTCTGCTCGTCAGCTTCAGTGACCAGTTTAGTGGAGGCCGGATAGAAGGTTTATGCACAACTGCAGCCTCTGGAGGGTCCTACACCTTGGTGTTCGGGAGACTCCAGAGGCACCAGCAGCTTCAAATACCTGTTTGTTGCTTTGTAGCAGCTGTTCTCTTAATCTGATGTGTTTGTCTGGCAAAAAACATCCCCATTGTGCCTTTATCTGCACAAACCCGCGTGTTCTCTGAATCAGCCACAAATCTCTCAACAGTACGATGATGATGTTTTTGGCTCGATAAAATGAAAAAATCTTCAAAAAATATTGTTTAGTACAAGACTGGTGGCAGACTCTGTAGGAGCTTCTAAAGTGGAGATGTTGTTGCAAGAGTGGAATGAAAACACGGCCCTAAAGTTATATAGCGTTGGTGTATGCATCCTGTGTATTTCTCCTGTCTTTAGCCACGGCCATCCCCAGAAAAGAAATGCCCATATTTGGATTACAGCCTCATCTGGATGAAAATATGTCAATATTTGTGAATGAATACACATAGGGAAAAGGCAATTGCAGCACATTGTTGTAGTTACTTCCTGGATATCTCCGGCTCGTTCAAAACATCATAAAATAAGCATCGTAAAGGATAATGTTCGTCATATTGACACAAAAACCCTCAACATTGACCACTGTGTGAAAAATGTATGTATCCACCTGCAGCGTCTCGCCTTAAAACCACACAGAAGCAGCACCTCATGACATCATCAGGTGGAGCAGAGCGTTTTGAGTGGGTTTGACAGTGTGCTCTAAGTATTTGTGTAATTCAAGCTAATCTTCGGTGATGTGTTTGGAGTCAGAGACAGACCCCCTGCAGGGCACTGGCCTAAACGCTGAGCCCGTCTGCAGTACGTGACTCTGTTTGAGGAGATTTACGGCTGGCATCTGGACTTCCCTGATGATCTGCTATTGATTTGTGTTTAAGGACAAAGCTCCTGAAGTGTGCCCGGCTTGTTCAGTCTGACGCTGAATGAACGGGAGACTCACTGAGATCTATTGAGATGCGCTGACGACAGCAAACTGTGCAAATGACCCGTTTTCTTCTGAATACAAGAAAGGAACAGTCCAATTTACAGAACAAACAGAGGAGAAAAGGCACCGGCAGCTCAGATCAATGTTCATGAAACTCTATGCTTATATTACCTCCATCATCACTTTATGCAACTTTGCCTCACAGTTGTTTGCCAGAGAATCCACCTCAGCTAGACTTGGCCTAAACTGATTGAGAGGCCTTCTGGAACAGTTTGTAAAGATCTGCTGCTATTCACAACATAAGAGCCGTAATCAGAGGTGCCCCTTTGGACGATCATCATTCACACATTAGTGGAACACAACAGCTGTTCCTATTTGGGAAATTGTTACATATAATACATTTAAAACACACTTAAGAAAGTGGTTCTCCAGCAATCAAACCTCCACTTAATCATTAAACCTGCAGTGGTAAGCTGGGATGGGTTTAGTTAAATATTGTACATAGTTTTGATCATTGCATGTTGATAATGAAATTAGTTTTGTCCATTAAGCACTTGTCCAGGGACATTTACATTTACAGTACATGTACAGTTGTTCATAAATGTACATTATTCTTTTAAATGAACAAAAAGATACAAATCTCACTGAGACTTGTTGTAATGGGCTTAGGGATGACTTTAGTATATTTTTGTCTGTTCTAAGTGAACGGAAACAAAATCTGAAAACTATTTAACTAGTAATTTAAGCACATGTTTTTGCTTTGTAACTCTTTGTCTCCTGCAGCCATGTGGAGGAGCAGAAAATATTTGGTTATTTGGTTGTTACTACAACTGCTACAATTTTTTAAAACTTCTTCTACAATTACTGCTTCCTGACACCAGGATAGAAAGGGCTCATTAAGGCGACCGGTGGATCCTGGCTCTGCAGCCTTCGGGATGTGATGGTCACTGCTGGTCAGCAGATCTGCTAATGTGTTTATGGGTTAAGGCGGTGGTCATCCGGGAGGGTCACTCCAAGGCCTGGACCTGCGGGTCATGACAGGGCACCATGGGGCTAATGATGCCCACAGTCAGTGGTCAGAGATGGGTAGAGGCGCCTCGGGCTCTGGGGTCTCCTGGAGGTCTACTGGAGGTCTCCCTGAGGTCTCCTGGAGGTCCGCTGTCGACCAGTGTAGGAGGAGATGATCTCAAATATGAACAAAACAAGCATTTTTATATCTATCAAGCCTAATATGTCGGTCACAAGCACATAACATGATTGTGTTAGAAATGGTTTAATAATTGAATGATCGTATTGTGAAAAAACTAGTAATAATACTTATTTTGCTTATTGTAAACTTTGCTTTTGGGAATCATCATCAGATCTTGTGTAACTTCTGTTTAACACTTTTTCCGAGTCACAGTTGTCCCTAATACTTCCTCAAGTCCTGAACCAGTAAATACCATATTAGTCCAGTGCTCATGTTTCTGCACTGGCTCCTGTCGCTTAGAGATTTTGAAACAGCTCTGCTTGTGTAAAAGTCATGATCTAGAGTACATCTCTGTGAACTGTTAATGCCACTTTATCTTTAAACCAGCCTTTGGTCACTGAAAAAGAAAATCTACACGCACAGTAACCTCCTCGTTCTCGTCTGCCAGCGTTACTAATCCAAAAGCACATGTTTGGCTCGATGTTATTTATTAAGTGACATGGAGTGGGTCACTTCCTGGATTAGATGGACTGGTCAGTAGTCAATGAAGGGCTGGAGTGTCCGCAGGGTTGGACTGGTTTGGGGGGGTCTTTAAGGGTCCGGTTTGGCGCAGGTCAGGGGGTGATGGATGAGCTCTGGTCAGACTGTGGCAGATTGCAGCTTAATCAGCACTGGACAAAACAACAGCAGCATTTACGCCCCGACTACCACCCGAGGTCTCCTCAAAACCCACCCCCCTTTTCCTCAGCGCTAATGAGGACCAAGTTTTGCACTTTCAACTCCAGCCATAAGAGGTCACGTGGAGATTTATAGAGTAGATGTTTGTGTAAAACTATAAACTTAGCTGAATCCCACAAACTTTACATTCTCCTCAGAAGTCCTAATGTAGAGTTACAACGTTGTGAAGCTGGATATCACTGGAGAAGTTTATTTACAGTCAGTACAGGACCCAGAGACGTGAACTCTCAACACTTTGTGTGGGTATTGGTCGTTCAAGTCTAACTGCTTCCACATAAGAAGGTTTAAAAGTCAAAAGAGAGGCCATGAGGCAATGAACCAGTGCTGCAGGTAGGTCTTCCAGGTTAAATTTGTGAAGAAGTTTCATTATTGGCCAGCCCCGTGTTACGGAAAAGGCAAACATCAAACACAAATGAATGAGTCAGTAACAGCGATGCGTTGCCATGTGCCAGTACATGTTCAGAATTAGTTAGGTGTCGATTCGGCTGCAGTAAATGAGTTTGCCGTGCACTGATGTTAAGATTAGTGCAGTTAGAAATGTAGTGTTGATAGTCATTTTACACCGTTGTAACAGGCTCGTGTAGTGCGGTCGCCCTCAGGATTCTCACCCGTTATGTGTGAACCACCAGTCGTTCTATAATCTCGCTAAATCATGAAGTGCGTTCCCTCATTCTTAAAATCTTTAATCAAAGGCTGCATGAGGATAAGTGTATTTTGCAGGTTTTGGGTTGATGAGGGAATCCAGAAACATGAAAAAAAACTATGGTTAATACTTAGCGCAGATATTATCCATCAAACCAAGTTATAATTACAAGACGATTCAAACCTGTCACATGCACGTTAAGTCACATTCATCCCGCTGGTGGATTGGCGTCGTTGGGCGGTGCTTTTGTCAGTTGCCCCCTCCCCCTCCCATCGTCCCTGCCAGTGTTCCTTTGGGGCAGGCGTGTGCCGATTTGCGATTTGGGAGGGGGGGGGACGCGGGATTTATGACACAATTGGGAGTAACAAGTGTGCCACCGCGGACTCCAGACCACAGCAGCCGCGAGGGAGAGAGTCAGAGGCAGTAAGAACAAATACTTGGACGGACATATCTCATTTTTCTGCCATTTTGACAGACTGAAGATTTTGACTATTTGGGTTGACCACACAACATCCACGAATACAATGCAAACTTCATGCAACAGGCTTATTTTGTCCACAAATGAGCACTTTTATAACATACGTTTGTGGGGCAAAACAAAGGTTACCCTACAAAGAGAAAAACAATGTCAGGTATAGGGCGTTTAAAAGGACTTTTTCTCACGCATTAAAATCCCAGCATCAGGTGGTAATTAGACACCAGAAGCTCAGTGAATGAGTTCTGAAGGTTCTTTATTCATATTAATGCATTTGTAATATATTTAAGAGAGAGGTTTTTTCTGGTTTAGACCTGGTTTAAGTTTAGACATAATTTATTCAAGTTTAGGTCTATTTTAGAACTTTGTAACTTTGAATCCATAAAATAAAGTTGAAATTTGACCTGGTTATCATGGTTATCATTGGCACCTTTATTTTCCATCATGGCAGCCTGTAGGATTGTTTGTGAAGGCTCTCGTTCGTCCAGAGGATCCATCGTAGAGCAGCTAAATCATCGACTGGACTGGGTTTTGGTAAAGTTTCGCTTCGAGTCACAGCAGCATCTTCTTTTGGTCCGAAAAACAGTGGCGCCTCCAGAAATTGTTCATAGGGGTGGCCAGATGGGGCCACTTAAAATCTTGGGGTGGAAACCAAAACTATCAGCCATAATTTCACAATTGTATTTACTGTTGTAGTAAACTGGCCTGTAGAAAAGTATCAGAAAGACTTAAGGAAACGTCTACTGCTATACTTTGTTTTGTTTTTTTATATTTAATGTTACTAATGATCCAATAACATTCATAACTGATACTACAGTACTACAATTAACACTGGCCAGTGGGGTGGCCAATGGGGTGGCCAATGGGGTGGCCAATGGGGTGGCCAATGGGGTGGCCAATGGGGTGGCCAATGGGGTGGCCAATGGGGTGGCCAATGGGGTGGCCAGGAGTCGGCCAGGGGTGGCCACGGCCACCCCTGGCCGACTCCTGGCCATGGAATCTCCATGGCCAGGATTCATGGCCATGGCCATGGATTCCTGGAGATGGAATCTTCATCTCCAGAAACCCTGAAACCTCATCTCGCATTTTCAACTGGGAAACTAGAATTTTGAGTTTCTGAGATGAGATAACCTTTGATGCTTCAGCGTGACAGAGCGCAGCGATAACACGTTTTCATGTCTTTATGTCGAGAATATTTGTTTAACTACGCCGTTTTAATGTCGTCTCTTTTTCCACTTTGCGTCACGTAAGAAAAACAACGCTGAACTTGATGTTTGATCAAAGCAGACGCCAAAGCAGTAGTTCAGCGTAGACGACTTTCTCTTGTGTGTTTGTTAATGTTTAACTTTGCTACGACACAAAAGGCAGCATGAAACCAATAAAGAAACAAAGTACAGCCATTTTTTAATCAGTTTTAGACACAGAATGAGATCAGTAAAATAATAATTGTGATGATGTTATGATTGTACTGAGACAGGAGGGTAGAGACAGGAGGACATTGGGCTGCAGCTCATTTACATAAGGACAAAGCTAAGTGTCCTCACGTCTAATGAAGTGAAAGGACTACAGTTAGCCTTTAACACAACAGGCCAATATACAAGCTGCTTCATATTAGCTTTACGTTAATCAAAGAGGTTCTGGAGGAGGCAGGTTAAAGTGAAATCAAGTTTGAGATTCTAGCTTTCTCCATTAACATCTTAAAGTAGCTCCTACAAACTCCATACTTTCTAATCCTTGACAACATTTTTAAGGTTCTTGTTTAAGGGCTTTTTCCATTATATATTCCTTGCCTGATGTATTGAGCTTTGAACCCCCGAAAACAGGAAGTTGTTTGATCTTTTACAGATTTTTTTTTCCTACCTGCTTATTTGAAAACAAGATATCCCAAGATAACTCTCTGCCTCCCGCCTTCCCATAATCACCCTCTCATGTCCCGGGCCTGATTGAATTAGCCTCTAATGGGCCTCATTGTCGCCTCGTTACGGTTCTGACGCCTCTGCCCTAATGACCACACACAGACCGACTAAACTGCTGCTTTCACAAACATGGACGGTCACACCTGCTGTTTCTGGAGTGTGGTCTGCCAGAGGAGAGACTTCAGCACAAGTGGCTGTTCTGAGTGCACGAGTCGGCCAACAAAGCGAAGTGACCAGCAAAACAAACAAAACACTTTCAGAGCCATTCCATTAAAGTGAGTTAATATTGCACTCATTCAATATTTCTCAATAGATTTACGGTTGTAAGGACACAAGCCGTTTCTCACATCTACAAGTAAATAGCAGCTACAGACGGCATATATGTATTTTTCAATCTCTAAGTCCAAGCCTACAGGCCAACATTTGAATTTTGACCGTATGCTGTTGCTCTATTTGTCTTTTTCTTTTTTCAGATTTTGTGGCCTCAAGTCTTACTTCCTCATTTTGTTGTTTAAATCACATTTTTTGTCTCATGGACGCCTTGAACCTTTCACTGGTAATGCCTTGAGAGTGTTGAAGTTTATTTAGAAAGCAATCACTTAAACGCACTATATTTGTCAGTAAAAAGACAAAGTTGTGTTTAAAATGAATCTAAAATGCTCCCAAAACTATTTATTTTCATTCACAGTGAAAAATAAATTGATTGACAGCATTAATTCATACCATACATTTACTGTAACATTGATTCTGACATCCCCTCCTTAACGTGGTGGAGGGGTTTGAGCACCCGAATGATCCTGGAGCTCTGTTGTCGGGGCTTCGTGCCCCTGGTAGGGTCTCCCATGGCAACCAGGTCCTAGGTGTCGGGTCAGACAAAGAGCGGTTCAGAAGCCCCTTATGAGAGACCAACAGGCCCGGTTAGAACCATGAGGCCGTCCTTCTGTGGACCCACCACCTGCAGGAGGAGCCATAGGGGGCTGGTGCTCCAACAGCTGCCCCCACGACCCGGCAACGGACAAGTGGAAGAAAATGGATGGATGGATATTTGAAATGTCTGTCTCAGAAGGGCTTATAAAATACAATACAAAATAATAAATTTACTGTAACATTGATTCCGACATTACACAAAAGCACATAGAGCTAGTGCATTTCAATAACAATGGCTGCACACTTGGTCTCTTGTTAGAATGCGCTTTAGTTCATTTTTAAAATCCCCCAGATCTAAGTCCTGTTTCAGCTCAGGAGACGAGGAGTTCAGTGGTTTAGCTCCTGGACAGTGAAGGCTGACGGTCCAAGGTTTCTTTTCATACAGACACATGACGAACAGTGAGCTACTGATGGACAGTCACTGGCTACATGTTAGAAACATTATGTTGGATGTAAATTCTTGGAGGAAACGTTTGTGTTCATCAAGTTTTTCACTCAGAGCTAACGGCTGTAATAAAACAAACGACTTATACAAAAGATAGCTTGTGCTAAATGTGTTAGCCATTAGCTTCTGCTTCTGATGCTAAGCTTTTACCATGGTGCTGTGACTGTCCATCAGTAACTCACTGCCATGTAATCCTGAGCTATTACTTATTTGGAAAAGACGCTGCTACTAACTCACAGGCACATACGAGAGACGAAGAACAGTTCCATCGGAAGTCGCGTTTTGCTTTTGTAATAAAGTGTCCCGTTGTTTACCTCAAGTAAGTGGAAGGATACTTCAAAATAAGTCTTTAAAGGGATATTTCAGGATTTTTGACATTGGGCCTCATTTCCTAGTTATCCAGAGTGTTGTTGATGTCTGAAGATATTTTTTTCTTAAATTCATGCAGTTCTTATATTTGAAGAGTAGTTGCGCTAGGCTAGGGCAAGGCTAAAGCATTTCTATGGTAACAGTTAGCCTGCATTAAAAACAGTCTGACCCACTCCACAGTGCACCTGAGGCAAATCACTTATAACACCAGACTAACCATATAAATGTCTGTGTTAATAGAATTTTAACCATTAACGCAGCGGCGGAGTGATCTGCGAGAAAATAGTCCCTAAAATGAGGTAATTCATGTGATACAAGGTCAGTTATATTTCAAAAATTATTCTATCGACACAGACATTTATATGGTTAGTCTGGTGTTATAAGTGATTTACCTCAGGTGTACTGTGGAGTGTGTCAGACTGTTTTTAATGCAGGCTAGCTGATACCATAGACATGCACTAGCCTAAGACTAGCCTAGCGCCACACTCTGGATAACTATAGGAAATGAGGCCCTATGTCAAAAATCCCGAATATCCCTTTAATTTAAAAACTGCAGCCTATGAGGATTTCAGTCCAATTATGAAATACATAGGTGCATTGAGTTTCCTTGTGTACAAAATGCGCGGTATAAATAAACATGCCTTGCCTGATATCGAAAAAAAAGTACGCAGGCACCAGAAAAAATGATTGTATCTTTCGAGAACAGGTTTTGAGTCCTTTTGGGTCCAGGGACATCATTAAAGGAAGTGATTTGGTTGTTTCAGCTCAAATTAATGATACACATTTGGAATCAATTAACATTATTGTTTTGTTTTCTGGTTCTAGACGACAATCAATATCAATGTTCAAGTATTGATTTTTTTTTTTAAAGGGGGTATTATGTAAAATCGACTTTTTCAAGCGTTATATCATGTTATTATGTCATTCCCTCATTAAACACATGCCTGGAGTGTTGCCTTGGCTCATTCACATATTTTTGAGTAATCAGTAAAAACTTAGACGGCAGCCATTTTAGGTGTAGCTATGCCTCAGTCCTCCTAGGAACGCCCCCACCTCCTGGAGACGCCTCTGGACCTTTCGTCACCAGCCAAGCCACCAACCACTGCTCCTCAGCTCAGCAGAGCCCCTCCCCGCACAGTAGTGTTGTTTAGATGCCACAGCAGTGTGCTGAAGGGGGCGTGTCGGAAAGCTTCTTAAAGAGACAGAGGCCTATTTCAAGACGTTCAGTACAGCCATTTTGAGAGAGCAATTTTATTCAGGCAGTTATTTTAATTTACTGCATATACAGACCAACAGAAGGTTACGTCATCATTGTAGTATGCTATAGACTGGTGCTATGTGATTGAAAAAAGCATAATACCCCTCTTTAAGGTACCCAGCCCTACACATGTGGCACGTGTTGATTGAATCTTATTATTTAGCAAAGAGCCAACAAGATATGAATTCTTGTATAAGCGTATGGACTTATTGGGTTCAAGATCTGCGGAAATATGAACTAAAAAGGAACTCTATCAACGAAATGAAATGAAGTAGGCGTTTAAAAGTGATATTATCTGTGACTTTGCAGCCAAAATAAACCTAAACTACAATCAAATACTCAAATACTCAAGAAGATCATAATCTGGATATGGGTTCCCAGGAGCTTCACTGACATTGGTATCAGATGTATCTAAACCGAATTGTGATTATCTTTAGTATTATGGAAGTACATGGATTCTTGTGTATATTCCTGTTTCTAAACATCTTCAGCGGAGGCTCTAAATATCTGCCGCCGTCGCTTTGGCTGTTACTGAAGCAACAAGTGTTTCCAGCCCAGACTCCGTTGATATTAGCGCCTGTTAATCTGTAGACAGTGGGTGCAGATGGTCAGGACTGGAGTGAACTTAGATGACCCCCCTCCCCCTCCCCACTGACACAGCCTCGTACGACCGCCCACTTTTGGATCTCATGGGACGCCCAAACTGTGGAGAAACGTCGGCCTCTCGGTCCAGATAAACCACACACAGCGAGGACGTGCCAAGTCCACTCAGAAAGGAATGTATCTGTTAATGAGAAGGTTGTGGATTCAAACTAAATGTGCACGTCCTCCTCAGTCCCTTTCAATACACACTTCCCTGTTATCTTGGGGAGATGTAAACGACCGGCTTCGGCTAATGGCCTATTGACACTTGACTAATGCACTGCTGGTGTTCAACACGTTTGATCAGGGCGCAGACTGCGTTAGGCCCACGGCGTCGGGCAAACGTTTGGACTCACCGGGGGGACGGCGGGTCCACTCCTGTCAGCTGCTGCTTCAACAGGAGCTCGTCTTCCTGGGACCGAACTCTTCATTAAACATATTTACACTTAAAACAAACAGCGACACCACAGGCGAAACAAGGAGGAGGCACAGATACATGTGCCAGTAGTAACTTAACTTTTGTTCAATACCGTACTGGCATACTGGTATCATTTAATGTTACACAGCCCTACACATGTGTTATTGTTTGTCAGTCGCATATTGTATTGCTTTTTTTTTTAAACTTACGTTATGTTTAAGCTGCTCAAATGAGGGGCTAACCTTGAGTTCCTCGTCGTGGTTGTTACAAAGAGCTACCCCTCCTGAGTAAGGAACATAGTGTGTCAGGGGGTGAGGACCAGATTATAGCTTTCATCTCTGTTGCTGAACATCTTCTGAACATTTGTAGGATGTTCAGAAGTTATGTGTAACTTCATACATTACTTTGAATTTGATCAAATCCTCAACTCCTCCTGAAGATCTCGAAACCCTGCTATGGACTTACTAACTGTGGCATTGTTTCAATAAGCTTCTGCAATGTGAAAGGATCCAGTGCTGTGTTCAATTTTATACCTGATCTTGTATTGATGATGGGAGAGTGTGACCACAGCACAAAACCTTCTCCATCCAATATTTGAAATCCCATGAAAGAGGTTTGTTTCTATAATTCGCACAGTTAGGAAACCTGCCTCCTCCTGCCCCCTCTCTGCCCCCCCGGCTGGAGAAACAGACATAAGAGAGGGATCACAGAAAGAGCGGTCCCCCTAATGCCACTAAAGACCGCTCTATTCAGGGATTAGGAGGGAGAGAGAGAGTCCAAAATCCGGTGTGAGACTGAAATGACTTGTTGCTATTGGACAGTATTTGGCCAAATGATCATCATTGCGATATAAGAGGACGCCACATTCACCTCACAAAGAAGCCTTAAAATGATGCGGTTTTCCATTTGACTGAGGATCACACATTTTATGCATGAAAACCAGCCTGTAGTTTCAGCGACAAAATCAAAGTAATGGATTGAGCCAGATTTGAATTCATGGTTTTATTTTGGTGATATATAAGTTACAAAGAGTCTAGTTTAGATTTGAAAAGGCTATTTATAAGTGATAAAATCTGTAAAAATAATGTCTTGTTTTTTGGCGTCCAAATTTCAATCAATCAGGAGAAAGGTATTTTTATATAAACTGGAATATCGGTCTTGGCCCCAGGCCCTCGTTCACTGCTCATGAAAAACAGATCCGTGCAATAAGATACATTTATGTGCTGTCACGTGTTGTTCTTGTAGGGTTGTAAATAAAAATGTAATCCTTGATACTAAATAGATATTAATTAAAAGTCGTATCGAGGCTAAATATTGAATTGAGCAGGTATTGATACTTTCTGTCCCTTCCTCTGGCTGCATATTCATCACTGAGCAGCCCCTCCTCCTTCAGCTCCGATTCCACCGCTCTCCCGTTGAAAGGGCAGGCGTTTTGCTGCTTAGCTACTTAAGCTGTTTTCTCTTCAAATTCTCAATAAAATGAAGTGACATCAATGCCAAATGTTTAGTTACATGTGTACCATCAGACTCATGGATGTATTTGGAGATATTTTAAAGGTCAATTTTAAACATGGTTTGATGCTTTGAATTGATGATGTTCTGCCGACAGTGTTTTAACATGACGGTGATGGCCAAATCCAGTCAGTAAATAGTTTTTATTGCAGATTATATCAGTCGTACAGTGTAAACATTTGACTATGAATATCACAGTTGAAAATACAAAACATTTAATTAGAGAGAATAAATTAGACGTTTTATTACAGTGATTTTTGAAGAACACGGTGGAACCATAATATTATAAGCAAATATAGGGAGCGTTCTGCAGTGTACTGTAGATAGGCTAATACAGTGCAGATGTAAAAGGAGCAGGGATGGAAAGTAACTAAGTAAAAAGTACAAGTAAAAAGTACAGATTATGGGTACTTTTATTTTACTTAAAGGAACAGGCCACCATTTTTCCACACTGAGATATGTTCATACCTGAGCTTAGACGAGTTGATGCGTAACTGTCTGGTCTTTGTGTGTGCGCTCAGTCATGCAAAACGACCAAATATGTTGTTAGCATTTGGCCTCTCCCAGTATATTCCTATGGCTCCAAACGGGGGTGAAGTTAGAAGCGACCACGCTCTTCCACGTACGTAGGTACGTATAAACCGGTCTAAGCTCAGGTAAGAACATATCTCAATGTGGAAAAACGGTGGCCTGTTCCTTTAAGTACATTTTATGATGAAAATGTTTTACTTTTATTTCACTACATTTTCGAGCCTGTATCTGTACTTTCTACTCCACTGCATTTTTTAAATTGGGTTCAAAGTCAAAGTATTTTATTTTCAAAGTGACCTCTCTACGATAAACTGGTTTAGTCCCAGTTTAGACTTGGTTTAGTGGTTTACTCCTTTAGACCTTGTTTAGATCTGGTATAGACCTAGTTTAGTCCGGGTTTAGACCTGGTTTACTTCCTGTTTTTACCTGAGTTAGTGGTTTACTCGTTTAGACCTGGTTTGATTCAGATGATTAAAAAAATCCTGCACATTAGACTCTTATATACTTTTACTTTTTACTTATAAAGTACATTTTACAATGCATACTTTTATACTTTTACTTAAGTAAACATTTTATCAGCTACTTTTACTCATGTACATTTTTGGTCCTGTATCTGAATGTATCCTTACATTCAGCTTATAAAAAGAACTGAATGTAACAAGTACATTTCTCCATTGTGAGATCAATAAAGGCTCTTATCTTATCTTACTTAAGTAAGAATATTGAGAACTTCTTCCACCACTGAAAAAGAGACTGTGGTTTATATTTAAAGTGGGATTTTTAAAGGGGAATTTTATTTGATTATCGAATTCAAGTTTGAAATGTAAGTATTGTGACAACACTACACTCTTATTATTATTATTGAGGAAGTCCCTCAATAATCCACGGATCGGCACGGGGGCCGAGAATTATTTTTTTTCCAATCGGCAGTAAATAACCAGAAAACCACATCATGATTTATAATCCTGTTCATATTGGTTCAGAACCGCTCACAACGTCGCAACAACTACACTCGACCGCCCTTCGCTGATTGGTTCACTCCACTTCCTGTTTGCTCCACCTCAGACTCATTATCCGCCTGCTGCCGTGTCTCACATTAAAATCTCTTAAACATTAGTTTTGCACAATGTGGCCCCCTTTAAGCCACTGTACTGTATGAGACTTGCACCCCAGCTCCGTGAGTGAAGTGTGGGACAGAGCCCGGAGTTAAACCAACACAGAGCGGGGGGCTCCCTGTAGGCCATAACCCCCAACAATACCCCAGACCTAACCTTAGCCCGACAAAGACACACATATGAATGAGGCTGTGAGCAGGTCCTCCAGGGGGTAAAAACTACTAACATCCAGCCCCTCCCTGCGCCTTTGTACCGTTACATTACCTGTCCCTCCACAGGCGCTTCTACCTGCCCCGGGACAGACCTCCGGGAGGACTCCCACCGACCTGCCAAGCCTGAGCGGGGACTCTTTCATGGGACAAAGGAGCTCTTCAGATTAAAGTGATGCTCTGATAACAGCACTTTTACTGCCACATTCACAGATCAGGGGAGGGCAGTGGTCAGGGCCGGGACTAATGCACCAAGAGGAGCCCAAATCCCCTGCATCATACAGTCCTCTCTTCTTACTTTGAGTTGTTTTTAAAAGCCTGCAACACTTGAGCAATACGTCAGTAAGAGCCAGACTCAGCGTCACTTTTTACAAGAACTGGGCTCAACGCACGGGACGTTTTAGGCAAACTTCCTGTTGGCCAGTGAAGGATAAAGACTACTTCCTGTTTAACGTAAATCTAAGATAAGATAAGATTAAAAAAAAAAATACAGGAGAAAACTTAAACTTCCAGACTGAGTGTGTTTCTTAAAAATGAGTTTGGATGGTGGGGCCATGTTACCATTTGTTAAAGTCAAGGCTAAAACATTTACAGACGTCTCCTCCAGTATTTACACGATTTGTCATGTTGTAACTAAGTCATTTTCCGACAGCTCCATGTTTTCTGCCACGCACAGTTAAAAATGTATTTATTTTAACCAGACACGGCACGCGCACAGTGACGAACAGTGACTAAAGAGACAGATCCGTTTTATAAGAAAGAGAAAGACGGGTAAGTCCCAGATCGAACTGTCTGTATTATCTGTGTTATCTGCAGAAGCTTATAGGACAGGTTTACAGACCTGGTTTGCGGGTCACGTGTGCTCTCTCAGATCATAGATAATAACAGGCGGGCAACATGGTGGCGCAGCGGTTAGTGCTTCACAGCGAGAAGGTCCTGGGTTCAATCCCTGGTCAGGTTAAGAGGGCCTTTCTGCGTGGAGTTTGCATGTTCTCCCCTCCGGTTTCCCTTACCACTAAAAACATGTACAATAGGTCAGAATGAATGCGCGTGTGCGTGAGTGGTTGGTGGCGGTGGAGGGGCCGAAGGCAGCCTCGCTTCCGTCAGTCTACCCCACGGGCGGCTGTGGTGCTTTGGTAACTTGGAACAGGGTTTCCGCGGGCATTAAATCAACAATTCTGCACAAATCTGGCCTTATGGCAGAGTGGCAAGATCAAGCGATTTTTGAAAGAAAACCATAAGAAGTCCCGTTTTCTGTTTGCCAGAAGCCACCACGTGGCCTCCATGTGGCTTCTAGCAAACAGAAAACGGTATTACTTATGGTTTTCTTTTAAAAATGCCACTCTGCCATAAGGCCAGATGTGTGCAGTGTACGACTAATAGTTGTTCTGTGTACAGTTTCCCCCACCTGAGCTGTAGCTCTCTGCAGTTCATCCAGGGTCATCACAGACTTCTTGGTAACAGCTCTGGTCAGTGCGGTCCTTGTTCGGTCAGTAAGTTTAGGAGGACGGCCGGGTCTTGGTAGGTTTGCAGTGATGCCACACTCTTTCTATTCCTGGATGATGTATTTAACTGTACTTTGAGAGATGTTTTGGAAATGTTTTTTATAACCTAACCCAGCTTTATACTTCTCAATAACTTTATCTCGGACCCGTCTGGTGTGTTATTGGACTTCATGATGCTCTCTGTGCTTTAAACTGACCTCTGAGACTATCACAGAGCAGGTGCATTTATACAGAGACTTTATTACACACAGGTGGATTCTATTTATCATCATTAGTCATTTAGGTCAACATTGGATCATTCAGAGATCCTCACTGAACTTCTGGAGAGAGTTTGCTGCACTGAAAGTAAAGGGGCTGAATAATTTTGCACGCCCAATTTTTCAGTTTTTTATTTGTTAAAAAAGTTTGAAATATCCAATAAATTCCGTTCCACTTCATGATTGTGTCCACTTGTTGTTGATTCTTCACAAAAAATTACAGTTTTATATCTTTATGTTTGATGCCTGAAATGTGGCAAAAGGTCGAAAAGTTCAAGGGGGCCGAATATTTTCGCAAGGCACTGTAAGTTGAGTCCATTTACCATTTAAAAATTGTATTTGGGCATTAAAAATGTCATTAAAAGCATTAAATGTGACTTGCTTCTGCCTGTATAAACCCTGAGGTAACACAGGCTTGAAAAGCAGAATACAAATATGCCATCATTATTAATTATGCCATTATTAATTGTATTAAACAAAACACTGCTCTAATTTAGACTCTTGTTTCTGTAATTTGCAAATGGTAAAAATGTTTAGACACACAAAAGTGATATATGTGTCCCTTTCACAAATGCTCCATTTACAGTGTAGATCTATGAGGGCCAAAGAAATACAGGTTACTCAACTACTTTAATAATCACATATAGTATATTTGGCTGCATTGATTTATTGGACTTTGATCGTGTGTCCGCCTGGATGTTTGAGCTTTAATTCTCGTTAAATTACACACAGTATAATCCCTCATGGAAACCATGTCTCCTCCTCCAGATGTGAGTCCCAGTTTAGTAGTTTATAGTTTGGGTCAATAGAAACATGATCCATCCACCATAGGGAGGGAGGGCATCTGGCTTTACCAAATCACAAAGGAACTGCTGAAGTCAGAGTCACAGAGATAGAGGAGGAGGAGAGGACATTATTTACCT
This sequence comes from Neogobius melanostomus, assembly GCA_007210695.1. NCBI lineage: Eukaryota > Metazoa > Chordata > Actinopteri > Gobiiformes > Gobiidae > Neogobius > Neogobius melanostomus. Next base: position 198,362 of record VHKM01000589.1, on the reverse strand, counting down.
GTGTGAGAGCCACATGTGCCCGGATCTGAGCCGTGTTTGTGTTCTCCAAGATGAAGCGACGCGATGAGAGACAGACACACGCAACGCGAAAACAAAAAGAGAGAAGAGAGAAGTGAAAGAGGAGGAAGAGAGAGGGAGTTAGGGAGAGTCAGAGGAAGAAGAGAGAGCCGGAGCCCGAGGACCTCCCGGGAGAGAGGCTGTGTGGGGACAGAGGGTCTGACCACATCACAGCAGCAGCGGTCAGGGCTTCCTCCAACACAGACGCGCGCGCAGCCCTCACGCGCGCGCACTCTCACGCGCGCGCACTCACACGCGCGCGCACGGCAACACACACGCACCACACCAGACGCCGCGCACGGAGGAGAAAGGGAGAGGTCTGTCCCGCAGCTGTCCACCAGGAAGTCACTGCGAAAGAGTGGGATATTACCAACAGATTCGGGATCTAAAGTGACTAACTGCAGATAACATTTTAAAGTGAAATGTTATTTATTAGGAGCAATCACGATTTCCATGTGCAGGACACACAATGTAATGTCTGAACAAAATGCTGTGGTCTGTGATTGATAAAAAACAGAATTTAAAGGGGGGGTATTATGTAAAATCGACTTTTTCAAGCTTTATATCATGTTATTATGTCATTCCCTCATTAAACACATGCCTGGAGTGTTGCCTTGGCTCATTCACATATTTTTGAGTAATCAGTAAAAACTTAGACGGCAGCCATTTTAGGTGTAGCTATGCCTCAGTCCTCCTAGGAACGCCCCCACCTCCTGGAGACGCCTCTGGACCTTTTGTCACCAGCCAAGCCACCAACCACTGCTCCTCAGCTCAGCAGAGCCCCCTCCCCACACAGTAGTGTTGTTTAGATGCCACAGCAGTGTGCTGAAGGGGGCGTGTCGGAAAGCTTCTTAAAGAGACAGAGGCCTATTTCAAGACGTTCAGTACAGCCATTTTGAGAGAGCAATTTTATTCAAGGCAGTTATTTTAATTTACTGCATATACAGACCAACAGAAGGTTACGTCATCATTGTAGTATGCTATAGACTGGTGCTATGTGATTGAAAAAAGCATAATACCCCCTCTTTAAAAAAAGGTCAATTTTTTTTACTTCAGGGCAATCCAGCTGAATAAACAAGCAAATGCTAATAAAATGAAACATGCAATAAAATGCTCACATTACAATGTTTTTCTAATGGCAGATATTCAAAACATGATAAATTACGTTATACTAAGAGCTTTGATCAATAACAATGTAGAGCTACACTTCCCCGTGGGGGTTGCTAATGTTGTAAATATGCTCATATCAGAACCCGGACCGGTCTGAGAGGAAACAGATACAGGACGCACATATTTTTTACATGACAACTTGTCCTCTGACACCGGGTTCCACTGAAAGCTTTGGAGGAGGTTGTGTCATGTCTCAGCAGAACCATTTCAAACACTCAGCTCATGTCAGCTCAGCTCAGAACCAGGACTCACGTCACAGCCCTGGACTGAGCAATGATTAGCAAATTTGTGATCTCAAAATATCACGTTTTCAGGCTTCCTCACAGTCATATCGTGCTTCACAGCGAGAAGGTCCCGGGTTTGATCCCTGTGTGGGGCCTTTCTGTGTGGAGTTTGCATGTTCTCCCCAACGCAATGGAAAAATTGTTCTTTAACATGCACTGTCCCGACTACATAAACCAATACATAAATAATTTGTAATGATTCACTTTAGAAACGCATCAGAGTTGCCTCAGAAAGACCCAACATCCAAAGGTTTTCAGGAAGTTGACACCGTCTTCTTCTGTCTCATCATCCAGCGTTTACTGGACAATGGCCTGCACTGCATTTTCATTGATACCTCATCATTTCTGTGTTATGGCAGATCGAGAGCGGGCGTTATCGCTAAGTTCAGTTTTTTAGGAGACTACATCCCTTTCTAAGTTAATAACTGGATCGAGCAGCGTCCCAAGGCATTTCTTCTATCCAGCATCCAGCCTACGATTTCAAACGTTAGCTCTTCAATTCCGGCCCGCCAACGCCCAAGCCTCACCAAATGCCTCAACCAGCTGAGAACATTCATCACTGACCTTTATCCATTGGCTAAACAGGTGAACAACACCAGTGTTTTCATTGATACAAAGAAATGTAATGCTTCACTGTTACGCGCTGGCCCCTGGTGAGTGCAAATACCCAACGTCTGCAAACAGTTCCACCACCTGAGCTACAGACGCCATGTTTTCTGAGAGGAAAACACAAGATTCATACTTCACCTGCTAATATGGCTAACAAACCTTTAGACGTCAGCATAGAAATACATTTAAATAGTAGGGCACTTTAGTCGCGATCCAATACATTTTGCGATCCAATATTATCCAATGCACGAAGAATCATAATAAACTATTATAATGAGTTTACCGGCACATTACACAACTTTGCAGGGGAATTTTTCTGGCTCACTGTCACAGAAATGCTACAAAACTCGCCTGAAAGTTCATGAATATTGATACAATTTATATTTAGATGCACAGGGTTTTTCCCTATACTAAAAGAGGGCAAGAATATGTCATTCCACTACTAGGTAAAGTACATAGTTTCCTATACGATTGCATTATATTGCAAAACGATATTTTGTCCCTCTTAGCTATATTCTCGATACATACTTTGTTACTGTGTTTGTCGGGATGGTAGTAATCAGAGAGCGGTGGAAAAGTGGTGGGCGCCATGTTTGTGTGGGCTTAAAGGGCAGGTCGGTGGCGGACATGTTTGTGTGGTCAGTGGGAGACTGTCGCTGTAAATATTGAGCTGGAATCAAAGGGCATAAACGCAGGGATTTCCACACGGGTCCCGAGCTCCATCTGATAACGTTTGACCCACACATGAGGAGGAGGGGGAGAGGAAGCGGGACGGGCGCTCTGATAAGATAACCATCAAGATACAGCAAGGAGAGAGGGAAAGTTAAAGTTATGGTGGGTCATCGCACTGTCGTCTCTAAGGGTATCATGAGGAAACTGACTGGGCCAGTGGCACAGTGGTTAGCGCACAATTAGCTTTTCAGGCTAATTAAGGAATTAATGAAAAGAAGTCTAAGTTCTGCTTGCCCGGACAAAGGCCTACAAAGGGGCAACGCGTATGTTTTAATCAAATGCCTCAGTTTTGTATCTTTTTGAAGTTATTTGCTGATCCCTGCACTGAAGAGCACCAACGCGTCGTCTTCTGAAAGAACCAGGATATCCAAGTAGCACTCCTGCTTTAGATCAGGTAAGTTGCTGTATCAAATATCTGCACATATTGATATAAATGAAAAAGGGAGGATTCTCCTTTCATAACTGACCAACGAGGCACTTTCTTATCTTATACTTTATTGTATTTGTTTATTTGAACAGGGACCGCGCACATTAATCAAGGAGGAACTTACCTGGTCTAAGCAGGAGTGCTACTTGGATATCCTGGTTCTTTCAGAAGATGTCGCTTCTATGCTCTTCAGTGCAGGGATCAGCAAATAACTTTAAAAAAGATATAAAACTGAGGCACTCAAAGGAAATAAAAGTTCAAAAGGCCTTTATTGTAGCATGGACATCCTGTGTATTACAGGATAAGGTTCAAGCTTTTACTTATTGTGTTTAAATATCTCCATGGCACTGCTGTATTTGTCTGAGCTCCTTATACGTCACGCCCCTCCTGGGGCTCTGAGATCTGCCGATCAGCTGTTGCTGGAGGTTTCTCGCTCCAAGCGCGACCAGAGGGCCCAAACTGTGGAATGACCTTCCTCTCCACATAAGAGCTGCACAGACACTGGATCATTTTAAAACCCTGCTTAAGACACATTTCTACTCCAAAGCTTTTAACACTGTTTAGCTCATATCATGGCCAAAATCTGAGCTGTTAGTGCTTTGCTGCTTGTATAGATTGTGTATTGTCTTTTTTTGAACTGTAGACCTTTGTGACCTTTTGTGAAGCACTTTGGTCAACAAGAGTTGTTTTTAATGTGCTATACAGTATACAGTACATTTGATTTTTAACGATATTCTAATTTTACGAGTTTCACTTATACACATTTTATATTGTTTCTATTTACCTTTTCTCTTGTAGCACTTTGTGATTTTATCTGTGAAAAACACTTTAGAAATAAACTTTATTTATTTACTTACTTATCATGAATTAAAAGATGAATTTTAATAATCAGATGAAGTGTCTTTATTGTGTGTTTAGCTGAGGGAGCTGTGCAGGAGGAAGAAGGAGGTGGAGGAGCTGACCAGTGCAGGACGCCACGCTCTGAAACAGGGACAAACCCAGTAGGTGGTGCACCATTTCAGAGGATCCGAGGAGCACTGAAGGCAGCCAGTCAGGTTTCCTGCGGGTGTTTTCCTCCAAAAACATGCTGGTCAGGTTGGTCCATGGTGGTGGCACAGCTCAGTCGTAGCGTTAGCACTGACTCTGCCTGCTCCACATTAACGCACTCACAGTTCAGTTCAGTCGATACGCGCTTCATAGAGCCACTAATCCAGAGAGGTTTGTCTATCCAGGTCAGAGACTCCAGGACAGGTTCATGGCAGTTCGTAGTCCTGGTCTACGCTGGACTCAGTTTTCATTTAGACCTGAATCATTCCATGCTCTGCGGTGGTAGGCTACTATTGATTCCACAGCTGCCCTGGGGGTAGACTGACAGAAGCCAGGCTGCCAATCTGCGCCATCAGCCTCTTCGACCACCACCAACCACTCACACACAGACAAGGTGGGTAAAGTGTCTTGCCCAAGGACAGTCTGCTTCAACAGGATTCCAATTCTATCATGAGACGACCCGCTCTAGCTCTAGTCTGATTTAGTCCTGGTTCAGTCTCATAATCCAATGTGTCTCGGCTCTCTCTAGATTTGAGATTTCAGACAAACTGACTCCCTGATCCAAAAGTCCCAGGTTTGATTCCCAGCTCTTGACTCTTTATCCCCTTGCTCTCCTGTTGAAAGCCTTTACGGGCCGCTGTATAAAAATAAACGTTGATCCGAGTTTGCCTCTTCTCATTCAATCACAAGCTATCGTCTAGCAATTCATTCATAACCAGCAAACAGGGTCCATGCCTTTAAACGTGAAAGTGTTTCCCATTGAGAGCAGAGGATTATCAACTGCTGGCGTAAAGTCTGCAGTAAAACTCGCAGTGACAGTTGTGTGTGAAGCGCTGCCAAAGGAGAAACTGACACGGCCAGTTCTGACGTACAGAGGAGAGAGAGGGAGAGTCTATTCTAATCTAACAGAGTCACGAGTGGGAGGAGAGCGCTGATATGCCCCCGACAGGCCATCGCCGGTACAGCAGCTGGAGAGACAAACAAGCTCGGACTGAGGGGATTCTGTGGGAAGCAGCACTTTTTTAGGCCTTAGGTTCTCAAGATCACTGGAACAACTTACTGCTTCAGCCTCTATTTGGCCATTAGTCATTTTCAGGAGGATATTTGACGACATGAAAGAAATTCAGTTTAAGCAACACTCTCTTCATGTTTTGTCAACACTTTATAGTACCTATACTTTTTCATACGTTTTCCCCTGATATCGGGGAACATAAGGGTCGATATGATTTGTGTTGCGATACAGTTGTGTGTGAGTGTTTTGGTTCATTTGTAAAGTTTCCAGAAGTGATAAAGTAACTGGATCTGTCTGGACTTTGTAAACATGCAAAGGCACATTACGTATAGCTAGTTTGTATAGTATAAACGTTCGCCCTTGTTTCAGCACCATATACGTATAAAACCATTTTTTGCATAAAAATTGCTCAAAATTGTGGTGACAAAATCTAAATAATGGATCCAGGTTTAATTTTTTATTTTTTATTTTTTATTTTTTGCAGTTCAGCGCTCAATAAATCAGGCCGGAATTAAAAGGATATTTCGGGATTTTTGACATAGGGCCTCATTTCCTAGTTATCCAGAGTGTTGTTGATGTCTGGAGATATTTTTTTCTTAAATGCATGCAGTTTTTATATTTGAAGAGTCTAGTGGCGCTAGGCTAGGGCAAGGCTAAAGCATTTCTATGGTATCAGTTAGCCTGCATTAAAAACAGTCTGACCCACTCCACAGTGCACCTGAGTTAAATCACTTATAACACCAGATTAACCATATAAATGTCTGTCGATAGAATCATTTTTGCAATATAACTGACCTTGTATCACATGAATTACCACATTTTGATGGGCTATTTTCTCGCAGATCACTCCGCTGCTGCGTTAGCTTACAGCCACGAAGCTGATGCTGCTCAAATATAAGTTATTTTAAATGCAAAATGGTTAAAATTATTCTATCGACACAGACATTAATATTGTTAGTCTGGTGTTATAAGTGATTTACCTCAGGTGCACTGTGGAGTGGGTCAGACTGTTTTTAATGCAGGCTAACTGATACCATAGAAATACTTTAGCCTTGCTCTAGCCTAGCGCAACTAGACTCTTAAATATAAGAACTGCATGAATTTAATTTAAAAAAAAAATCTCCAGACATCAACAACACTCTGGATAACTAGGAAATGAGGCCCTATGTCAAAAATCCTGAAATATCCCTTTAAGGAATTTGATATAAAGACTATAAATGATTAACAAATGATGAGGAATGCTCTGTAAATGTTTTATAAACGATGAATGAAGTATTTACAGACACTTTATAAATGCTTAGTTGTGGGATTTTATACAATGCCACCCATAGGAATCACAGAAACAGCGTTAGCTAAGCCTGTTCCTACAAATCTGTCCTTCCGTCCTGGACCTGTTTGAATTAAGCGTTCTACACCCATACACTACTAAAGTATGGCGAGGTATGTTTTGTTCGTTGGCATTTATATAATGTCTGTGGTTTCTTTATCATTAGCATTTTACAAGATGATAGTGGATATTGTGTGCGTTTCCGACCCACAAAAAAAGAAACTTAACAGAATATGATTTAGCATTTAGCTCAGAGGACACTTTTCGAAGCTAAGTTGTATCTAAAGTAAAATCTCAGACGGTCTGTAGTACATTCTTTAATGATTTCTAACAAGGCTTTGATCTAAATGTGATTGATGGTCGACAACAGCCGCAAACTGTTCATAATTTGCAATGTCAAACATACACTGATCAGGCTAACTATAGCTAGCTAACTGTCCGCCTACGTTATGATCTTCTTGTTGTTTCTTTGCCACCGTAGAAATAAAAAGAATTCAGCAGCGTTCGATCCTAACGTATGTGGACAGTGAGCAGCTCGGCTCGTCCGGGAAACTTGACAGAGTCCGTTAGCATTAGCCTTCCCCTTTGTTTTTTTCTGTAGCCGTTAGCATTAGCCACCAAACATGGCAAATTATGAACGATTGATGTTTTCAGCTGTTGTCAGCCATCGACCACATTCAGGTGATACCGAAGCCTAGTTGGAAATCATTAATCTATGTACAGACTTTTTCAGATTTTAGATACAAATTAGCGTATAAAAGTGTCTTCTGAGCTAAACGCTAACGCTAACTGAAATTGGGTTTAAGTTTCTGCTTTGTGTGGCGTCGGAAACACATCCAATATCCTCAAAATGTTCTAGATTCCTACGATGCCGCCCGTTTCAAGCGGCTTCATCACAACGGCGACAGAGTCCGTGCTCCCGAATCCTCCGCGGTAACCCCCCGTGAACCCTCTCAGGTGTCATCCATCATGGCGTCGTGAATGACAGCCCTGCAGCGGAATACGAGTGAATGGCTCTGATTGTGTTTTCAAGCCGAGCCTCAAAGCCCGCCCTTATTGGGATGCTAACGCGGCCGGCCTCAGGTGAAGCTCCGCGCTCCCAGGTTTCCTTAAAGGCAGCACGGCGGGGGGTGTTAGCCCAATAACAAATGCCGTTTCCCCCCCCGATACACACATTTCACTAATAGCTTAACCCCTGGAAAAGGTTCAGGTCACGTTCTGGAGTCTCCAAACAAAAAATAATTGAAAAATAGATTCAGTTTTGTGGCTTTTTGGTGCTTATTGGGCCTGTGTACTTGTCATTTTTCATTCTTTTTTTTTTATTATTATTTTTTTATAACACCCTAAGTGGACATACAAAACAACATATAATGACAATAACAAAACAGAACAAAAACGACAAAAAAAAAAAACAGCAGCATAATAATACTTAAATGTTATTAAAACAGCACTAATTATGCATTTTTTTGGGGTACGAGTTTGCGTTTTTTGGTATACATATACATAGATACGCATACACACACATTACGTATATGCACATATATTTACATACACAGATAGTATACATACAAACATACATATATACAGGTGCACGTCATATAGTTAGAATATCATGAAAAAGTGCATTCACTTCTGTTATTCAACTGAAACTGTGAAACTAATAATTGATATAGACTCATTACCTGCAAAGTGAGATATGTATAGCCTTTATTTGTTATAATATTGATTATGGCTTGTAAAAACCCCAAATTAAAAATCTCATAAAATTAGAATATTTAGAAAATGGACTGTGAGCCATAATCATCAAAATTATAACAAATAAAGGCTATACATATGTCACTTTTTATGTAATGAGTCTATATCATATATTAGTTTCACATTTTCAGTTGAATTACAGAAATAAATGAATTTTTTCATGATATTCTAATTTTATGACAAGCACCTGTATATGTATACACACACATAATACGCACACACACATATAAACATACATATACATACTTACACATTATGCTCATACACATACACTTACATGGATACATATAGATACACATATATGTATACACTAGGGCTGAACGATATGGACCAAATTTCATATCTCGATATTCATGCCAGATATCTCGATATCTATACGATATAACTATGGGTTAGGTGAAAACTAAGCATTTTTCAGAAAAATTAAATGATTATTCCATTTCCTTGACAAGTCAAAAGTCAAATTAACGTCAAAAGAGTAATTTTAACCTCTTACCCCCGGCCTTAACCGAGTGCATATTCTCCAGTTCGGCTTTACCCAAATCTAAAAGCTTCTTGACTGCAGTTTACAGCCTATAGGCCAGTTTAACACCTCATTTGAAAGCTAAGACCTACAAAACTGATCTAAATGGATATTTTTTTTCGCTCCGTTGCCGTGTTGTTGTTGTTGTTGCACTTTCATCGGTTCATTTTGACGCTTTGTTGTTGTGTTTTCATCCTCATTTTCTTCTCGTTTTTGTCTCTGTTTTGACACTCTTTTTTTTTTTCAAGAAGCTTTTAGTTTTGGGTAAAACCAAACTGGAGAAAGTGTGCTCGGTCCAGGTGGGGGTTAAGAGGTTAACTTATCAAGATAACTTTGAATCGTTTCCAAATGCTTTTCTTCAGTGTCGTCATTTACAAGATCCTTCGGCCAAACATTTCCTAATTTTTGTTGGATCTGGAGCCTACTGTCCCAGATAAGGAGACAGAGAAGCCTCTTCCTGACCGTCAGACGTCATCACTGATAAGAACCACGGGGTTTGATCAGGAAAAAGTGGCGTTTGTCAAACATCAGCACTGGGACTGGAGTAAAGATCTCGCTTTGGTTTTGCTTCACCCATAAAGTTTGGATTTCAACATTAAAGAGATATTTCGGGATTTTTTACATTGGGCCTCATTTCCTAGTTATCCAGAGTGTTGTTGATGTCTGGAGATATTTATTTCTTAAATTCATGCAGTTCTTATATTTGAAGAGTCTTGTGGTGCTAGGCTAGTGCAAGGCTAAAGCATTTCTATGGTATCAGTTAGCCTGCATTTATATGGTTATAAGTGATTTACCTCACGGTGCACTGTGGAGTGGGTCAGACTGTTTTTAATGCAGGCTAACTGATACCATAGACATGCACTAACCTAGCACGAGCCTAGCGCCACTAGACTCTTCAAATATAAGAACTGCATGAATTTAAGAAAAAAATATCTCCAGACATCAACAATACTCTGGATAACTAGGAAATGAGGCCCTATGTCAAAAATCCTGAAATATCTCTTTAAAGCTCAAGTATCTCATGTGTTGGACCCGGACAATAGATGATGTTACCAAATAACTGTTTCCTGTTGCTTCAGTCTGGCGTTTCACCTGCAATTTATGAAACAAGCTCCATCTAAACTAAATAATTTAGCATAAAAAAGAAAGGAAGAGCAAAAAGGCCTAGAACTCTAATCTTACAATTTCCTTCATAGACAATTTATAAGTAAATACTTTGAAACTTAAACATTTAGTGACTTTGTCCACAGTGAATAAATCTGTAAGTGACAGAATATTTATGTGAGGGGAAAGATTACGAGGCCTACTTTTCATTTCAATCGTTTTTCTCGTATCTTTTTATTATTTCTTTTCATCAATTTCCCCATAAAAATGTGGTTTTCAATACACTAATAATAATAACACAAAAAAATCCAAACACACATACGTTTCAAGTCTTGTGCTTTCTGAGGGCTTTAATGCATGGCAAACGTTGATTTTCCCACTATTAATTGTAGCTTGTTCAAAAACTAAGCACATCATTAGAAATATGAAAGCCACAGTGTAACATTGCACCCAATACATCAAAGAAAATACAAGCGTGTTTTAAATGGTAAATGGTCTCAACTTATAGAGCGCTTTTCTAGCATCATCAGGCCCAAAGCGCTTTACAGCAAGGAACCCCATTCACACTCTCATTCACACACCAATGTACGCAGACGCTGGAGGGAAGTGTCTTGCCCAAGTACACAATGACGGTGTACGTCTTCAGGAGGCGGGATTTGAACCAACAACCTCCCAATCATTATTATATTATATGTTTGTCAAAGAAAAATAGGCTACCTAAAAAAATAAACATACGTGCTTGCTGTGAGCATCTCAGACCTGACTGTAACTTTACTGGGAGCGGGACGTCTCCAGCTCGTCTCCATGGAGATGTTAAAGGCAGCCAGATATGAGATCTTTATTATTAGTTCCTCGTCCAAATCCATTCTGTCATTGCCATGCTACTGCCGCAAAAAAGAGCATTTATATGTTGTGTATTGCCGACAACAGTATAACCCAAAATGTTACGCACTGTGCCTTTAACTAAAATAAAACATTTATGAAAAAATAAAAATAAATAAAAACATCAATTTAAACTTGGCTCTGTACATATCTTTTATTTCGGTGCTGAAAATATTTTACGCATAAATGCAGTATTTTTATATGAAAACATAACAATATACATTTGCCGTACATTCTTCCTCATGTAACAGCATGTCTACAGCTCCACCCCAAAAAGTTACTTTAGTACTTGAGTAAATGTAGGCTGGGTGAGTACCATGATTTAACCTCTTAACCCCCGCCTTCACTGAGCACATTTTCTCCAGTTCGACTTCACCCAAATCTAAAAGCTTCTTGAAAAAAAGCAAAATAGAGACGAAGACGAGGATGAAAATGCAATTAAATATGGACAAATAAATACTATGAAAACACGACAAAAAAGGCCATAAAAAAGAGACATGATAAAACGCGTTGAAAAAAAAGTTACAATCAGTTATTAGCTTTCAAATGAGGCGTTACTCTGGCCTATAAGCTCCAGCCGAGAAGCTTTTAGATTTGGGTAAAGCCAAACTGGTTAAAGTCGGAGTACATGACTCTCCTCTCCTCTGTCTGCGCTGCTGCGTGTGGCCTCCATTCGTTTACTTTTGACACCGTCCGTCCCGTCTGTGCGTCACCCCTCCCTCCCTCCCCCGCCCTCCTCTCTCGTGGGGTGTGGGGGGCGGGGCGAACCCTGGCTGGGCGTGGCCTCGCGTTATACGAGCGTAGCGGAGCGAGCAGCAGTGGGCGGCCGTTCGTGTTTTAGCCCGAGCCGCTGTGTCACTTCGCTTCACTCAGCTCCGGCGCTGCGCTCCGCTCGGACCACACGCTCTGTCTCTCTCTCTGTCTCTCTCTCTCTGTCTGTCTGTCTGTCTGTCTCTCCACGGAATTACGCACGCAACACGGGACGGAACGGGGGAGATACATAAAGCCCAGAAGTGCACCTGTCCACTCATTTTTCTGGACACGCTGCCCCTATGTGTGGATGGGACCAAACGGTGAGTCCAGAATCTGACGCATTAACGACTTTTGAAGCGGATGAGCGGTGCTTTTCGACTTTATTCTAGAACAACAAATCTGGATTTTGAAGGAGTTTAACTTTTTTGTTTCCATGCTTGCATCTCATTTGCGTTTTTGACACTTTGTGGTGCGTAAAAGTCACATAGTCGGACTTTAAGGCGAAATGTGGCAGAAAGTTCAACCTGTTTCTCACGGAATTTATACAGCTATCTGTGTTCTCATGTTCTCCATGTATTTATAACGACATATTACGCATGGTAATTATCATAGAAATCGCAATCAAAAATGTAATCAAGATAAGTTAAGATATAGAACAGTTAGCTGCTATGTCCAGACTTTCTTTGCTCATGGTCTACAAAGTCTTTCAAAGTTGCCATCATGAAGGGCCTGTTTCTTTCAGTTAAATGTTCAGTCTAGTGGATATTGTTTCGTATAACCGCACGTGAAAGAAAATAAGTGTGATTTTGAAAGCTTTTCCACGAACATAAGCCAGACTTTACTGATGCGTAAAGTGTCAGCTCCTTCATCTAAAGTGGAAACAAATCCACTTATTTCTGTGAGTTTTGTTTGACCAATAATATTAATAGTAATAATTAGGCCCAGGTTTAACGAACGCTCCCAAGTGTCGACTTTTCAAAGCCACAAAACGACGATAAAACAACACATTAACGCGACTTATGGGTTTGTGAAGCTTTACAGCAGCCCGTTCAAAGACCAGTCTGTGCATTTCCCGGTAAATCTTTATCATTTCTTGTCTCATTTTAATATTTGAGCTTCGCGCGTTCCGTTTACTATCGCTGGCAGCGCGTGGCCTCGCCTGCTCCCGTGTCTCCGCTGGACCCTAAAAACGTCTCCACAACAACAACAACACCACCACTCCCGTGTCATTTGTACGAAACATAAACGGATTTATTGTTTTCGAGCCTGCACGAGCGCTCTCACGCAGAGACGGGCACGGGCAGGAGCGAGAGTTCGGCCGCTTTTCTTGGTTTCAGTTCGAAGTTTTCGCTCGTGCAGCTGCGGAGAAACGAGCCTTTAGAAGATCCGCTTCAACTGTTAATTCCCCAGCCATGAACGTGATTTTTTTTTTAAACGTGATGTCCACCAGCGCATGCCAGATTTATCACATAGAGGCCCAAGTCTTTTTTTTTTTTTTAACACGATCATCGTTATTTCCACACTTGCGATGTGATGCGTAATTGCTGCTTCTCGTGATCGTTTACTAATTACTGTCGATGCACATTTTGGTAACATAACGTCGTTATTTTACTCTATCCTACATTTAAATATATCAAAAGGGTGCTTGAGATGTTTGCCTATTCGTATAGAACTAAAGCTTTTCTAAAACATGCTTGTTTTTTTGTTTTTTTACTACGCCTTGAGCAACGTGCCATGATGCGTAATTGCTGTTTTTCGTAATAACGCACCAATTCCCTTTGTTAACCGCTTTTGTCACGTGCGCATTATGAGTTTTACGGCATGCAAGGAAAAAATAATAATAATACAAAAATAATAATAATACGTTGCCAAATGTGTTACTATAAGACAACGCGAGATCAAAACGAATCCAAGCGATTTCTGACACTTTCGCGTTCCACAAATGCATTCCTTTTTTATTTGTGTCTATTTATTGGTTATGCATTATTATTATTATTTTTATTATTATTATTTACAAAGACAAGCTTATCAGATCTAAACTCTAAATTCCACGTCCCCTCCCTTTGATTCCGCGTGGTCTCCGAGGAGTGTTTACACTTTTACGCGCAGTCCGCACTCGCTCGGACCTTTTCTCCCTCGCGCGTTATTTTGTCGCTCCACATGTTTATTTTTTTTTTCGGTCTAAATTTAGCTGCTTCGTTGAGACAGACGCGGTTTTCCTCCTTCCCTTGCGCCGTCGAAAATCCCACAGCGCGCGCGGGGATGAAACGAGGAAACGCGCGTTATTATCAGTGGGATTTCGCCCCAGAGGAGATGAGTCTGACACGGTGACGGCAAAAACAATCGGAAACCTGATACTGCAGGGGCTACTTTGGGAAAGAATGACGGGTTTGTTTAGGTTAATTTAGATAACTTTCAGTATTGACAAAACAGCAGGAAAAAAGGTACTTTCTAAATAGTTTTTCACTGTGTTGTAACGTCCTTCTTCCTTTTACTTTCATTTATGCTTTAATGTATTCAAGCCAGGGTTTACACCTAGTAGTTTAAATATAATGTTGTCCAATTTAGGCCCTTTTTTGACCCAGTTTAGTCCAGAAGTGATATTGATCTAGGCCTTGTGGTGGTGTTCAGTTTGAGAAGCACCAGGCCATGCTTTATTTATGCAAAGGAGGCAAACAAAAATTATCAATGAGAGGGATTTTGACGGCGGGATTTTGACGTTATGAAACTCTTGATACAAAACAACAAATGCAGAAATGTTTTTTTAGGAAGACATTTTCACTCACCTAAAATCCTTTAAGTGGTAAATTGCTCCTTTCTTTGCAGAGGCCTTAGATTCTGTTTGTAATGGTTATTTTCTACCACAAAGTCCGCGTGCTTTTGGGGGCAAACATTTGCGATGGAACAATAGGATGTTTTGGCAGAAAAACAGCAGCGGTTTGGTCATTTCATTCATGCTTTGCGTAAACACTCACTTCCTTCCTGGCTTCCTTCCTTCTGATACAGAGTCGTGTGAGTGAAAGTCGAATTAAAGCTGGGGTGGGCAATTTGACGTTTGCGCTTTTAGTTGGTAAGCAAATAGTGTTGATTTTCTTTGGGCTAAAAAAACCAAAGAACCAGGGGGTCGTCGGTTCAAAGCCCACCTCTCGTTGGTTCTACGGGTGATACAGTTCATCGCTGCAATGTTGTGACAGAAAGCGCCTCCGTCATAATATTTCCAATTAGTTCAGTTCCTGGCTCTTGTGTGGCATCTGCAGCGTATTATGAGCGAATATAAACCAGGAAGTAGCGCCACACACCACAAAAGTTCAAAACACTGTTAAAAATCTTCTCAAAGGGGAGTTATTACGCACAATCTTAATCTGAAGACCCTTTTACCTTGTTACAATGCTGTGCTCTCGTCAAAAACAGACCAGGAGCTTTTATAGACCCATTTGCGCATCTTGAGTAATCTCTGAATCTTCTCCAGTGACTGGTCTTAGCAGCGCAGCTCCCAAACAGCTCCTCCTGAGGTCCTACGTATCCAGGAAATGCGACAGCAACAAAATCGGTTCATTGAAACAGCTGCACAGCAAAGGGGAGCAGGATGAGAGTAGTGGGAGGAGCTTAGAGCCAGTTCACTTGAATAACCAGGAAGTGAAACAAATAGATATTTTGTTTCAGCTGTTTTGAGATGTTTTTTACGATTATTATCAAACACCTGCCTCTTTAAAATAAGTATATTTGAGTGGGTAAGTAAAATTATCTGCCAATGGAGCACTTAAAGCAGTACTAAGTAACGTGTTTACCTTAATAAATCCTTTCCATAGTCCCTCTGGGGGTAATACAAGTGTTAATGGGATGATTGGGGGGTCTTTCATCTCCCCCTGGTGTCTCTGGCCAGAAAACCATGCTTGCAACTTGACTGCCACCGGGGCGGAGCAACCAATACACACTAATGTAATCACGAAGAAGAAGCTAACAGGCTAACAGTCAAAGCTAACTGTGGGCTAGCACCACTTAAACAGTATTTAAAGCAAAGTTTGAGTGAAAAAAATATATTCCCATTATATAACTGGATGTACAACACCCCTCTCTCCCTTCGCCTTTTCTGTCAGCGTAGTATTTACTCTCCAAGACATTTAATGAGTTAAAAATCTGCAGTTGCGCTTATGGCCTCTAGGGGCAAGAGTTACTTAGTACTGCTTTAAATAGCACTTAAATATTACATTTATATTACTGGAAATCTGTTGTTATTCTCATTTTAAAATTCCAATAAGGTAAAAATATCATAGTTCTTTTAACAATAACAGTATACAGGCTAATACTGTAAACATGACCGCGTCTTTCTGCTCTCTGTAAAATATCATCTATGCAGTAAGCTTATTCCCGAGAAGCATCAGGATTTTCAGAATGCATTAGGAAAGTTAGAAATGAGTTTGGACCCCAACCAACTATTTAAACTCTAGCTCATTTTGTTTTATTTGACAATAAAGGAAACATGTAGGTCCTTAAGCTAAAAGTTGTTCTTCCTTCCCCCATAGGCGACCTCTCATAGCGCGGCCATGTTGACCAGTGAGGGGGCGCACACCATGGAGCAGGACGACAAGATGGAGGCCGCCAACGCCAGCTTCAGCGACGAGCCCATGACGGACAGCGACGTGGAGCTGGACGTGGAGGAGGTGGAGAGGAAGAGGAACGACGGGCGGGCGACCGGTCCGAGGCGGCCGACATGACGCGCTGGAGCGAGGCCGACTTCGAGGAGAGGTGCACCTACGTCGTCAAGGATACGGCCGTGGGGTCGGAGGCGATGGCGCCGACGCGAGCCGAGGCCACGCTGCCCCGGAATCTGGTGTTCAAGCACAGAGCGGACAGCAAAGAGGTAAAACATGTGTCCGTTATTCTGCACAAGATCAGATCAATATTGGATTTCTAACCAAGACAGTGTTTCAGCCAAAACTGCTACTGAACATGTTTTAGACCGGTGTTTCTCAACCAGGGGTATGGGGACTTAAGCACTTAAGCAGAGATTACTTGGAATTATCTCAAAGGGAAGCTAGTTTTAACCTCTTCTCTAAATCTAAAAACCTATTGAAAAAAGTGTCAAAATAGCAACAAAATAAAATGAAAACGAGGAGGAAAATGCAACAAATAAGCAACTGAAAAATGGCACACACAAAAAAGTGATGAAAACGGGACGGAAATGTGTGAAGAAAACTCAACAAAAGCGATGAAAATGTAGCAATAAATTTGACAAAAAAGCGTAAACAAAGTGACCAACACGGCGAGGGAAACGATCCATTTAGATGAGTTCTGTAGGTCTTAGCTGGCCTATAGGCGGTGTGACCTTTTAGATTTGGATAAAGCTAATACGAAGATCATGTATGAACTATTGCTGGAATAATTCTCCTCCTGAGAGAGGAGGTCTGAAGCAGCTGGATCTCTTATCTCTCCTACGCCGTCAACACTTCCCTTCAAGGCCAAGCCACGGAGCTAAACCTGATAAGGACTGAGCTCTCTGGGTCATATTTTGCATAACACTGACTTTCAGACTGTAAATAACCGCACACACATAACCCCTCCCTAACCACGCCCCCGTCATTCTGCGTCTGCCTCAACTCGTTCCTTCAGCCCCGCCCCCCTGATCAATGGCCAGTCATCGTGTATTTCCCATGTCTTGATGTTTCTATATATGTGCTTTGCCTTAACTTAACCTGATTGTAATTTCGCATATCTTCTTTTGTAAGGCGCATTGAGTCACCTTGTATACGAAATGCGCAGTATAAATAAAGTTGCCTTGCCTTGCCTTGAAGATCAGAGAAAATGCACTTAGTTTAGTTGGTCACTTTGTAATAATATTGGCAAGCTCCTCGACACAAGGGGAAGGCCATTTGAGGACATTTAAGGCCTCGATTTTGGCACAATTCATACACAGTGTTGCCAAAAACCTGCCAAAAGCCGAATATCCCACCTCCTGCCGCTGACTTCCTGCCTCCAGCTGACGTCTCTGATGATGCAGGCCGGGAAAGGGTCTGTTCCGGAGAAAGCGTTGGCGACTCGCGGTACGGAACCAATTTGTGACACTCCTCTCAGATTCCAGACGGATATCTTCGGACTTCGGCGTAGTCACCGGGGCCCTGTTCCCATAGGTTGTAATCACGGCGAGTTTAGTCACTCGCCTGACTCAGAACGCGCTCATGTGACGCGCGGAGACCATAGTAAAAACCCGCGCCCTCGAGCTAAAAACGTCACCAGCCGTGGATTAAACGTGATACAACAGATTTTTAAAACACCTGGGATTCTCTTTTCTCTTACCTACGATCACAAAAAAAGACCGACAGGCTTTTTGACCCCGCTCGGACGCCGTAGGTTGAACTCGGGGTGAACTGGTAGAAGATCAGACAGGAGTTGATTTGGTCAAAATGGGGAAAGTTCAAACGGACGACGGCATTGATTTTGATTGATTAACCGCTTAACCCCCGCCTTAACCGAGCGCATTTTCCCCAGCTCGGCTTTACCCAAATCTAGAAACTTCTCAACTGGAGCTTACAGTCTATATAGACCAGTGTATTTGAACGCTAAGACCCACAAAACTAATCTAAGCTTCTTGCTCGTTATGATTGTCACATGCTTTTTTTGTTTGTTTTGGTCACGTTCTTGTGGCTTGATCAAATTCACATTTCACTAAAAACAAAATGCGGCCAAAAGCTAAACAAACGTGACAAAATGTGGAAAAAATTTTAAAAGAAAAAATAGACAGAAAAAGCAATAAAACATGATAAAAACGCAACAAACACGACAAAAACTGATAAGTTTTGCAGGCCTTAGCTTTCAAATGAGGCTGTACACGGGCCTGAAGGCTGTAACGTCTCCAGTCGAGAAGCTTTTAGATTTGGGTAAACTGGAGAACTCTACTCGGTTAAGGTGGGGTTAAGGGGTTAAACTGGTTGTTTCAGCTCAAATGATAAATGATACAACTTTTAAAGGAATAGTCTTTTGTGGAATAAATTACCATTATTGTTCTGTTTTAGACAAATATTTCACCATAGGTATAGGAAAAAGTATTGTTCAGGTTTGGTATCGTAAAACCAAGTCGATAAAGTACAGGTATCCCAAAAAAAAAAGGTAAAGTGAGGAATGAACTAGCATCACATTACACTTGGAATGGAAACAGTTTAAATGAGAAACATTTTCGTCCTAAGCCAAAAAGACCGCTATAAAACCAGGACTGAAATCGCTCATCTTTCATTGTATTGCATTGGATTCTGGATTTAAACAAGAGCATGAACTGAGCCTGACTCTGGGTCAAAAGTGAGTTCTAACGCTTTTAATCTTTCTGCAAACATTGAAGCAAGAATAGATTTTCTCGTCAAGATACGAACTCGGGCAGTCGTAACGTACGAGACGAACTGTCGGTATCTACAAGCGAGTGAGGAGTGGAAGCGGAGAGGTGTGATCGGGCCAATGACGATTAGCCTTAGACTTACGCCTATTTTCAGAAACTACACGGTCTTAGCTTTCAAATCAAGGACTTGCACTGGCCTACAGGTTGCAAACAAGAACGCGACAAAAGCTTGACAAAAACGTGACCAAAAAAAAAAAAGAGTTCAGATCAGTATTGTAGGTCTTAAGGCCTTCAAGAAGCATTTTACACTTTGAATTATGCCGAACGGGAGGCAGCACTGAGAATGAGAACGGAAAAACTGAAAATACAAGCTTTTGTTTTGTGCTAACTGCATGCTAACACATCAATGGTGCCGTAAAGAACACTGAAGGACTTCTCTGAACGGGTCTGAAGGGTCAAAAGAGGTAAAACATGTGTCCGTTATTCTGCACGGTGTCTCTGTCATCAAAGCAGACCTGGAGCTGTGTTCGACCCACTCGCGCATCTTTGAATAATCTTCGAATCTTCTCTCAATCCCTTGTTAAACTTAATCCTTTTGTCGCGAATTAAACGAGCTGCACAGACTTTATTTCTCTCTTATTGAAACAGCTGCGCAGCGAAGGGGAGCAAGACAAAGGGTGTGGGAGGGGCTTAAAACCAGGAAGTGAAACTACTGGATAGTTTGTTTCTGCTGCTTTCAGATCAATATTGGATTTTCTAACCAAGACAGTGATTCAGCCAAAACTGCTACTGAACATGTTTTAGACCGGTGTTCTCAACCAGGGGTACGGCGACTTAAGCACTTAAGCAGAGATTACTTGGAATTATCTCAAAGGGAAGCTAGTTTTAACCTCTTCTCTAAATCTAAAAACCTATTGAAAAAGTGTCAAAATAGCAACAAAAATAAAATGAAAACGAGGATGAAAATGCAACAAAAAGCAATTGAAAAAATTCAGGATATTCATGTCAAAGTGCATCAGGATTAGATGAAGAAACCACAAAAGTGATATAGAATTACTCAAAACTGCATAAATTAAGAGAAATATTACTGTAAAACTACTAAAAACAACAATAACACACGGTTACAAGATGAAACAGTCAAAATGTCTCCCGAAAAGAGCAGTTAAAAACTCTATAATGCTCAACGAGTGACAAAATGTTGTGTTTGCAGGTGATCGGCGTCTGCAGCCGCGAGTACATCCCCAAAGGCACGCGCTTTGGGCCGCTGGTGGGAGAGGTCTACACGGTGGACAGCGTGCCCAAAGACGCCAACCGCAAATACTTCTGGAGGGTAAGGAAACGTCGCCGAAACCCTGTGTCCATTTGTAAACAACGAGCTAAATACGTTTGGCCCGAGTCCCAGCGTTCAGTGGGAGATCCGGGGAGCACTTCCTGTGACATCATCCGGGAAGCGCGTCCAACAGGAAGTGATGTCGCTGCGACACGAATAGCCCGACGAGGAGAGGGGGCTTCCTGTAAACAGCCGGTGGTCTGATGAGTGAGGAAAGAGCGGGAAAAGACGGGAGGAAGTTAGCGTAGCATCACAGTATAGCCGCTAATATGAAATGTGGTTTTCTGTTTCATAAATGAGGGCTTTTACACGTTTTTGCCATAGTTTGATAATAATTTAGGAGAAAATACAACTCTTTCTAACCAAAACAATGAAGCTTTTATTTGTACTCACTTAGCTTAAACACTGCCACCACAACTAAGCTAACTTCCGTCAAATGTAACCCCACATTCTGTCTTTCTCTGTGATCAGATTTACGAGGACGGCGAGCTGCACCACTTCGTCGACGGTTTGGACGAGTCGCGGTCGAACTGGATGCGCTTACGTGAACCCGGCCCACTGCGTCTCGGACCAGAACGTGGCCGCCTGTCAGAACGGCATGGACGTCTACTTCTACACCACCAGATCCGTGCCCGCCGGGTCCGAGCTGCTGGTCTGGTACTGCCGGGACTTCGCCGCCAGGCTGCACTACCCCGCCGTCGAGAGAGATGATGATGCACAAGCTCAGTAAGTCTTTACGCTACTACGGGCGGCTAAACGTGAGCTTTGAATACATTGGATCAGGGGTGTCCAACTCGTTTGGGTCCTGGGCCGAAATTCAGCCCCCACGGCGGGTCGCGGGCCAATATATATATAACAACGGCTACATAAAGTCATTATTCATTCACTCCACACTCGATGATGCTAAGTTATATTCTAGCCGCAGACTGACCATTTACCACATGGCTATAATATGCTGTTTATATCCCGATCTCTTATTATGTCAGTGCCTCTGCTGGACACATGTGGAATTCTTTCCATTTTATGATTTAAGCTGCCCCCTAGTGGCTGGAGTGAGAATTCTGGCTATTTCTTTAAAAATGCATACCTCAGCACAGAATGGGCTAGAGACTTACTTTTTTGACATACTCAGAAATGAAATCTGGCATTAAATCAGGCCTTGTGTTTGACACATGTGCATTCGTCATATCAGAACTACTGTTTGAAAGAAACAATGTGAGTTTATCTCCAATGGCAAAAAGTTGGGATGAAAATTTGGATGAAAAAGTGTGACAAAATGGAACAATTCGGGAAGAAAGGGGTGAAAAAATGTAAACAAAAGGGGGGAGGACTTTTTGTTTTCAAATGGGAAAACATTTGGGGAAATTTAGAGGAAAAAAGTGGGGGAAATGGAAAATAGGAGGACGAGGTGGGGATTAGATTATTTCCCAAATGCTTTATTGTTGAAATTCCATGGAAAATCTTGCATTGGTAGAGTCTCAGTAGGACGCAATTGGCATCACCTGCAGTTTTGTACCGGCAATCTGTAATTATCCGCAGTGTGGCTTTAATACTTTTGGACGCCAATGCATTTCACACGTTGAAATCATATAAAGTGAGCACACGGAGTACCTAGACTAATTCTGCAGCACAATGGGGGTGAAGCAGTTTATCCCAGCAATTAGCAAGACGCAGTTTGCAGAGGAGGCAATTTGAGCGCTCACACCGTAAAGAACGAGTCCTGCGAAGCTGTTTGGATGTTAAAAACAAAACAAAACACATCTTCAGATACAGGGAAGCAATACATTCTTTAAAGTTTCACACACAATAGAAGCCCCTTTCCTTCTCCAATCCGGAACCAGATTTGTAGTAACAATAGAAGTAGCAGTAGTACCAGCAGTTGTATTACTTTTACTTTGAGCACAAGTGCATTTCACTCTCATTCCTCTTTATTTGCCGTGCTGATACTCTTCCTCGCGTCCTCGCCGCGCACTTCCTCATCTCTCCTCACGTTTGTCAGTTTTGTTTACCTGGCGCTGGCTTTAAGAGCGCACCGACTGTCTGTGGCTGGAGCTTTTTTTACTGCCGCCTTTCATGTTAAAAGCCCGAGGGGGGAGGAGGGTGGGGGCACTTTGTGGGTATTTGGACTTACATACCCCCCCCCACCTCACCACCACTCTCCTGTTAATGACTGTCACTGCGCGATGGTACTGCCAGATGAAAGCCCGGCGACGCGGCATGTAGTAGTTTGCGTGTACTTTTGTGTGTACTTTGAGATAATGACAGAGCAGCCGGGGCCGGGAGGAAGGAGACACAGCGCTCAAAACATTGTTAAAGAGGAGACAGGACGACAGGGATTAATAATGTCTGCAGCCGCACGAGAGGGACCGGACCACTACGAACACTACCACCTAGTACTACGGGTATTACTAGATCTACTACTACTGCAACAACAACTATTCCAATACAGTGTTTTGAACAGTCCACATTCTCCTTCTGGGGGTTCTGGATCTGGATCTGTAGCACAGAGCGGAAACAGTGCCTAAAATCGAGATGTTGCCTTGTCTTCTTCTGGTTAAATAACTATTACTACCATTATACTCGAGCCACCATCCTTTAATGAGCACCTGATGAAGCTGAGGGGGGCAGCAGGTACACGGGGCAGGGGCAGGTCCGGTGCAGCGGCCCCTGGGCCTCAGTGACAGAGCCCATTGATAAAAAAGCTCAGCGCTGTATACACACACACCATGGGGAGCCTTTGGGTGGGGGGCTCAGGAGGGACCCCGGGCCATGCGCGAGGACCCGATGGAGTCGCCGTGGCTGTAATTAACCCCCGGTCTCACCTGGAGCCCTCCAATCCCATTCAGGGGCTTTGTCCGCGGGCGCGACTGATCGACCCTTTCATCGTCCGCCGTAAACTGTCAGGATGTTACGTTTGGAGACATTCCCATTGACTTTTGTTCAGACAATTGTTCAACATAATAAGTATTCTACGATTGCACATTTCAGGAGACTGATGGCACGAGACTGCGCGATTAAAGGCCCTGTACCTGATGTTTTATTCACAATGAAGCATATTTCTCTTTTTTTCATACATTCAAGACTTTATGAGGACACAAAAAAGGCAAGGCAAGTTTATTTATATGGCACATTTCATGTACATGTACAACTCAATGTGCCTCACAGCAGCACCAAAACATGGTCCATAGAGCAAAAATTAAAAGAATAAGATGAATGAAATACAATGTGTGTACATGAATACATTCAGTATAAATAGGCTGAATGTCATAGGTCTGGGTATTGGGATATATTCTGAATTTAAGAAAAAAAGGATCGTATAGGCGCATTGACTTGCCTTGTGTACGAAATGCGCGGTATAAATAAAGTTGCCTTACCTTGCCTAGGTGCACACAATTATTATGCTGAACTTCAAAGTTCTGCGCAAACGCAACAGCAAATAACCACTCTACAGGATCTGACATTACAGTTTCCAAACACTTAAAGTACGGAGTACCCGGAGGAAACCGCACAGACACGGGGAGAACGGGCAAACTCCACACAGGAGGCCCCATCCAGGTGGGACTCGAACCTGGGACCTACTTGCTGTACTGTGCCTCGTTACTTTGCTAAAGTACGGTTCGCCCCGGCAGCCCTCCCCCCCTTTGGGATGTTGACGACTTGAACTTCCTGGCAGAGGGGCCGCGTTGACAGATTGATATCTCCAAAATGGTCGCCCTGTTTGTTTTCTGGAAGAGGCAGAGGAGGAGAGAGAGAGAGAGAAGGAGGGAGAGGAGGGAGAGAGGAAGGTGGAGAGGAAGCTAATTGATAACCTGGATGTTTACACTGGGCGGATGTAGCCGTGACGTATGGGTCAGCAGCAGCGTGTGGGGGCCTGCCTCAGAGTAATACTACGACCATAACTACTACTACTACTACCACTACTACTACTAGTACTTTAACTACTCCTGCTATTGTTACTACAGCTACTTCTGCACCTATACTGCCATTATATTACACTACTATTACACACTACAACTGTTTCTACTTCTACTGCCGCTACTATTGTAACTACTTGAACTACTATGACTTTAACTACTACTACTTTAACTACTACTAATATTCATAAATCGAGTAATTTTGACTTATAAATTTATTACACTGTACTGCTATGATTACCAATACATTTACTACTACTCCTAATACAGCTACTTCCACAACTGTTGCTGATGCTACAAGTATTTCTACCATGACTACTACTACTACTACTCTAACTACTATTTCTTCTGCTATTTCTACTATGCCAGTGCAGGTGAAGTGTCTTGCCCGAGGACACTTTGCCAGAATTCAAGCCTGTAAACAATTGGCACCGCCCCCA
The DNA here is from genome assembly GCA_007210695.1 of Neogobius melanostomus. Classification (NCBI taxonomy): domain Eukaryota; kingdom Metazoa; phylum Chordata; class Actinopteri; order Gobiiformes; family Gobiidae; genus Neogobius; species Neogobius melanostomus. Next base: position 173,672 of record VHKM01000589.1, on the reverse strand, counting down.
GATGTGGCCCATCTCTCTTTGGATTCCTCTTAAAGGCGCAGCGTCTCGAATGGCCGCTGTCAGAGATAAAGCGCGCGGGTCAGGAAGTTAAAACAAGCCATCAGTAACTCAGTGGGCCAATTAGGGCGACACTTTGACGAACGGCCAATGGGGGAGGGAGGGAGGGGGCGAGCAGGAAGTGGGCCGTGACAGCCGCCCCGGGCACAAAGCGCACTGTTCAGTGTCTCTGTTAATGAAGACAGAATCAGGAGTTCAGGAGGTTCCCGCTGGTGACAGTGGCTTACAGTTTGAGGGCCGGGTTTAGTCCTCGGTCTAGTTCCTGGATCAGCCCCGGTATGAGGCGAGTATGGCTAGGTACCGTTAAACGACATCAGTGTGGTATCGGAAAAAAAGTTTAGGTACTACTGGTAAAAATTAAATTAGTGAAAGCAGGTATCAAAAACAGAAAATAAATAAAATACAGTTATGATGCCTGGTCCAGGGACAGCATTAAAGGAAGTGACTTGGTTGTTGCACCTCAAATAAATTAATTTTTTCCTCAAATTTCTTCCCAATTTTTCCACTCATTTTTATTACTAATATTTTCCCAATTTTCTCCCAATTTTTCCCCTATTTTTTTATTTTATATTTTCCCAATTTTTCCATTTATTTTCCTTATTTTTGCCACATTTCCATATTATCCCCCATTTTCACACATTTCTTGATATTGGAGATGCACCTGATATTGTAAATGCATATCTTCCAAACATTATTATACTGTTTTCTGGTTCTATAGATGACAAATATTATAGCATAGGTATCGGAAAGAGTATCGTTCAGGTATATGAGGTTTTCACTACACTGTCGCAACAACATCTCCACTTGAGTAGCACCTACTGACTCCAAGGTTTTTACAGAGGATTTTTGAATACTTGTATGATGTACTGAGGTTTGAACCCCTTTTAACAAGGCAAAATTGAATGTATCCAAAATACCCTTTGAAAATCTTTGATGTTGAATAGGGTGACCAGATTTTCCAAGTAAAAAACTGGGACATTCGCGTCAGCCGCAGGGGTTCCAAATCTAAACTGTCTTTACCCATGATGAATGTAAAACTGTCAACGACTTATGACATGCACTAATCCACATCCTGAATTAAGATTTTGAATTGGTTTACATTGGTAATTGATTTTCCCATGGGCCAAAGACATTCATTTTAAAGGTAAGTATGCTATTTCGGAGACTGTATTGGCCAAAACCAGGACAACTGGGACAAATCAATGGTTTTGGAGAAATCTATTGGGACGTGGGACAAAGGACTCAAAACTGGGACTGTCCCGGGTAAACTGGGACATCTGGTCACCCTAGTGTTGAATATACCGGCAATTTCAGTCATTTTTACACATTGAATTGCTTATTTTTATAGGCCTATGAAAACATGAAATGACAGAAAACTTATATTCATTTCATTGATCTGAAGCAAGACTTTCACATTGATATCTCTACGGCTGAGGAAATGTCTAACTTAGATGACTGTTGGGGTCAGAAAGCCGCCAACATTTTTACAAAAAGTTCCCCATCTTTCGACAGACTGTATCAAGCGGATGTGCCTTAAAGCCACCCATAAATTTGGTTTGTAAGCTCGAACTCCCCTCCTCACTGCAGGCGCCGCTGATAACGTCTCCTGCCTGATTTGTCGACTCTCCCGCCTTTCGTTAGCTTCTTTAGCGCGCTAGCATCCCCTTTCTCTCTCTCTTTCTCTCTCATTGTTTCGGGAAGGGTCAGGGGTCAGACGAGACGCTTCCTCCCTTCCCTCACTCGCACCTCTGCGCTCTTCCTCGTGATGAAAGCGCAGATTAGGAGGCAGGCTTAGGGCGCGACGGGGCTAAAAGCGCAGGGACGTCAAAGAGCGGGACATCTCGCCTGCTAAATGGCCTCCTTTAAAAACGAGGGGCCGGGGTTTACCGAGAGGTCACACGGAGTAGAAAGTCCGCGGAGCGACTTGAGGGCTTCTCACTGGTTCTGCAGCGAGGTTGGACAACTTGGGGAAACATGTCTAATTAGAATTTTTGTATATATCTTAATTAGGGTGACCAGATGTCCCAGTTTACCCGGATCAGTCCCAGTTTTGAGTTCTTTGTCCCACGTCCCAATAGATTTATCCAAAACCATTGATTTGTCCCAGTTTTTCTCCGTCTCTGTCCCAGCTGTCCCGGTTTTTGGACACTATAGCCAATATAATGTTTTTGGTCCAGTTTTTAAATTGAACAATCTGGTCACCCTAATCTTAATTGAGGCTTGGAAACTGCTTTGGGTTCTTCTCTCATTGTTATCTTGCAGTTTATAAAAGACATTGAGGAGTGAGAGATTGTGCTGGTCCGAATTTTGCGGTGCAGTGCCCTCTACAGGCAGTAGTGGGAATGATACGTTATAAAACAAGCTTTTACGCTTTGCTAACGACATGCTAGCCAATCGATGAACACACTTTGAGAGCAGAACAGGTCCAGCGATGGATTATGAGCTTAACAACATTTTGAGGAAGGTTTTGTGACGTAACAAAATGACGGCGTAAATGGCGTAAAATCGTTTTTTTGGTGAGTCACGTGACAAAACGCCAACCGCCGACACCTTGTACATCGTTTCTAATGTAAATCATGTCAAACTGAACTTGAATTGAAATCACAAAGCTACAAACAAAATGGAGTGACGTCTTTAAGCATAAAACTAGCTTTATTACGAAGTCAAATGATAACGAAGGATTAGCAACTGTGATTAGCTTATAGGTCTAACATAACGCAATACGAAAAGAAAAGAAAGATGTCGTTTTAATGTTCGAAACTTTCAGTGTGGGTGGAAGTGCTGCTGGACAAAAAGGCTATTTGATTTTGTTATGTCATTTCAAACTTTAAGAGATAGATATTGATCAGTTTCTGCCAACTTTAAGTCTATGGAAAAGCTGTCTGTTACCATGGAGATCAGCTGCCATAATAATACTATTCCAGATATGCTTTTGATAAGAACGTGGTTAATAGCTCAAAAAGTAGATTTAGCTTATGTCAAACTACATGGGTATAGGAGGATGGAATTGCATCGTGCCTAATTTAAAGTGTCTAAACTTACGCCTGCTCGTGTTCTCTCTCTCCACAGAGCAGTCCCTCCTGGAGGTGAAGCAGCATCAGGCCACGGCAGTGCAGTGCTCGCCGGACTCCACCAGCGCGTCCCCCACCCACCTGTCCCCGGCCCGCCCCAAACACGAGCACAGCGTCCTGTCCATCCTCCGCGGCACCACCACCTCCGGCGCGAAGCGGGAGCCCAGCCGCCCCCTGCCCACGCGCCCGCTCTACCCCACGCCGCTGCACCCGGACGACTTCTTCAAACCGGGTCAGATGCACTCGCTATCCCCCGGGAGCTACTCCTCCACCACGCCCAGCCCGTCGGCCCGGAGCAGCCCGGAGGTCAGCCCGCACAGGAGCCCCTCGTCCGGGCCGTTCTACCCCTCCGCCCTCCCCTCTTTCCCCAGGTACTCCCCTCCCTCCGCGCCCCTGTCCGCCCCCTTCTACCCGGCGTCCAGCTCCCCGTATTCGCGCTACATCTTGCCCCAGAGCTACCAACTCCCAGGCGGAGGGGTGCCCACGATCGGCGGACTTTTCCCCCGGATGTACCCCCTCTACGGCGGCCTGCTCCCGCCGCTGCTCCCCTCCGCTCTCCACCCGGCGTCCATCCCCGCGCACAGAGACTTCTTCCTGCCGGGCCGACCAGCGCCTTCTCCGCGGCCACTTCGCTAAAGGACAAAGCAGCCGGCGCGCACCACTCCTACCACATGGCGCCCCCAGCGGCTCGCCCACCGCGGGGACGTCGCCCCCGAGCGAGCGCGTCGCCACCAAACCCACCTCGGCGATGCTGGCCAGCCCCGGCGGCGCCAGCGGCAGCGACTCGGACGAAGCCATGAATCTGAGCAAAGTGAAGCGCGGCGTGGGCTCGGCGGGATACAAGGCGCTGCCGTACCCGCTCAAGAAGCAGAACGGGAAGATCAAGTACGAGTGCAACGTGTGCAGCAAGACCTTCGGACAGCTCTCAAACCTGAAGGTGAGACTTTACCATAACATTCCTGAAAATGGTTTTGAAAGAGAGCTCTAAACTCACTGTATTACTGATCTGCAGAGGACAAAGGACTTAATTTCGTTACTTAAGTGAAAGTACTGACACTGCCGGCCAAATATAGTGTCACTAAAGTTGCGTAGTACTGAAGTATTTGCTATTGATAATAGAAAGTACAAGCCTGTTTAAATTTAGAGGAATGAAACCCGTCGGGGACAAGCCTTCCTCCGTTTTGTGAGTCGGTGGCATTGAGAGAACATCTGCACAGCGCCACCTATTGTTCCGGAGTGTGCATTTTAAGAGAGACGTTTTAATTGTGTCCCAGACCTTCATTTAGAATTGGAAGCTTTAATGCAGCTCGGTCTCGCAGAAACAGTTTTGTTTTTGAGTCTTTAAAGCAGTACTAAGTAACTCTTGCCCCTAGAGGCCATAAGCGCAACTGCAGGTGTCGTAGCAAGTTACGATTGAAGGGAGAGAGGGGTGTTGTACATCCAGTTATACAATGGAAATAATTTTTTTCACTCAAACTTGGCTGTAAATACTGTTTAAAATGGTGCTAGCCCGCAGTTAGCCTTGCCCGTTAGCCTTTTAGCTTCTTCTTCATGATTCCATTAGTGTGTATTGGTGGCTCCGACCCGGTGTCAAGTTGCAAGATTGGTTTTCTGGCCAGAGACACCAGGGGGAGATGAAAGACCCTCCAATCATCACATTAACACTTGTATTACCCCCAGAGGAACTACGAAAGGATTTATTTAGGTAAACAAGTCACTTAGTACTGCTTTAATCGTGCAGAATTATTAAATTTGCAGTAAAAAGTACCATCTCTGTCATTTTGTGCCAATTCAACACGTAGCTTGAGGGCCACTAAAAATTAGTCTGAGGGCCGCACTTTGGGCACCACTGCTTTACATAATACAGTGGAGTAGAAAGTATTATATTATTTCTCTTTCTAATGGAGTGGAGAAACATAATACAACTCAAGTTTATATGTTTTAGTCTCTTCTTTTCACTTGTATTTTTTTGTCCACAAACATATACGAAGATCTTTGTCAGATTTAGTCTCATTAACTACTTTCAATTTCATGATAGTCTTATATCAGTCAGCGAAAATATGTCATTTGTATATATTAATATTTCAATAGGCTTCTGCAAAAAGTCAAAAGATCCGGTGTTGCTTTCATTTTACTGATAAATCAACTTCGCACCTGTGTGATCAGATAATAACACCACTTCTTCACACTTTAGTTAATGAGCGTTGACAGAGAAGACTTTTTTTTTTATCATGTGTATACGCCTTGTAATTAGAGAGATATCAACCCTAAGCCAGGTCAAAACATCTTCATTTCCCCCCCCTTCCTTCCAAACCGCATCCTCCTCCGTTATAAAACCCGGCCCTCTCCGTCAGCCGGGCCGGGGCGTCACGTGAGCGCCGCCTGTATCGAAAGGAGACACGGCTATCAGCGCTATCTGATTTACGGGCTCATTATCATTCCTGCGCTTTTGTACGGTAGACGCAGGCTGTAATTAGCCCGCGCCTCGCTGTACGGCCTGTCTTCGCTGAAGGGAAGCAAGGTGCGCCGTAAAAACGCTCGGCACCAGACCAATCCAAAACAAACAGACACAGGACCCTTTAATGATCCGCGGTTGGAAAAAATATGGTATAGAGAGGCCAATTAGAAAAGGTACAGTCAGTGGAAATACTGTACTGATAATAAGTACATTTTCCTTGATCTGAGTAACTATTTTTATGAAATCCGTTGATGAGGAAGTGTTTGTTTTTTTATACTTAAAAGCACTCTGCCCAATTAATTTTCTTGTAGTCCTGCTTTAATGTATTCTAAACTCAGACAAAAACTCTGTACGTGTATTGATTTCATGACGTTTCAGGCTATAGTTTGTTAGCATTTCTGTAGAAGTGACCCTTTAAGTTGTGAAATGTGCCTCTAAAAAGGATGATAACGCCACAAATATATTAGTAAAGTTAGACATGAGTTTGGTCTGACATTTTTGTTAAGTTGTGATAGTAATTTATTTATCACAGAAACAGGTATATTTCATATGTCATAATGTCAGATGAAGGGCAGGTGCCAATACGTGAAGTGTGACGTCACGACTTCCGCTTCCGGGTCCTGGCAGACGGCAAATATGTGAGAAATAAACATAAAAAACTCTTAAAAACAACCATCAGTATTTCTGAAACTCAACGGAGAGTTACTGAAGCTACTTATTTCTCAAACTCATTAGCCAATATTTACTAAAGTCGCTACTTCCGGGTTTGAGCGTAACAAAAAAGTTACGATCGGTTTTGCAGGTCTTCGCTTTCAAATGAGGCCAAGCTCTCCAGTCAAAAAGCTTTTAGATTTGGGTAAAGCTGAACTGGAGAAAATGTACGTGATATTTCATACAACCCACACAAACACTTAATGTGTTTAGCTTTCGAGACGCTAACACCAAATTTAAATGGTTAAGGCTAATCAGTGATAAAAGACTGTTCTTATCAGAATCCCCACTTCCTGACAAAAAGCTATTATTTACAATGTTACAATGAGTTATTATTTACAATATTTACATCATAACATTTACATTATCACAAAAAAAACAATAAAAATAAATAATAACTCAAAGGATTAGGCCAAAGCAAGAAAGAATAAGTGCCTACCCCAATTTCAAAATACAATTATTGATTAGCAGCTTTTACATGTCAAAAAATGAAAAACATAGAGCGAAAATAGAAAGGTTTATGATTTCTGAGTGTATTTACTTAGTGTTATAGTTTTCTCTTATTTTGTATCATTGCTTATATTACCATTCTATTGATTTACTTATTGTTTAAGTCAGTGGTTCCCAACCTTTTTGTCTCACGTACCCCTTGAGTCATTAATTTATACTCTGAGTACCCCTACTTGATGATCTTGCCAATATTATTACAAAGTGACCAACTAAACTAAGATTATACAGTGTTTAACAGTGATTTGTGTTCAAAATGAAGCTAAAATACTCTCAATATCAAACCTTGTACTGAAAAACACAATTAAAACTAACTTTCCTTTGAAATTCACATTGAAATTCCACACAGTTTCACCTTCTTTTTTCATCTTAAATAATTCCAAGTACACCCTGCTAAGTGCTCAAGTACCCCCAGGGGTCTCCGTATCCCTGGTTGGGAAACACTGGTTTAAGTAGTCATAGTGTTTTAGATATACATATATATACACATACAGACATAATTATGTATACATATATATATATATACATAAACATACATTACTAGCGCACATATTTATTATACATATATTATCATCACCATAATAACAATGACAAAAATAGCATTCTCAAAAATATAATTTAAAAATAAATAAAAAAAGCTCTCCAGGTCACATGAACGCCGCATATGTCATGACTGGGCGAAGAAGAGAGATAAAAATTAAAAAAACGTCCTCAACTCGACCTCCTGTAACACCAACATTTAATGGTTTTGTGTCCTGTCTCCCGTGTCGCAGGTTCATCTGAGAGTGCACAGCGGGGAGAGGCCGTTCAAATGCCAGACGTGCAACAAAGGCTTCACGCAGCTGGCCCATCTGCAGAAACATTACCTGGTGCACACGGGGGAGAAGCCGCACGAATGCCAGGTATGGACCAACTCGAAGCTGTGTTCCCAAAACACAGCGGTGGCAGAATATCCCAGTGTCGCCGTGAGGTCTTATCCTGTATAAAAGCTGTCGTTTCCACCATTACAAAGATGTCCTGAGATCGACTTCTGTATCCGTTGTATTGACTCAAATGTTATCGCTCTGGGACTTGAACTAACGCATTTTAACTTTAAGCAGATTTGACTTTGCAAACGATCTCTGGAATATTGCACGAGCCTTAAGGCACAAAAGCAAGACATCATATTCTCCAGATAAAACTTGATACAGATAAAATTTAATTCCACTGCAGATGTTTCATGCGCGTCTGGGTTTTGTGTGAATCGTAAATGTCCAGTGTTTGAGCCAAGAGGTTTAATCAAATGATCTCATCGTGATGTACTGACTGTTGCACGTGAAATGACAATACATTCTCATTTCAATCCACGTGCGCATTTCTTCCTTGTTTGATAAAAAGGAAAGTAAAAAAAAAATAAAATAAAAAAATCTTTCATCTGACCGACATCAATCACATATTATTTTTATATTGTCTCCACTTTTGGACACCTTTATGAGACAGTAATCGTCGCTTTGCTAACGTTAGCGTTCGTGGCAAAGCATAAAGCTAACGTAGCTTCCTGTTAGCGTTGTTTGCTCCTCTCCGCGTCTCTGTATCTGTATTTAGTTGTAAAAAAAATAATATATTAATTCAGAATTTGTCAAAGTAATAGTAGGGAAATGGGAGATTTTTATTTATTTATTTCTCTCTCTTTTGACAGTTACCATAGTTACGACCATAGGATTCTTAGATGCACCAAATCTAACCTAAATTGACTTAAATATAACTTAAAATCATAACAACGCCGCCCAAAAAGTGACTTCCTGTTTCGATCCAGCACGCCATAATAAAAGCACACAGCTCGTCTCATTGATCAGTTCAGCAACATTACAAGAATATAATTAAATACACATATTTTAAGTGTGTTGTCTGTTAATAGTTAGGCAGAAATGAAGTTGAACTAATGAACTGCTGAACTAATGAATAAGATGGTGCTTTTATTTTGGAGTGCTGGAACGAAACAGGAAGTTACTTATTGGAGTCAATAATAGGCTGCTAACAGTGTTGTAAGGTCATCTGAACACAATCCGTTAAAAACTTTATTTTTGTGTGTTTTCCCAGGTTTGCCACAAGCGCTTCAGCAGCACCAGCAACCTGAAAACGCACCTGCGCCTGCACTCGGGGAGAAGCCGTACCACTGCAAGCTGTGCCCGGCCAAGTTCACCCAGTTCGTCCATTTGAAACTGCACAAGCGCCTGCACTCGCGGGAGCGCCCCCACAAGTGCCCGCACTGCCACCGCAACTACATCCACCTGTGCAGCCTGCGCCTCCACCTCAAGGGCTACTGCATGGCGTCGCCGGCCTCCAACGCGCTGGGCCTGGAGGAGATGCACCGCGCCAACGAGGAGATCGAGCGCTTCGACATCAGCGAGCACGCCGAGCGGCTGGAGCAGCTGCAGGGCGGGGTGGAGCTGGAGGCCATGTTGGAGAAGCAGGTCCTGGGCATGCAGCACTGGGGGGACTCCGAACTCAAGTCGCACTACCGCGCCGCGGGGTACGGGCCGTACGACGCGCCGTACGACTCGCCCAACGAGACGTCGGTGATCAAGATGCGCCACAGCAGCCCGCCGCTCTCGGTGACGGTCAAACAGGAAGCAGAAGTTTGAAACGGAAAACTTTCAAACGCCGCTTGATGCAGGACAATACGCAAGGACTGGCAGAAATGGATGTGCTCACCCCAGTAAATGCGCTAAACAATTGGTGTAAAAAATAAACATTGTCAAAAATCCCTTTCAATTCGTAACTCAAAAATTCACAAAAATCTACCCTATGTTTTAAAATATAAAACAGGATAGATTTCATGATCATGTCTTTAAAAAAAAAATATTACAATTTACAATATGTCTAATGATGAGCGTAAAAATCCTGAAAATGTATGGCACAAAAACATTACTTTGTTGTTAAGACTTTTGAAATTGAACACGAAAAATCACAAAAATCCATATTATTTATTGATATAAAATATGCCTATTTCAACCAAAAGCTTATTTTATTAAAACATTATTTTGTTCTGCATTAGACGCTAAAATTGTCATCATTTGTAAACCTTTTTAATTTACGCTTCATTTTAGTTGCATTACTGGGGTGTCGATATAACTAGGAAAAAGCCATATTCCCCAACAAGCTTTAATTGTATCCACCAAAGAACTGACCAGAAATAATATATGGTCGAAATATGCAAAATACGAACTTCCCAGCTTCAAACCGATGCAGGAGACTGGATCAGCGGACCTTACGTTGCCCGGAGCAACTTCCTTCTTGTAGATACATTGCTTTAAATAATCTTTTCAACTGTTCAGGGACTTGTTGCTTCTCAGGACGATTCTAAAGAGACCCACGACTACTTCACTGTTCAAAGACAATCATTTATCCAGGTCGAACCCTATTGTAACTTAATGTTAATAATGTATGTTATTTGTGTGCCCTTTCTTAATTTATTGATGATTTATCTACCAAAGCAATACCATGTTACACCATTTAAAGCCACGCTGCAATACTAAATTCAGCGATCAAAACACCCGTGATTAAATATGTGTGTATTTTATCCTATTTATTGGGTGAAATGTTACTCGGAGTGGCTTGAAATCAGCTTTATCGGGGCCTTTTTCTAATTTATGTTTGTTCACTTCCATCCAAAGCTCCCCACACATCGGTCAATCCGTCTGCGCCCGAAACAAGGGGCCTCTTTCGTACCACAACGGTTACCTCAGCGTGAATGTTTTCGTATGACTGCGATCGTATATATATGTTGAAATTGTAATATTTATTTTTTTCGCTACTTGAAGAAGAATGAAGCGCAAAAGTCGGAGGGAAGGTTTAGCGACGTGTAGCATACTTTAGTTTTCGGGAACACTGTGCGGACGTTTGTTTCGACGCTATAGCAGCCAAAGTGTAACGTAAAGGTCCACTACTGTGCCCCCACCGTGGCGCTCCGCTAATCTCTCATTCAGTCGCGATGTATTGTTGTTTTAGCAAATTTAGGCTTCCACCAATTAGACAAGACGCTATCAAGTACCTCTCCAAATTCGTTGCGCAAATACTTGTTTATGTTTATATCAGAAAAGGTTGTTTCATTAAGAGAGTTCAGGAAATGTCTGAGACCCGTTTGAACCATTGCCATTCAAGAAGTTTGATACTTAGACTTGTTTAATCCACAAGGGTCACAGTCGCTCAATAAAGTAATCATACAAACATGATTAAAGCAATATCAAGAATAATAAGGATAAACAAAATTTAAATATATAGAATAATTAGTAGAAATCTTTTAAATGTATTTTCTATGTTGATAAGAATGATGGGGTCATGAATATTCAGACACCAATACAACAACTGCAAACCCTTACAGTCATAGTTGTGCTATTTTGATCATTAATAATATAAATTGCCAGTGACTTTTAAGGATAAAAATGCATAAAAGCACCAGGCGTCAGCTTAATTACAAATCTATATCATGAGGTAACACTACTTCCTGAACTCTGTTTATGGGTTGGACCATAAAGGCGCCAATTCCAAATAAAAATTGCAAATTCAACTTTAACGACTTCTTCTTGGGCAGGATAGCGGACCTTAAAGTTATTATTATTCAAACCAAAGAGGAAAAAAAAGGGACGAAGGAATATAGGAATGAAGTGAAGTGTTTCTCTCTGTGTAAAATAATGCCTTCTTATGTCGGCCATTTTGTTTTTACGTTGTCGTTTTTCGGCCCTTCTCTCTACAATGCACTGGCTCCGTCTCTTCTTCTTCTTCGACGCCGACGATTGCTTTGTTTTATTTTTAACTTTTTAATTTTTTTATTTTATTTTCTACACTGAAAGCATTAGGAGCGTCTTAACGTCTTCCGGGTTTGTTGATATTATTGCGTCTGACCAAAGCTGTCTGTTTTCGAGCTTTTACTTTGAAAGAGGACTGTTTCCTGTTTACACTCTGGTTTACAAACGTGTTTTATTTATGTGCGAAATGTCAAACTGTAAATTATGATATAAATGTTTCCGGATCTAATCGAAAACACCAAGGCTCTGACTGTTTTTTATCACTTTTGTTATCATTATTATTCAGATAAGATGGAATATTATTGCGCAATACAGCAGACAAACACACTAGTTATAGTAGTTGGTAAAACAGTGTGCAATCAAAACCAAGACACACGTAATAAACAATATTTGATAATACAATAATTCAAACATGAAAAGTAACAGATTTTAAAACTTGCAGGAAAACAGACTATATGGATGTTTACTATTGAGGTGGCAGGTATTGCACAAATAAAGGTTATTGCACAAATAATACACAATTGACTTATTTAACTTTGAAATAACCACTGAAGGACTAGATCATGCTAACACAAAGAAAAATAGACCACATGTTTGCTAATATGGGGAAGGTGAGACTAAACCTGACAGTATTGCACACATACAGGTTATTTCACATACTGTATAATAGTTTTTAACTTTGAAAAAAAAAACATAGTAGACATAGTTCATGTCAACACAAAGAAAGCACAGAAAAATCTGTTTGCTAAAGTGGTGGAAGTTTACGATACATGCCATACTCGTAGGTATTGCACACGCTGTATGAAGGTTATTGCACATAAACTATACAGGTATTCGACTAACAGAGCAAAAAACAGACTATTTGCATAATTACTAATGTGGTGTGAAGTGATGATAGACGTGACATATAGTGAAACTTGACAGTGACAGATATTGCGCTTTTAAAGGTTATTGAACTCAGTTGACGTATTTGTTTATCCTTCAATAACCATTGTCGGCTTAACATTTCAGCGCAAGGAAACAATGCAGAAAATCAGAGCATGTACATAATTACAAATGTGGTGGAGGTGATAAACGTGACAATGGAACTTAGGTATTTCACATATAAATGTTATTGCACATATAAAGGTTATTGCGCATAAACTATACAGGTGACTTATTCAACTAACAGTGCTGAAAACAGACAATTTGCATAATTACTAATGTGGTGGAGGTGATAAACGTGACAATGGGACTTAGGTATTTCACATATAAATGTTATTGCACATATAAAGGTTATTGCGCATAAACTATATAGCAGTGTTTCCCAACCAGTGGTATGGGACCGTATGAACTATTTCAGATAGGGAAAAAAAATGGGAAAACTGAAGTGAACATTATTTTGAATGGAAAAGCTATATTTTGCATTAGAATGTGTAGTTTTGGGACAATTTTAGGTTTATTTTCTTTTACTCACAAATAGCGCTTTTAAGTGATTGCTTTTTAAATAACACGGACTACCACTCAAAGATTAGAACGCATGGATTTAATTACATGACGTGTAATAATCATTTTAACCTTCAAACAACCACAGTACACCTGTGCAGCTCATCAAAGTGAGTTGATCTAAATCTCCAGTGAGACAAAAAAATGAGATAATTGAGTCTTTCTATCAGTCATCTTCAGCCTATTGTGACACGCCGCCTGAAACCACCGACCGCACACCCATCTCCAGATCTTTAGTCAAAGTGAGTAAAGTGTCTTGCCCAAGAGCACCCTCACATTCTGTGGTCTCCAGTTATGAGACGACAGCTCTGCACCTGAGCCACCGTCGCCGCGAGCAACGGCATCTGCAGGCCCTAAACATGTCTCCTGTCGCTGCCGAGATAACCCAGATCTGAGCTCCACATTCACTTCCTGCGCGGAGACGGAGGCCTCACGGGGACATAAAGATTCACGAGCAAATCTTTAACCTGAGACTCACCACTGGCACAGGAATGTTCTGGACCAAAAAGACTGTATGACGAAGCACTTACAAATGCTCTCAGAGAAAAACATGGCTTGAATGGCTCAACATCTTATAGCACCTATGGACAGTAACATTTCCCGTCTTGTACTTAACAGTTTTTCCTCCAAAATGTAACTCAATATACAATACAATATTTAATTCCTTGCCTGATTTACTCAGCTTTTAACCCCAAAACATATTTAAATTTTAACAATTTTGTATTCTTTTTCTTTTTTGTAATAACCAACTTCCAAAATCAAAACATGATCCAAAATCCCCTCTGAACAAATCGTTGTAACTAATATATCAACAAAATAAAACTTTTTAACATTTTAAACATGGCTCGTCTCTATCCATTGTTTTTATTTCGTTGCCAAAATATGGGCAATTTTGACAATTTAGCCATAATATGACCTGTGTTTATTTAGGCTAAAACATAAACTGCACTTACTACTTAGTGAAATTATTTTTTTTGTAAATTGCCCACCTTTATCTAGAGGTCATGTTGGAATCAGATAATTGAACATGTTATGTCAACGTTTTACACATAACTCTGTTAATTAAATGTAAAACAATGATACTGTTTCACCACAATAAATAAACCATTTAAAGCAGGTGTGTCCAAAGTGCGGCCCGGGGGCCAAATGCGGCCCTCAGACCAATTTTTTGTGGCCCTCGACCTTCTTGCTGAATCGATACACATCATCAGAGATAGACCTTTTTATTTGAAATGTAATAATACTACACAATCCTAACCTAACAACTAACATTTTATTGTGAGTTTTAAGCATAAATAAAGGTGTGGGGCACAATTTAAACCTGCTAGTCAAAGGTTTTGCGGCACTAGCCACGCCCTTCACCCCATGACGCTTCACTATGCAGCCCACCATGAAAAAGTTTGGACACCCCTGATTTAAAGGAACAGGCCAGTGTTTTTCCATACTGAGATATGTTCTGACCTGAGCTTAGAGGAGTTGATACGTACCTGTCTGGTCTTTGTGTGTGCCCTCAGTCACGCAAAACGACCAAAGATGTTGTTAGCATTTGGCCTCTCCCAGCGTATAGCTCCAAACAGGGGTGAAGTTGGAAGCTACCACGCTCTTCCACGGGCACAAAGACCAGACAGATACGCATCAACTCGTCTAAGCTCAGGTAAAACATATCTCAGTATGGAAAAACGGTGGCCTGTTCCTTTAATGATAATTAGAGGTGCATTATTGATTTTTTTCTGTTAGAAAAAAAAACTTGATATGTGTGATTGATTAACTTTTTTATGACCCAATGGCTGTGTACATGACGCCTTTACTTTCGATCATGGCCTCTACAGCTCTCCAGGATTAGAGGTGCACCGATCAGGGTTTTTGATCGATGCCGATCATGACCGATACCGATCACATGGTTTTAATTGATTATTATGATTTATAATTTTATAGTGACATATACTGGGCTTTTCCAAAGGAATTGTTGTGTAGTGTGAATTTATTCTAAATTTACATTTCTATTTGAATATAATATATTATCTACAAATCTACATTGTGCTACTTTACCTCCAACTTCATTATGATTATTTATGATTTTCTTTTTTTAACTGATATTATTGCAAAGCTTATTATTTTATTAACAACTAAATTTCCCTCATGGTTCAATAAAGTTAGTCTTTAATCTTTTTTATAGTTCAGTATTTTTTATAGCGTGTGTTATTGCGGCCAATCAAATCTCTATCTGAGTTGTGACTCGTAGTTGCTACAGATGCTACAGATTATGGATGATTACAGAGCTTTAAAACAAAACAATAAAATCTTAAAATCTATTCTACAGTGAACAGGGAGCCAGTGGAAAGACGTAAGGATCGGTGTTAAAGTAAAGTTACATTAGTCCAGACATTGATGAAATGAAAGCATACATGACGTGCTCAAAATATGAAAACGAAGATGATCAAATCTGGATTTAACCCCTGTGTTGACCTGCTTGTCAAGTTTAAAGTGCATAATGACGCCATGGTTGGTGGCTGTAGGTTTGAGCTTACAGTTATCCAAAGACATCTTCAATTCAATTCAATTCATCTTTTTTATTTGAGCATCTGCGTTCCACAAAGTTCTACATATTTACAGTTTGGTACAGTAGACAAAGCCAAAGAGATACAGTCGTAGGTGAATAAGTAAATAATTAAATAAATAGCGTGGATATGATGCTCAAAAGGAGTAGGCAGAAGCTTAAGCTTGTTTGCACCTACCCCTTGTGTACTGAAGAATTTGATACATTCATACGAAAATATGACATATAGTTATTTTGTCCTATTCCAGTGACTATACAATCAGCAATAATAACATCACAATATTCTACTAATCCCAAGGCAAGGAAAGAAAACATTTTCTTCAATAATTACAAATACCCATCACTGCCAAAACAACTAGTCACCAATCTTTTAAATTTGATAATTTGTTCCTTGTTGTTATGAATTAAATGCTTTTAATGGACACAATATTATGGATTATGTTATTAACGACCATATTATATTCATTATTAATGATGTAAATTTAATTCATATTTTTAACTATTGTATTATCATTATTGATTCCTTATTTTGTTATGCCATTATAATACTATTTAATTATTATTATTGATATTAATTCAAAATCAGTCATTTCGTTCACTTCGTTGTCACCATCTACAGCAGGTGATCTTCTTCTCATCATCATTTTTTGATCCAGCGCACTGGTTACATACAAATGAAACTGAATGCCATCTTGTTTTTTTTTTTAAAGTTGATCAAGAGGGAGGAGGTACAGTGTTAACAGAACAGGGCCGAGAACTGAACCCTGGGGGACTCCACAGTTCAGGGAGGCAGAAGCTGAGGTGGAATCCCCCAGCCTGACAGTAAAAGAACGCTCTGACAGGTAGGGGTGGAACCAGTCCAGGGCGTTCCCCCCCCAGCCCCCCACCCCCGACACCCACGCAACTTCCAAGACGAGACACAAGAGTTGCCTGGTCAACTGTGTGGAAAGCAGCAGTCAAGTCTGAAAGCGCTAAAAATCACCAGGATCAGTCATTAAAAGCAGCAAGAATTACTCTACTCACCTGCAGTGTCTTTCCTCATACACTTCCAGCTTTTGCTTAGTGCAGACTGTTGTGTCACAGATCTCCTGCAGCAAAGTTTAGTGGTTAAGGCTGCTGCACATATGGCGAAACCCCCAATTCTCAGGTTTGGTCAGTATACCAGTGGTTATTGTGGGGCTTTTGAATCGTCAGGTCACAGCCTCCTGCAACAGAAACACGTGGTTTGGAGTTTGGAGGGTTTGGTGTGTGCCGTAAATGATGTTGTAGTGGAAAGCGTTCATTTCTTATTTGAACTGGTTAAAAGATCAGCGATATCTAAGTTCATAAACCATACTAATATGAGCTATATCGTGATGTGTGCGCAGGTTTGAGCTCGCACACCAAACAGGGCGGAGTCCAACGCTTGATTTCAGAATCCCTCCAGAAGTGCTTTCATGAGCCTTTATGTTTTCATGACGGTGCACTCGGAGTCTGACTGTCTCTTTCCACCGCGACATGACATTCAGCAGCAACACGCGCAGTCGCGTTTCACCTGTTTGTTCCGAGTGAGATGAATAAACATTTGTAAACTCTCCTCCTCCTCCGCACTCAGCCGGGTACGTGACCCGCCCCCTCTCTGTCTCTGTGGGCCTCGTTTCACTTTCAGAAAGCCTTTTCCTGTCTGTCGCGCTCTGAATAATAACACTAATGTGGTTATTAGTCTGAACGGGACATTCCGAGGGAGAGATTTGTCTCTGCCAAAGACACAGCAACGGCCCTTTGCTTTGCAATTGGCTCAGGAAAATTACCTAAGATTTACGGTGTCCAATCCACAAAGACATTAAACAATCGTGTGCCTGAAAACATCTTGAAATCTTTGCAAATACTGTGATTACATAATAAAGTTTTAAATATGTGTCAATACTGAATGAGTTGGACGTAAATAGTCTGGAACACGTTTGATGATGTTGTGTTTTGAGGATTTGGAAATACTGTTAATGGTGCCATGTTGAAAGACTCAAGTTCAATAGAGCTGATGTAAGAACTTTTACATCAGAAAAGTTCTTCTATTCTGATGTAAATGGATGTAGATGCCAGTGACATTTCCCAACATATTCTGCATATAATCCATTGTTGTTGTTTTTTCTTTGTTGTTTTGTTGTTTCCTTTTTACATTGTACTATTGTGAAATGCAAATGTTATACTGATTTTGGGGAAAGGCGCTTCAGCCCATTCTCTTGAGCAGAATGTACATGTATATATTTCTCAAATAAACTAATAATGAACTTGTTAAAGGAAACGTAACTTTTTTGCTCACTGCCCACTGTATAATACACAGCCTGAACAAAGCAAAACAAAAGTGTCCACCTGGAGTTAAAGCTGACTTTTTATTTTCGAGTAAATGTATTTTTGCCACCACAGATTATGTTGTAAAACAGCAAAATTACCCAACATTGTATCGAGCGATGGAAGTAGAATCTGAATTAGTTCTATTTATTGCTGGCTTCACTTTGCTACAGTGTTAATATTGACAACATATTTCAACATCTTTAGACGAAAATGTCATTTAAGTTTATTCACGATTTAGTCAAATAATTCTCTTCAATTTGAGTCTACTTTTAGTCGACTAAAATGACATGTAATTTACTCAACTAAATCTAAGTTTAATTTAGTCGACTTTATGATGACTTTATGCATTATGATATTTATTATAATCATATTTAATCAGCTCCTCTGCTTCATGGAGCTTCTTCTGCCCTGATGGCACAGGCATAATCCAAGATGACAATGCCAGGATTCATCGAGCTCACAGTGTGAAAGAGCGGTTCAGGGAGCATGACATGGATCAGCCAGATCTGAGCCCCACTGAGAGTCTCTGGAGGAAACTCTCCCACCATCAATACAAGATCTGGGTGAAAAATGAATCTTTTGACGCTGCAGACGTTTCTGAAACAACGACTCAGCAAATGTGTCAGAATCAAAGCTAAAGGCGCCACAACTAAATATTACAGCGTGTGAGATTTTTGGAGAGCAACTTTTTTCCTTGATCCGGCAGTTCATATTTGTCTATTATATGTGGACGCCTTTATGAGGAAATACTTAGACCATAGTTCATATGAGCTGGAAGAGAGGACTTTGATCTTTGTGACCGTTTTTGTTTCATGTGAACTGGCCCAGGAATTAAAGGGAAAGTAGCAATAAACTAAGACTAGAAATCTGCATTTTGACAGTTACCATAGTTACAAGTATGTTGTGACGTCACCATGCAACCTATTGGTAGGTTTCTTTTTACTTGGCGAGTCAGAACAGTCTTTCGTTCCAGTAGAATTTCAACTTATCGAGATCACACTTTTTGCCGTGTGAGGTATGAAATCAGAAAGAAAAAAAAAACAGAAATATTTCAATGACGTTTTTTACACTTATATTAAAGGTGGAAAACTCAGATGGCGCTTAAACCTACTGAATTTACTTGGAATAAGTTGTTGCTAAAGTCAGTTATCATAATGTAAAGGCCCATATTTGATTTTATTCCTAATAGAGCCAACTTGTAAAGCATTTCTGTCGTAAAATGTGCCGATAAACTCATCTCTGGGATGTTAGAAAAGTAAACAAAACAAAACATTTAATTCTAGGTTCATTCTTGTAGTACTTGTTTATAGTTTAAATGTCTCAAATAGATCATTTAAATTGGAGCTGTTTAGATTTGTTCAGATTTAGTCGGGCATTTGACCTAGAATCATTTCACTTTCTGACTCGTTTTCGCAGTTTTACTTTCTTCTTCCAAGCGAGGCGACCTCAGAACCAGTGAGAAATGTCCTCAGACCAAAGTAAAACTCTGTCCGATCAGGAGAACAAAGTCTAAAGGAGTGTTCAGCAGCTCTTGCTTGGGCCCTTTTCGGTGTGTCCCCTCTGGCCTGCCGTGCTCTTCTTCTCTCAGACGCAGAGGCGGCCCGCGCTCATCTCTGATTCAGACAAATTCGTTGGAGCTGAATAATTCGTAAACATCGCCCCCACGATCTCACTCCGACGCTGGGGACTGATAAACAATCCTGTCAACAGCACCGTGACAGGCGCACTTTCGATTCGGCCTCTTTCAGGCTTCAGTCAGGTATGGTTTGTGCTGAACACTGGGGTTGTGCATCTTAACTTACAATAATGTATCAATAAAAAGTTATAAATGTCTAACTTCCGAGCTCCACCTCTGACACGGGGAGAGAAGCAGCAGCCTGGTAAAAAACAGACTGACATTAACATTAGCAGCACAGTCTTATCAATCTGGAATCTCTCTCATTGAAAAGGTTTGTGAGTAAGACAAAGACAATAACTTGATCCAGAAGAGGCGTAAAACTATTTCTGTTTGTGTTCAACAGGTCTTTATTACTTTCCGCATTGTCATGTCAAAACCCACTCACTCACGGCCTTATTTCTTTAGAGCTCAACAGTCCCACACACTCCCGGTCACGTGAGTCCGGATGTGAAAAGTTCCTTTCATTTTTAATATCGACTTTTCAAAAAATTCAATTATTTATTACTATGTGTTAACTGTAACATAAAACACACAATGTTAATTGAAGATTTGTCTAAAACGTCATAAACTGAAGTGTTATAGAATAATTTCACCGTATTTTCAAGTATCGAGTGTTTTCTTTGTTGTAAAATATCTGTGTGATGGTTTCCACATAGCTGAGTCGCCGTTGTGCTTTTAAACTCTTAATATTTACATTGTATTTGAAAAATCAATGCTCTGGCGCGTGAGTGGAAAGGAGTGGGACTGTGGAGGTTTATGATCTCGAAATATCAGTGGTGCAGACTCAACAAACGGCACGAGATGAGTTACCACGAGCTTACCATTTGAACTTTAAAAAAGAACAATATAATGTAAATACTTCACATACAGGCGCTCGCCGTATAATTAGAATATCACGAAAACATTTATTTCTGTAATTCAACTTAAACTGTGACACTAATCGACTCATTACATGCAAAGTGAGATATGTATAGCCTTTATTTGTTATCATTTTGATTCTTATGGCTCAGCTTGTAAAAACCCCACATTAAAAATCTCATAAAATTGGAATATTTTGAAAATGGACTGTGAGCTAATCATCAAAATTATAACAAATAAAGGCTTGATGTGTCACTTTGCATGTCATGAGTCTGTATCATATATTAGTTGGATTACAAAATAAATGAACTTTTTCATGAATTCTATTTATATGACGAGCACCTGTAGCTTTTTCCCGCTCGCTCAAAGTCCCAGGAGTGTCCAAAGCGTGGCCTGGGGGCCAAATATAACCCTCAGAGCTATATTTGTTGGTCTTAATTGCTGAGTTAGTACGCCAGAAATGTTACTTTTTACTATAAGTTTATTAACTCCACACAATTATAACTTCAATAACTAAGTTTTAGTGTGAGCTAAAGCTGCATTAAGGTCTCACACCTAAATAAAGATGTGATTGTCCGGTAAAAGCTTCTGATAAATGCAGCCAGTGTTTCATCTGTCTGCGGCCCTTCTGCAGAATCCCTCAAACATGGATAAAACAAACTCAGTGCTACATTTGATCTCCCTGGAATCGGGGGAACACATTTCCCCACCTTTCATTTTTTCAGGATTAAGGATCCAGGAACTATTTTGGAGGATCCGGCAAAGTTTGAGAAGATTGCTCAAAACTATCTATTGCTCAAAACAAAATAAAGAAAGAGAATTAAGCTATAGGCGAACTATGAATCTGTTGAGAGGGACCGTCCCAACGGGCTCATAAACCTCATCTTTTAATGCACCACACAGCATAGGAACATCATCTACAAAATCAGCTGTTAGGGCAACTGGGTGCGGGTTTGTTGATGGGGAGCTACTGCCCTCTACAACTGGCCCGCTCTACACCCGGCTTTTAACGCACCACTCGATGTAGGGCTTACATCATACACTGTACATAATTAAAAAATAAAACAAAAATAAAATACTAAATAAAATAAATGTACACAGATTAATATTGTGTTGAGCATGGTAATTGCGGAGTATAATATATATGTATATTAATGTACCCTTATGTCATAAAACAAGTGATTTTGGGTGATGTTTGGCATTGGTAACCATCTGAAAGAAATATATTAATGGTCGCCTTTTGTTACTTGCTTTGTAGGGATCTTACATGAAACAAGACCGTTCTTGTAATAGTGTTTCGTTCTGTTCATTATATGAAGTTCAAACAGTGGTTGTGAGTTTGGTCTGTGTTAATGAGCTGTTCTGAAAGGAACAAGTTCTTCTTTTCAGTCAATGAGACTAATCACAAAATGATGCGGCTAAATGTATGACTGAACATGTAAACTTATTTTCTTATTATTGCTGTGGAAACTGAAGCTTCAGGGGTCGAGAGTGATTACGGTTTCATTACATAGAATTATCATTGTTATTGTTGTTAGTATTACTTGTTTGGGGAAGGTGTAGCCTATAGTACATGATAGACATGTCATTTTAGTCATGTAATCTTCCTTAACGTAAATGCCATCTTACCAACCATGACCGGACTGTGCACCTCATCCTTTTTTTGCTATTTGTTGCTTATTGTTGTTTTGTTCCCTTTACTCTGATTGTACTTTTGTGAAATGAAATGTTTTATCATATTGAGTTGGGGGTAGGCGCTCATAAGCTTTTTGCTTCGGCCCACTCCTTTTGAGCAAAATGTATGCTCAAATAATAAATAAATAATTAAATAAAATTGTGTTTAATGAGATTGTCACGGCAACTGTTTTGGCCCAAAGTGAAAAAACTACTCACTTACAAAATGAGCACTGACCAAACTATGTGATCTTAACTCAACTGATCTTTTTCAGACTTGATTCAAGAATATAAAGTCCCAGTGTCTCATTCTGCAGAGGTCAGGCTTGATTTATGGCCCATTAAAACAGATCTAAACAGATCTTTCACTTTTGTCGAGAGCGTCGACCCCAGTGACTGTGATTCCCATCATGTGCGCTCTTCATCACGTCACAGATCGGAGTGACTCAGGCTCTTCCCAAACGCCACGCTTTCATCACAGAAGTGCAGCACAGGAAACAGGCGACGTTCAGACTGGGAAAAGACCTTCTCCTTCACTGACCTCCATGAGCTTTAATATTTGTCGTCCCTCATGTCTTAATCCAGCAAATTCAGCCAAAAGCTCAAAACCACTTAAGTAATCTCACTCCCTCGTCTCGTCTTTCTTAAGGGACTCTCATCATAAACACAGGATAAAGAGTTCAGTTTGTGGAGGCTGTAGAGATCTGAGACTCTGTCACACAGAGCGAGGGGCGGGTTTATGGGCAGTGTGTTTCAGAACAGCTTGAACTAAAGTAGGGCCAGGGGCGGATCGAGGCTCAGAGCCGGTGACAGAGGGAACCAAAAATAAAAATCAGGTCCGTTAGACTGTTAGTAAAATATGTAAAACTTTAAATAATATGAATAATTTAAAAAGAAGCACACACATAATTACAACAGCTAGTACAAGTGCTTTATTTGTCATTGTACAACGTAAAAATTGTGTTCAGGTGTTAGTCCTGAGCCGCTGCAACTGAGCCGCGCCACCACTGTGGTCACCTGACCCGCATGTTTCTGGAGTTCGGGAAACTGTAACACCCGGAGGAAACCTGGCTGCCTTCAGTCTCCTCTGATCCTCTGAAACGGTGCAGCGCCTCCTGGGTGTGTCCCTGTTTCAGAGCGTGGTGTCCTGCACTGGTCAGCTCCACCTCCTCCTTCCTCCTGCGCAGCTCCCTCCGCTCCACAACAGTCTTTCACCATCTATGGGAAGAGCTTAGCAGTTAAGTAGTTTTAGTCGCCAGTGAATGTCCATTAACCAGAACAATAGAAGGCATGTGTGGCTTAGCTGTGAGTCTTGCCCGGATACCTCCTCGTTTGTCCCTTTATTGTTTCCTGTAGCGCCCTCTTGTGACGCCTCCACTGTGCTGCAGGTGTGGGGGGGCTCACAAAATGTGTCTTAAAATAAGAGCATTCTGTCTGTAAGATTAAAATCAAGTGCAGTTGATGTGACGGATTCAAATGTTCGATCATTCAGACTGAACAAGAAAAAGGTGAAATCAAATCCTCTTTGTGGCCCCTTCCCTCATGGTGCCGCCATCTTGTGCGCTCCTGCCGAACATTAACCCTGATGTCATGAGTTTAACAGAGGTTACTCAAACGCCTCTCTGCGTGGGGCACTCTGACACACGCCGTTTATGGATTTCCCGCGGCCCCCGAAGTGTCCTCCGTCTGAGCGCGCACTGAGCACGTGCAGAAGAATGAGCCCCAGGCAAACTGTTTACACATACATTACCCCGACGTGAGCGAGAGCCAGCAGACGCAGAGACATGGCCAGATGAACGGTTTACTGGAGAGATAAACTTTGGCAAGTCCACTGTGTACCTCCAAACTCTAACAAGTATGGGAAATAGCCATAAATAAACAGAAACCAAACAGATAAATACAAACCGATAAATCAACGCTGGACATTTCCTGCTGTTTCAAGATTAAACAAATCTCTAGTGGTTGTGACTGGATTCTGAGTGTGTTATCAGAGGCACATCATCAAGTTAAAGTCAGTATTTTAGAAAGTTCTTCTTTTTTAAACAACATGCTAACGGTTAGCCTAGCTAGATGCAGTAGCTCCGTCTCTCACTCGCGTCACAAATTAAAAGCATTTCTATCGACAACTCAACTATACAGTCATTAGCCATTAGTATTACTGTGATGTAAGACTCATTCCGATCGTAAGTGAGTTTTGACAACATTAACAGTCATTAAGTGCACAGTTGTGGTTTTGTTGACGATCGGGAGGTGACGCTTATTTGAGACTTCATGTGAACTGGGAGCTTGATTTGCCGAGATGTGATATTGTTCCCGGTTGTTTGTGTTCATGTGTTTTTTTTTATGTCGGAAACTGTGAACTTTGACGTCACATGACGATGTTTGACCCGAGTTCCCAGTTGTTTTCCCAGTTGAAGAGCGTTCATGTGGGTGAAAGTAGCTTTTGTGTCCTGCCAGTAACGTGTGTTTCACAACTGAAGAAAGAGACACAAGGACACAGTGTGGTTTTGTTTGCATCTTCTTCTTCCTCTCACGTTCAAGTAAACAACACGCCGTGACGGTGTCTTGCAGGTGTGGGGGAGATCAGCCAAATCTCTGAATCCGAGCCCGTAGAGCCCGGTTTAATGTGACAGCTCTGGTTTGAGGAGCGTGTGTCTGCCCGGGTGCTGACCGCTCTTTCCCTGGTGCTGCGAGAAGATGCACAGATCTCACTTAGTCGCCTGGTCTGACCATGTACAAGTGGCTAACCTTAAACACGTTTGAAGCCAAGTTCTAATATTTTAAGGGGACGACTATTTGTGAGTCAGAGGAGAGAAAGCACTTCATCTCCCTCCTGGTACCACGTACCACGCCAAATCTTTAAGTGAATGCAGTACCGGGCCGTACGGGTGTAACTTTCACTGGTACTGGGGAAAACGTTTCCCTGGTTCCCGAGGACAGGGACAAACCACGGTTTGTGCCTCACAGCAAGAAGGTCACAGCTTTGATCCAGGGTAGACGGTGTGTTCTCCAAGTCTGGTAGGTTCCCCTCTGGGGCCAGGACCATAGACCGTTAAAAAGAATAGACAACTCCTCCTCACTCCTCCCTGTTTACCACAATGACCACGTTCGAGGGGGAAATCATGGCGGATTTACAGACTCCTCCTCCCCAGCTCTGACGGAGCATGTTCCTAAAAAGGGCATAAGTGCTGGATCTTCACTGTAGACTCGGCCCTTGCGTGACGTGTAGCTCGCGCAGCTCCAATGCTAACAGTCTGACCCTCATTAGTACAAGATTTAAAAAAATTCTTTCGAAACCAGCCTGGTTCTTTAATTGTGACTAACCCAGCGTTATCACAGGAGGAATATGTAGCCGTAGAAAGTGTTTAAAAAAAGAAACCAGGCGTTAAAGTTGTTTTTAACGTGTCTAAAGTCTAATGCTTTTCAATGGGAGACTAGCGGCTATATGGAGGTACTACAGCAATGGCGGCCTCCAGTGTTGCGGTCGTAAAGCAGAACAGCCAGCGCCATTGGCCAGGACTCCCTGGAAATGAGACTCTTAATCTCAATGGGACTTTCCTGGTTAATTAAAAGTCAAATAAATAAATTCCATATTGTGAGTTATTGAAACCAATCTGCACACTGCCACCTACTGTACTGGAGTGTGCGTTACGAGGCTCAAAATGGGATACAAAACGTTTATTTATAACATTAAAGACCCGATTCTTTCAAATGTAGCGGAGTAAAAGGAATAAAAACGCTACTTAAGTAAAGTGTGTCAGTGTCCGTGATAAGCGCCTGGTCCTCTCTCTCTCGCTGAGTGAAACGAATGAGTCAAGCCGCTCTCAGACGTTAAGCCAAATATTTGGGCTAAATGTACAGAGACCTACACACTTCACACGCCGAGTCATCACGCTGAGACAGACTCGCTATGATGACATACGCAGGGGGCGGGGCTTACAGTATGCACAGGAAGTGGGTCTGTGTTTAATCTGCGCTCGCTGATCTGAAACATGTGGCTGTTAAATGTGGCCCCCAACATGTGCCTGTGTGGGAATGATGCATTTACCGTCAACCAAGTTAGTGCAAGTCAGTGTGCGGACCAGGACTGGGGTTTCAATGAGGCTAAAGCAAGTAATGAAAAGTGATTTTTTTAATGGCGAGAAATTGGTTCAAGATTAGAGATAAGGCTGCACAATATAGCGTCTAATTGTCATGATCACAATATCAGGTGATGCCATATCACAAGAAGCCATCAGGTCTTTTATCATCTATCAAAAATGGAAATTGGGGGACCGTGTCAAAGCTTCTTGCCCCGGGTCCAGAAATTCTGTCGACAGCCCTGACAATTGCACATAATTAGTTTCATTTTATTTATTTTTTTAGATCAGCAATTCCCACAATATTGATGCAACAACTTGAGAGCCCTAGAGTAAAATGCTGTTTTATTAACGCGTGAAAAAAAATACTGAGGAGAATAATTGGAAAATGCTAATTCCGTTATTCAAAAAAAGACTTTTTAACAGTGTTTTGAGGGGCTCAGTTTCTTCATTTGATCTTAAACATACTTAAAATCATGTCCAGGTAGTAAGTACACCATCAGATCACATTTGAGACAGTTTCATTATTTGTAATCTCACGACCTCCTGCTGACCCCGACTTTGGAAACTACTGATTTTGAAATTTCTCATGAAATGTGAAACTACAGGAAACTGCCTCTTCTCCACAGTAAAATTGCTGACTATGGAATGAACAACAGCAGTTTGCAGCAGCGCATTACTACACGTTACTACACACGTGCTGCTAAGATCAGGACTGGTTGACACACGCAGTACTCAGCCGACCCGACCATCAGGGGGTCCGGTTATGAGAGCTACAGTATAATGATCAATTAAACAGTAAACATCATCTCAACTGACTGAGACAGGCCTATACATGTACAGAATGGGGAAACTTATTTCTTACATCATCTATAAGGACATGACACACCCCGGACACTCATTGTTCAGGCAAACATTTCTCTTAATATTTATAAAGAAAAATATAGAATCACTATACTTGAGTCTGTTAAAATGACTGTTATCAGGGTGTTTTAATCATGACTTCAGCTTTTTTGGCTTATTATTTAATGCTTATTCAGCAATTTCTTTAAGAGGAAAGACAATATTTTACAAGTCTAAGTTGTATTTGGGTCGTGGCTTGTCATGCCAGGGTGATTGTGGGTCCCGACGCCAAACCAGTTGAGAACAATGGCTTTAGAGCGTTAAAGACTCGAGAACAGTTTCTACCACCAAGCTGTTTTCATTTGTGTGTGTTTTTATTACTTCTATTTATTATTGAGGCTTTTAAAGTCATACAAGTTTTGTTGTAACTGTGTAGAATGACAAATAAAGCATTCTATTCTATTCTATTCTATTCTATTCTATTCTTTGCATAGCTCTCTTTAGATGACACAAGTCATGCATCACACAATTTCATTCACTCCATACTCGGTGGTGGACTGACAGAAGTGCAGCCAGTGGCGTGTCCAGACATTTTTCCTGGGGTGGGCCCGGTGTAGCACGAGGACCGGGGTTTTGAAGCACTTTTTATCACTATTTTAAGTGACACACAGCGTACAGTCTGAGGAATAACTCATTAACAATTGCAGGCTAGATTACAGCTTTAGGTTTCATTTATTTAATTTTATGTAATCTGCTTAATAATAATAACATATATATATATAAAAAAACAACCAGGCAAAAAAAGCACAGCAAAGTTTGAACCAAATGTCTCTTATTATTTCTGATGTGAAATCTCCACTGAATCAACCAAAAACAGCAGGGCAATAACTCATTTTGATTTTGTATACTGTAAGTTTACAAAGTGCCACCCAGAATTAATATTTGCTTGGTAATGTTCATTTGTGCATTAATATTCATTGCATTAATCATTTTATTTTGTATTTTATCTTGGTAAAGAGTCTTAACAATCAGTGATCAGCTCTCATTAGCACTGCAGAACAAAAGGCTTCTTCTGACAATTTTGTCCTGTAATCATGTACCCCCTGAGTGGAGTGGCCCAGTAGAAATCAGGGGTAACCAGGTACTAACCAGGCCATAACCGCCTTAAATCCAAGATCATATGGGATTGGGCTCTCACAGGATATATTTAATTGCTTATTGTCCATTATTGTTAAGTTTTCATGCATTTGATGGAACCGCCTTTTTTGGACTGAGGGGACCCGGCCTGTCGCCCGCACAGGCAGCGCTGAGGCTTCAAGGAAAAACAACTTGTGAACCACCGATATAGCCGATAAAACGATCTTATTTGTCCAGTTTTTACACATGGTTTTGATTTGTAGCTCCATCAGTCTTTGTTTGGAGAGTTGCAGCGTACAGTACTGGAAGTGTTCCCTCGCCTGCTGGCCTGCAGAGGCGGCGTCTGGGGCCCGTAGTTCCAGTCAGAGCGCTGGTTGTGCTTATGTCCTCCGTGAAGATGAGGCACGATGAGTGGCTCTCAGACTGCGCCGCGGGGGCTGACGTATCTCTGTAATTACGCTTCATTTAAATCCATCACGGCCGCGTTACTGTCAGAGACGACCACATCAGAGGCAGGACTGCGCGGGGCTGAGCCTCATTAACACCACAGAGAGTTAGTCATCAGGAACATGAGGGAGACAGACAACTTTCACTGAACGGACCAGTGTGAGGGGGGAAAACACGCCGTCACTTTCCACAGTGTGGCAGAGAGAGTCCATAAGCAGCAACTTACTTTAACATGTTTTAAGGCCATTTTAAGTCACTGCAGGTGAAGAGGGAAATTAAATTTAGAGATATAATTTTGAAACTTCGCTGTATATTACTTGCATAAACGTGTTGCAAGTTTTCTGTCATTTTGTTTCATATAAAAATTAGGCCTTTTATGCCTGAACATGCACACACTTCCCATATTTTTGGCGACAAAATCTGAATAATGGATAAAGCCAGGTTGACAATTATGATTTAATTTCTTGACATATACGTTAAAAGATTATGTCAGAGGGAATTTTAGATCTTGTTCAGTTTTAAACAATGGAAAGGAATGTGCTTCTCTATGGTCCTCATGGCGTGGAGCTGACATTGCTGTAATGCCACCCCTTGTGGCCAGGGGCGACTCCAAAAGACACTTGGTAGACAGGATTCTAATGGGACTTCAGATCTCCCTAGAACGGCTTAAAAGCCTGTCTTTTTCAAAAAAATTGCTATGACCCATGTGACATCCATCCATCCATCCATTTTCTTCCACTTGTCCGTTGCCGGGTCGTGGGGGCAGCTGTTGGAGCTGCCCATATCACATTGCACCAGCCCCTATGGCTCCTCCTGCAGGTGGTGGGTCCACAGAAGGACGGCCTCATGGTTCTAACTGGGTCTGTTGGTCTCTCATAAGGGGCTTCTGAACCGCTCTTTGTCTGACCCGTCACCTAGGACCTGTTTGCCATGGGAGACCCTACCAGGGGCACAAGCCCCCGACAACAGAGCTCCAGGATCATTCGGGAGCTCAAACCCTCCACCACGTTAAGATGGCGGTTACAGGAGGGTAATTACTATTAACTGAGCACATTTTCTCAAGTTTGGTTTCATCCAAATCTAAACGCTTCTTGAGAAAAGCGTCCATAGAGCAACAAGAGGAAATGAGGATGAAAATACAAGAAGAAGATCTTTATTTATATAGCGCCTTTCACGGACATGGTCACAAAGCACTTTACATGAGAGCAAAAAGTGATGAAAATGTGGCCAAAATGTGACAAGATTTGTTTAGATGAGTTTTGGAGGTCTTAGCTTTCAAATGAAGCCTATAGGCTGCCAACATTTAGATTTGAGTAAAGCTCGAGAAAATGCACTTGGTTAAGGCGAGGTTAAGAGGTGTTTTTGTTGATTATTTATTATGTTTATGTTGCTCTTTTGTGTGTTATTTTTTCACTTCTTATGTTGTGTTTTCATGCTCGTTTTCGTCGATGTTTTGGCACTTTTTTTTCAAGGAGCTTTTAGATTTGGGTAAAGCCAATCCTCGATTCAGGTGGGGTTAAAAGGTAAATTAGTGGAAAAATCTGTAAAAATGTAAAATTAGCCTTAAATCAGGTTAGGAGTTAAATATTAATGGCTCGCTTTGAAATAACCTTCACAATATTGTTTGGAAGTTTGACGTCTGTCGGAGCTACGGACGTGGAGATACTGTCGCACCATCGTGAGGAAAATGGCGCTTGAAATGACACTTTCCCAAATAAATCTATTGCAAACCACTGAATGCAATAATTAAACTGTTATTGAGAAGATCAGGTATTTTTTGTTTCCAGGTGAAAGTTTATATTTAAGTCAATTATGTCCCAAAATCTGAAAAAAAAAAGATAATTTTAAGTACCCTCTGCTGAATGCTCAAGTACCCCGGTCCACCGCTGGTACCACTGCTGTAGTGTAGATTCCTCCCCACATGCTTGAATTTTCTCGATTTGTTTGGCTAAATAGCAGCAGCTGTTGTGCCGATAATGTCGATGCGCTAATGTAAAGCAGCTGCATTTGCCGCAGACAGAGACTCGAGCCAAACATGACGAGGCCAACAAAACTTAATCATTCTGTAACACTCCAACACCTGACGCCTCTGAGAGAGAATCACCCACTGCAAAATGTAATCACCTTAACATGGTGGAGGGCCAAATGATCCAATAGGAGCGATGATGTCGAGGGCTTTGCTTGGATCTCCAAAGGCAAACAGGTCCAAGCTAACGAAGAGACCAACAAGGCAAGCTGGATTAGCAACACCTGGTGCTGAGACTGAAAGGGCGACGTGGGGCCGTCCATAATGGGACAATGGATAAAGGGAGGAAGATGGCTGGCTAGATAATTCTAGCCTAATTCAACCTGAAAAGACTCACAGAGACAGACTGCATTAGAACGTTTTATTGAACTTGGATCGTGATTTGGGCTCAGACCCCGGCGGAAGATTGAAGAATGATATGGAATACATGGTGTTGATAGATCATGGCCAGAATCTTCCCCCTTAAGAGCTTAAGAAGGGGATCCTGGACGATGAATGGCTGAGCGAAATAGGCGGCTGTGATGATTGCTGACACGAAGGTGCGGCTTGCACTGGGGCCATGATTGGGTGATTGGTGAAGGCTACAGGTACGTCTCCAGGTTGAATTTGCGCTGAAGCTTCATAACACATTCATTAGATTTCACTTCATTGTGTAGTAAAACTGCATTTTGTGACAAGGTTTCTTAAAGGGGGGGCAATATGTAAAATCGACTTTTTCAAGCTTTATATCATGTTATTATGTCATTCCCTCATTAAACACATGCCTGGAGTGTTGCCTTGGCTCATTCACATATTTTTGAGTAATCAGTAAAAACTTAGACGGCAGCCATTTTAGGTGTAGCTATGCCTCAGTCCTCCTAGGAACGCCCCCACCTCCTGGAGACGCCTCTGGACCTTTTGTCACCAGTAGGGCAGGGCGATATGGCCTAAAATCTATATCACGATATAAAAAGAAATATCACGATAACGATGTATTTGACGATATTATTGACAATGGACAAATTACTTCAAAATCCCAGCCTTACGCCTATTGGGAAGATTAATTCAGTGATATTTCATTATTATTTTTTTTAACGGCATACTACTTTCCTCGCGAATATGATCTACTCAAGCGGTTTACATCCTTCATTTCATTTAACTTCATAAGCACCTGTCCCCATGTTCTAGAGTCAGTGTTTATGCTGCTGATGGAGCTGAGCGTAACATGAATTATATCGTATCCACGACGATATAAAAATTACAACGATATCAAAAAATTATATCGCGATAACGATATGCGATACGATATGGCCCTCCCCTAGTCACCAGCCAAGCCACCAACCACTGCTCCTCAGCTCAGCAGAGCCCCCTCCCCGCACAGTAGTGTTGTTTAGATGCCACAGCAGTGTGCTGAAGGGGGCGTGTCGGAAAGCTTCTTAAAGAGACAGAGGCCTATTTCAAGACGTTCAGTACAGCCATTTTGAGAGAGCAATTTTATTCAAGGCAGTTATTTTAATTTACTGCATATACAGACCAACAGAAGGTTACGTCATCATTGTAGTATGCTATAGACTGGTGCTATGTGATTGAAAAAAGCATAATACCCCCTCTTTAAAGATGCACAACCTGAATTACCCTGTTTTAAAACAGTGAAAGTCAGAGGTAATGGAGTAAATCTCTGAGTAGTTGCCCAAACGCATCTCTGGCTCTCACAGTGTTAGAGAATAAAATGAAATCGCTATTTATAATATTGGGTTACGCTGTACGGTCGTACCATCTCTGTCATACAGCCGTAACTGTGGCTCTCAGGCACTGAATGCTTTCTTGCATATCAGTATGACACTCAACAGAGGGTATTCATCCCTCTTCATTTGGAAGCTTGACCAGACTAGAATGGTCATGTCTTCGGGTCCCAAACTGATGCTAAAGAAACTTCTCCTGCATAAGACACCCAGATCTTGCCTGTGTTTCATCCATCCTCTCAGACTCCATTGTTTCTTCTCTAACACAAAGGTCCCATATCCCACTTGTGCATGTTTCCGTTGTAGCTCAAACTGAAACAGTGTTGAGAAGTGAATTGGGGCGGACTGCATTTACGATTTACAAGAAAATACCATTGCCTAACCAAAACGTCAAAAAGTCCCACGCTCTAATATTTAGTTGTAGCGCCTTTAGCTTTGACTACAGCACACATTAGCTGTGGCTTTGTTTCAACAGAGACATTGAAATTGGAGTGTTTAGTAGTCCTTACTCAGTCATATTTGATGATTTTAGACCATTTATTTAGCTCAAATACGATCATTTATGACCTGACCCTCTGACCCTCTTGCAAATCCCAGGCGCCCCCCCCAGATTGGGAACCACTGCTGTAGACAATCCACACCTGTACAGTTACATCCTCCAAAAACACATGAAATCGGTGTGTCTTTGTATCCGCCTCAAAAGCTTTATTTCCAAAAAGTCCCAGCAGAATGTTGTCCAAGAACAGCCCCAAACACGAGCCTTTAGCTGCCGTGTATGGGAGCGAAACGGAAACTTACCACTTCACGAGCACATGGCCTACTCCGCTGCTTCTTATTTCTTTTTCTTTTTTTAAGTTTAGAGCGCTTGCTACTTTACAATTACACATTTTATCATAAAGCAGCTTTGAAAGCATTGCCAATTTTATTCCGAGACTATAAATACGGTATAATGATTAACATTTTGGCTCTTTAAAGGAACAGGCCACCGTTTTTCCATACTGAGATATGTTCTTACCTAAGCTTAGGAGGAGTTGATACGTACCTGTCTGGTCTTTGTGCGTGGGCTCAGTCACGCAAAACGTTGTTAGCATTTGGCCTCTCCCAGTATATTCCTATAGCTTCAAACGGGGTGAAGTTAGAAGCGACCACGCTCTTCCACGGGCACAAAGACCAGACAGGTACGTATCAACTCGTCTAAGCTCAGGTAAGAACATACTGTATCTCAGTATGGAAAACGGTGGCCTGTTCCTTTAAATTAAAAAACAACGTATTATCTTTTATATTGTACTTGCACCGAACCGTGGGTCCTGCACCGTAAATCGAACCAAACGTGAGATAGCTGCACCGTTACGCCCCTAGTATAGTAACAAGTGAAGAATGGTAATGGTCTTGGATTAGAGTTGTTGTCTTAAAGGGTCTAAACAAATGTATGGTTCGAGTAATAAAGAGAATTACCTTTGTGGTTGTATTACCCAGTGAAGTGATTATTTTGAACTGCTGTAACAAAATGCAGCTTAGCCAAATCCTGACTGAGAGGCAGAAAACAGGAGAATCCCTCGGCCACAGAAAAGGAGCCATTGGACCTGGGAATCCAACCTCAAACCAGAAGGCACACAACGCCAGAAAGAAAACCTCTTAATGTTCACACTGACACACAATGTTTTCACTTTTATTAGAAATTAAAATCATTCACATCGTATTTCTATGTTAATCAAAAACACTCTGTTATAAGGGATTTTTACTTAAATTCATAGCCGTTGTCAAATAAACAACAAACGGAGCATTATTCCAGGTTGTCAGCTCATTTTGTAAAACTCTACTTAATGTCTTTCAAAGGAACTGTTTCAACATGTTGTTAATTTCTTTAAAAGGGATCGTCTACCGTTCTGTTTTGACCTTGTCTACAACTTGCATTTCCAGTTCCAGTTTAGCGCTGCAACCACGACTTTAAAAAATCAAGCTGTTTCTTGAAGTTTCGGAGGTGTCCACAAAGGCAGCTCCAGCAGGACTTTGCCCCAAACTCTCAGACTTCTTCTGGGCAGAAAAGTTCCTCTCCTATTCCCATGATCCATCCGAAAAGCAGCATGTATTAAGAGTTCAGTGTCTCCTTTGTCTGTGGTGCTACACGTTTCTCAAAGTTTCCTCAAAGTTTCCTCAAAGTTTTGTCACAGAGTCCGTTTCTCTAGTCCATGAGTTCATCCGTGAAGTGGAGTTGAGCAGAGTCGTCTCTCCTCTGGTTCTGGAGGTGAAATTCCCTTTTCATTTTTCACATAGACTTTTGAAAAAATTTAAACACTAAGGCGAGACACTGTGGGTGAATTAATGTAGATATCAACTCAGAGGCATTTTAATCGTAAAATTCCAATATTTGTGATGACAAAATATGACTAATGGATAGATGGTCTTACAATAAAAACTTTAAATAATTAAAATTCCTCTTGTTTTTGGGGTTTTTAAAGCTCAATATATTAGTGTTGAATCAGATCATGAAAAATCCTTCAAAATCATGTTCAGGCACAAGACTGGAAAATTTGGAGTCAATACAATGTGAGAAAAAAACATTTTCAGAAAATGACCTTGAATTTACAGTTTCCCAAATAAATGGATAGTGTGGGAACTGTGGAATAATTCAAACCTTTTAGTGAAAATCAGCAGTAATTTTGTTTCCAAGATAAAGGTTTTAAATTAACCTCATGAACGAGCGCATTTTCTCCAGTTTGGCTTTATCCAAATCTAAAAAATCAAATCAAAATAACTACGAAAATGAGGATGAAAACACCCAAAAAAGTGACAAAAAGTGACAAAAAACGTGCTGGAAAAGCAACAAAAAAGAGATAAAAATACGACAAATATGTGACAAAAATGTGACAAATATGTGACAAAAATGTGACAAAAATGAGTCGTACTGTAGCTTTCAAATGAGGCATTACACTGTTGAGAAGATTTTAAATTTGGGTGAAGCCGAACTGGAGAAAATGCGCTCGGTTAAGAGATTAAGAGCAAACTGATCCAAAACCTGAGAGTAGAAAAAAAAAGACTTTTGCAGTGTCTCGCCTTGAGCTGCTCGCATTCTACCAGAGACTTTTTCTCCCTTTTCCAACATTGTTCGTCATGAAAAACGGACCTGGAGTTTTGCTTTGATTCATTCATAACTCTTTAAGTAATCCTGCATATTCAGTCTGTCCCCTGAAGTGCTCTTCCGCTCTATTCCACCTGATGATGTCACGAGGCGGTGCTCGTCTGTGGTTTTAAAGTCCTGACATAATCATCAGACTCGCTTTGAGTATTTTAGCGCTACTAAAGTTATTTCTGTCAAGCGTAATCAAAGCTTTAAAGGGATATTTCAGGATTTTTGACATAGGGTCTCATTTCCTAGTTATCCAGAGTGTTGTTGATTTCTGAAGATATATATTTTTTTTAATTCATGCAGTTCTTATATTTGAAGAGTTTAGTAGTGCTACGCTAGTGCTACGCTAGTGCATGTCTATGGTAACTAGTAGCCTGCATTAAAAACCTCTTCAAAATCATTGTGTAATCCTCCAAACGTTGCCATATCTGATTTGTAGAAAGCTCCTTTGTGAATTCCACGTGTAGTAACGCCGGCCGCAGATAAACAAACTACTGTAGATCCGGTAACCGAGCAGATCACTCCGCCGCTGTGTAGCTTACAACCAGGAAGCTGATGCTACTCAAATATAAGTTATTTTAAATGCAAAATGGTTATATTAAAAAATAATAATTCAGTTAACACAGACATTTATATGGGTAGTCTGGTGTTATAGGTGATTTGCCTCAGATGCACTGTGCTTGGGTCAGACTGTTTTTAATGCAGGCTACTAGTTACCATAGACATGCACTAGCCTAGCACTAGCCTCTTCAAATATAAGGACTGCATGAAAAAAAAGAAAGAAATCCACAACACTCTGGATAACTAGGAAATGAGGCTCTATGTCAAAAATCCTGAAATATCCCTTTAAAACATATCAAGCATTGATATTTTACATTTTAAAATTGGTGTCTATATGATGAAAAGACCATTTGCACAGCGCGCCCTCTACAGGCCAGGAGTCATACAAGAGTGAAAGTGCTGTTACTAACACAGCTAACGGCATGCTAGTAAATCTATTATTTATATTGTGAAGAACACACTTTGATTGCAGAACGGCTCAGAACAGTTCGACAGTGATGGTTTATGAGCTTTAAAAATGTGACTGTTTCGTGTTCCATATGGCGCAACATAACCCAGGAGATACAGAACGAAGCGCTTCAGTAGTAAAAGAAGAATCAACCAAAGTGGACAGGATTTCTCAAAACCGTGTGAATGAAGCAAACGACAACTCCAGGTCTGTCTTTGACGAGGGAACAATGTTACAAAAGTAAAAGTCGTCTTTGCGTGATCTGTTTCGATTTCTCCACACAGTCTATGGGAAAAGTGAATCGAGAAGGGGGCGTGCCTTTTCAGTCCGAGGGGCGGGCACGACGCAGATGTGCAGGAAGTTGTCGGGGTGACTGAGGTGCTCGCTGAGCCACTGCAGAGGCGTCTCGAACAGAGGCTCGATGCCGTGGATCACCACCAGGAGGCGCTTCTCCTCACCTGCAGCACACAGAGACGACACACGCAGATATTTGAGCAACAGGCTGCGTTAACGACATTCTAGATGGTCATGTCATAATTCTGATACAAGTCAATGGGAGAGACACAGATAAACCATAAATGTTCCCCCCCCCTATCATTATTTGGAAGTGATTAGATTCACAAACCTGCCATATTCAACTCACGGCCGAAAGTGTTTTCATCTGACCAATATCAAGCACACACTTTTAAATATTGTCACCACTTTTGGACACCTTTAACCTCCTACCCCCCACCTTAAAGAGACTAGATGCAAGTTGGTCATTTTATACTCACTACTGCCACCTCAGGTCTTACGCGTACCTGCAGTTTCTATATTAAGCTTGTGCATGACAACACTTCAGACCCGAATGAACAACTAGAGGCAGTTGTGGTGAACAGGTCTGGGCTCATTCTACACATTAAGACATTGCTGGAAAATGTAGGGGGAGGAAAATACTTAGTTTTAACATTTTTAAACTCTGTATACTAGTCCCTTTAACCGAGTGCATTTTCTCCAGTTCGCCTTTACCCAAATCTAAAAGCTTCTGTACCGGAGCTTACACCCTATAGGCCAGTGTAACGCTTCATTTGAAAGCCATCATGGACTTTTTTGTTGCGTTGTCGCTGCGTTTATCTCACATTTTCGTCTGTTTTTTTGTAGTTTTGTTTGGTCTTTCAATAGTCCGATTAGGTTCATTAGGTCTTCTAAAAAGCAGGAGGACAGTGCCAAAAACTGTATAAATCAGCTGACCAGACACGTCACAGCAACACCACGTGACAACCTCTGAGGAAGGCCACAGTTGTAGCCGAAACCGCCAGGTACGAAACTAACACTAAGGTCTGGCTATAAGAAAAAAAGTAACATTTGTTTGGTCTTGTTTTTGTAGGTTCTTTTGTCGTGTTTTCGTCATGTTTTTTGTCACTTTTTTTATTGTATTGTAGCTTCTCCGGCATGTTTTTGTTGCTCTTTTGTCACTTCTTTGCTGCTCTTTTGTGGCTTTTTTGTTGTATTTTCATCCTCGTTTTTGTCGCTGTTTTGGCGCTTTTTTTGTCTTGTTTTGTCACTTTTTAGCCGTGTTTTAGTTGCTTTTATTTTGTGTTATTGCCGCTTTTCAGGCAGATTGTGTTTGCTCTTTTGTTGCTTTTTTGTTGCGTACTTCATCCTTGTTTTTCTGTCTAACATTGTTTGTCTGTTCACTTTTGTATTTGTCATGAATAAAAAGAAAAGAAAAGAAAATACCAAAATGATGGTCTAAAACAGGGGTGTCCAAAGTGCGGCCCGGGGGTCAAATGCGGCCCTCAGACCAATTTTTGGTGGCCCTCGGCCTTCTTACTGAATCGGTGCACATCATCAGAGATGGTCCTTTTTATTTGAAATGTAATAATTCTACACAATTCTAACCTAACAACTAACATGTTATTGTGAGTCAGAGCTGGCATGAAGGTTTTAAGCATAAATAAAGGTATTGGGCACAATTTAAACCTGCTAGTCAAAGGTTTCACGGCACTACCCACCGATCCATGGCCCTTGACCTCATGTACACTTCAATGTGGCCCCCCATGAAAAAGTTTGGACACCCCTGGTCTAAAACCCATTCATTTGCAGTTTTGACTGAAATCGAACACATTGTCTTTCTCAAAAGTTTCCCGTTTTGTCCAATTCTCTGTCCTCTGTTTGATGAAATGTTTACAAATCTTATGAAATTAAATGTGGTTTTTTTTCTGCATTTGTGACATTTAGATATAGTATTTGGGCATAAAAATTGGCATTGAAAAACATTCTGCCTGTATAACCATTCGCAACCTTTCCAATACTAATTGACTTCAATGAATTTGTTGAAATCCTTTAATAATGTCCGTTGACTAAAGCATTTTCATCCAAAAGACAAAGACTAAAACCCAGGATTATTATTATTATTGTTCGTTTGTTGTTCGTTTGTTGTACACTGCGGTGGGCGTTTCGTTTCTCTTGTGACGTAGCAACATGTAACCTGCAAATGTTCCGCACTGTGGCTTTAAAAATGGTTAAAGGGCATTTGATGTGAAGGCAGTGGAGGCAGTGGAGGCGCACGATCAACTGTAGTGAAGGTTTATGGCCTTTACGATAAGATACAAGAGGCACTTTCGATAATTCAGGATCTTCGTACTTATTCGCCTTCGTTTCAGTCGAATGGATTTTAATGCAGCGACTGTAGAAAAAAAACGGTGAGAAGTGACAAAGTCTGGCGGTTTAGAGCACAGAACAGGTTTACACTTCGAGAAAGCCACAGAGCAGCCACTTCTGAAGAGACAAGCAGGAAGGAAGAGAAGCCACATTAGACTCAGATACACAATAGAGAAACCCCCGTTTATCGGATGCCCTTCCATCCCCTTGTTTTTTAGACACAGCGGGCGGTTGATGATGTTTTGATGATGTTACACTGGCTTCTCCTCTGAAACTTAACGCCATTTTAAAGGGAGTTGTTGAGGCTTCTGTGTTAAACTTTCACTCTGAGACTCACTTTCACATGGACCGCCTCCGCCCTGTGACCAATAACATCAGCTTTGAAAATGACTCAAGGCCTAAGCGTCTCCGCAGAGCAACTTCATCTCTCATTCAGTCAAAGTCACTTTGGCTCGGGTTTTTCTTTTGTTGATGAGAGAATTGTATCTGCACTACGAGTTTTTGAGGGTCTATACTTTGCTTGAGAAGTACTTTTTGTTGAGAAAACTCTACTACAATCGAAAGGTTTGCCCCCGCTGAGTTGCTGTACAGGTGGTGAATTTGGCCGAAAACTCCAGAACAAATTCACAAGGCACTGCAACTCTTTAGGACGACAGTTTGGTGAATGACACATGTGTTTGAAAGAAGGAGAATGTGCCCAGGGCTTTGACAAGGAGGGCTAAGTGGATTGTGTTTAAGGAGGCACTTTAAATCAAACTGATACGAGTACTTTCAATTGAGTACTCGCCGATACCAAGTACCGAGAGCGACCAACATACAACAGGTGAACTTGTTAGTTGCTTTAGTATTTAGTAACCTTATTCACATTTACTCGAGCAACATTTTTAATAAAGTATGTTTTTAGGAAAAGTTTAAAGAGCAGGTATTATGCTTTTAGCAGGTATTTGGAAATAACGTCACATCTGTATCACTTTCTTTTAATATTGACAATTTCAACATAAACCCCTCCCCATTGCAGAGCAGCAAAGAATAAAGTCAGTGTGGCCCGTGCATTTTTACTTCACAATGAAAGGATTAAGCTGAGCACGAGATTGAGATACGTAGGTTTGGAACAAAAGGAGCTTTCTGGGAGCTGCCGCCGCGGTGATGAGAATACCCACTGAGAAAGGTTCAACGATTACTCGAAGATGTGTGAGTGGGGCGAAACACAGCTTCAGATGATTTTATGAATTGGTAAAAAGCTCTAATAAGTCAATTTAGCATAATACCCCCATTACTTTATTTTTCTATAGTAGTGTTTATATGGTTTCTTTTAATAGATTGGCCGCATTTAAAAAGTGGATTTTGCGAGCTTGCGCTAATTTGCTAAGCTAGCTTCTTTTGTTATTTCTGCTCCAGCCTTCTACCTGTCAACAAGTTTAATTTAGTCTATTACGTCTATTAGTAGATTGTAGTCGCTAGGGATGTACCGATCCGATATTCAGTATTGGTATCGGTAGCTGATCCGGGCATTTTGGGAGTATAGGATTGGATCGGATTAGATGACTGGACGGGTCCGATACAAGACGGCCGTTTACCGCACCGCAGCGCTTTGAGGTTTCCAGTCTGCAGTGGTAAACCTGCAGACTGGAGCCGCTGCAGATCCAGGACCACAGATTCACGGCCTTCATGCTATCGCTAAGCTAGGATACTGATTTGATTTATTCTTATTATTGTGTGTTGCAGATAAGTAAGTCCCCAGCCATCATGGGCTTACAAGACACATTTTAAAACAGAATTCAGATGGCTGCCAAAATAAAATCACAGAAACTGTACAATCAATCATAACAGAACAACATCCACATCACACAGGAGGATATAAATGAATTTGTCTACTATCGTTAACCTGCCGCTAACACCTGCTTCTGAAAAACTTTCTAATTTAAAATTCAAAGCTAAAGCCAAAACCTCTTGAATGTTTATTAAAAAAAAAACACTGGTACAACTACTGTAATATCCATAGGCTAGAATATATAATGATATATATTATATAAAAATGTAATAATACAAAAAGACTGTATTGGATCGGTATCGGCCCGATGAAGTGTCAAAATATCGGCTTGGAAGCTCAAAAAAGCGGATTGGTGCATCCCTAGTAGTCGCTGGATATGTTTTGCAACAGCATTCAAATCCATACGCATGAAAAACAGAGTTGCCAAGGCCCATTGGCAGCTAGTTAGCAGAATTAGCCTGCTCATCTTGTCAAAGCTAAAGACCCAGAGACAACATTTAGCACTGGTTAAATTCAGCACAGATTCTGATTTAGGGAATGTAGTCAGGCTGCTCTCTGCCATGCTCTGCTCAGCCGTGACAAGAGCTGGAAATGAGTACAAGAACGAGCACGTGGTCCATTCTTAGATAAATGTTTTGAGAAATAGCCCATCCCTAACAACTGGCCACATGAAAAGGCCTTTAAGTTTCAGTATGGAGACTTGTTTCTACTTTCTCCCCAAACACCTGCTGCACTTTTACTACTTTCTCCCGTTAGTAGAAACACCCGAGGCAGTTTAATGTTGTGAAAGGTCAAAAGTTGAGGTAAATTCAAAGAGAAACCTGTGTCAGTTGGAGTGATATCTCTTAATCAGTGACAACAGCTCAACAAATGCAAACAAATGTATGAACTGCGGCCCACAGCCAGGTTTAATCACTTCTCCAGATCAATGGCATTTGGAGAAGGCACATACCGTCAGCCAGAGTGGGTTTTCATGTGCACAGGCCCCGTAATTACACAGATGTTTACCGTAATCCAGTTTATCAGTGCGTGCGTCAACAGTCAGACGAGCGGCCTGTGGAAGCAGCAGTTGTTGCGAGTCGATGGGTGAAACTGCGGCAGGGTGGAGCTCTTAACGGCTCTCCTGAAATTACGTGGACGAGCCCCAGAATCGGTCGGATGCGCATTTCGCTCTCTGTCTGAGGTTTACGAGCTTCTCACGCAAACAGGACGGCCCCGAAGAGTGACAGGAGCGAGAAATACGGTCTTCAACAACTTAAGAGTTTTAAATAGCCCGTGGATATAGAGGACGGCAAGGATTAAGGTAGAATTGGCCTTTTAAAGTGAGACACTGTGGGTTAATAGGGATTTATTTTCTGAACTTAGAGATATCAATGCAAGTTTTATTTCATTTAATGAGTTAGTAAAGTGTTCTGTGTGTAAAATTGCCACAGGTTTAAAATGTGTGTTAAGAGTTTTTTTTATTGGCGATTTGGGATCATTTAGTCTTTGAATAAACAGGATTTAAGTGATAAACCTGTAAACATTTATTTTGTCCTTTTTGGGGGGTCAAAGCTCAGTACATAAAGGCAAGGAACTAGATACCGAAAAATATTATGCTACTACATTTTGGCCTTTAAAGTGAGACACTGTGGGTTAATAGGGATTTATTTTCTGAACTTAGAGATATCAATGCAAGTTTTATTTAATTTAATGAGTTAGTAAAGTGTTCTGTGTGTAAAAATTGCCACCATTTACTATATGTGTAACAAAAACACCTGGATAATGGATAGAGCCAGGTTTAAAATGTGTGTTAAGAGTTTTATATTGGCAATTTGGGATCATTTAGTCCTTTAATAAACATAAACAAACATTTATTTTGCCCTTTTCAAGCTCAGTACATAAAGGCAAGGAACTATATACCGAAAAAAATATTATGCTACTACAGAGATTGTGGTGATGTTCATGTTGTGGACATAATGTAGAGAAAAAAGCAATTTCCCGTGGAAGTCTATGTAGAAACATTGAATTAAACACCTTATTGTTATTTTTTTGATTCCAGGTGAAAGTAAGAGAAAAGTCGCCCAAAACCTGAAAAAACGATGCGTCTTTAACAGAGTTTTGAAGCCCTCTATTGAAGTAGCCTGTCGTTTTGAAGTTTAGGGCCTGCTCGATCTCCCTGTCTACCTAAAGCTCCTCCTCTCTAACGTTTTAGATTAGAACTTGGACTGTCTTGTGCAAAGGCAACGATTCAGATAAATAAGGCGGCTCTAGTCCGTGGATGGATTGAAAACGAGCAGTACAATTTTGCAGTCATGACTAAAAGC
Organism: Neogobius melanostomus; assembly: GCA_007210695.1. Taxonomy (NCBI): domain Eukaryota; kingdom Metazoa; phylum Chordata; class Actinopteri; order Gobiiformes; family Gobiidae; genus Neogobius; species Neogobius melanostomus. The sequence goes on along the minus strand of VHKM01000589.1, from coordinate 130,389 downwards.
AACAGGTAACCAGTGAAGAGAAGCAGGGGTGACGTGTTCAGTCAGTAGGCGTGCAGCTGCGTTTTAGAGTCTGAAAGTATAAAGAATGACTATAATCCAAACGAGTTGTGCTCAGTGCGTGCACAACCTGTTCGAACTGGTTTAGAGGTTACCTAGAGGGTCATGATTTCGATTCCCGGGCAAAACGTTGTTCTACTTGAATTTAGCATCTTACTCAGCACTTTCGTTTTAGATGTTTGGATTAAGAAACTAGCAAATCAAAATAATGGCAAACTTCCGGGAGGAGCCAGAATAATGCCGAAGACATAAAAAAGTCCATTAGAGGTTGAGCTATGACTAAGTTCACTGACCAAATGAAGAAAAACAACAACCAAATGACTGTCCACTCCCTTCAACGACACTCGACTCCCGATTAAACGATATTCTCCATCAACGAATACTCCTGGTTCGTTTCACTTCCTCGTTTGATCCCACGATACGATTCCCGAGCACAGAGAGATTTCTTCAGATAAGCTGCCGAGGGGAGGAGAGACACGGAGGAGAGAGTGAAGCCTAAACAGGACACAGATAAAAGAGGAAGTAGATAAAACACAATGGAGCGGAGCACAGAGGGCCCACAGCCCCCTCGCTGCGGCTCACATCAACCACTCCGTTTACCACATCTGACACAGAGCTGCAGTTCTGCTTCACTGCTTCCTTATGCCATTGTCGTGTGTGTCATTTCAACTATAAAGTCACAGAGTTTAGGGCAGTACTAAAATTGAAGTACTTAACATTATAGAAGGTTAACGGGGCTGGTCTTTTCCTTTTTCTTTGAGTGGATGAAAATGGATTATAAGACGGAGGATGTTTAACTTGATGTTCAGTAGCAATATCGAGTCACAGCGCCCCCTAGTGTGTGTGTTTTTTTTTTTTTAAATCTGCTGATATTTGTCTTGTCTTTCTGTTGCTTTTGCACTGTATTGCTTGTTTTTAAATCCATCCATGGACTGGCACCGCCTTATTTATCTCAATTGTTGTCTTTGCACGCCCCCGCCAGAGCTCTGCGATCCTCGGGCCAATGTTTGCTGGACTGTCCACGATCTGATTTAGAAAGTAAAGGAGATAGAGCTTTTGCAGTAGCAGGCCCTAAACTGTGGAACTCCCTCCCTCTGAACATTAGACAGGCTGCTTCAGTTGAGAGCTTCAAAACTCTGGTGAAGACTTCTCTTTTTGCACAGGCTTTTAACACAAGATGAGCTGAGCATTTTTCATATTTTTTACTGTTTAATTTGTCACTTTTCTTATCATGTTTTATATATTGTTGTGTTTACACAGTGCAATAATACAAAACTACAATGTGTACCACTTTATAAATAAATTAGACCTTGACCTTTCAAACGAGCTCCGTCTAAAGTACGTACTACACATAAATATATCAGCCCTATGCCCCAATAAAGCGCCCCCTGCTGGTACAGTTCAACACTGACACATTTTACAGTTTAGGAGCATCTGACCAACACCTGGATACAATTTTGTGGTACAGTAATAAAGCACTTATTTACTCATACACAGACAAAATATCAGCTGTGCATATCGGCATCGGCTTTAGAAAAACCCATACTGGTCGACTAGTTTAGACCTGATATAGTTTATGGCTAAATATGAACAGCTTATTATGATTCTGCCAAATACCAGCTAGGGCTGAATGATTTTGCAATTTTGATTTTATTTTGATTTTTCCCTCCATTTACCGTTAATAACATGTTGTTGCATTTAACTAAAATAAAGCCTAAACTGAGACAATGTTATTGCTCATGAAATATTTACAACTGACTTATTCAAGTATTAGTTACTTTCAAGTCCTTTTATAATTCAAAATAGTCCACAAGGCCATTTATATAATTTACAGTAAGCTTAAACTGAATTATTTTTTGGTAAATAGCCTAAATAATTGTTTGCTGGTTGCACTTAATTTCCCAAACATAAACCTCCTTTTAGGTTCTAAAACAGGGGCGGGCAATTCATAAGGGGCCACATAAGGAACCTGAATTGAGTTAGAGGGCTGCACCAACGATTACTTTAACCTAATTCTGCCCAAGTTTCTCCCATTGCAAAATGCACTAAATTATATCTGGAACTTGCTTCATGGTAACTGTAAATATTGTACACACAAAAAAATAAAAAAATAACAAAGGAGTAGAGATCCTGTTCATGTCACTTTTCAATGAAATACATGATTACAAATATATAGATCCATTTGAGCACACTCTCGGCGGTAAAAATACAGACAAATTATATAAATTACGGAAAGAGAGTTGCCCACCTCTGTTCTTAAAGGCCTCTTTACTCTTTACAAGCAGCAAATGGGTGTGGAGGCAGAGACATGTGACTCCAGTCGGAGGTGAGGGAGTTTCTGTGGTCAGTGCATCAGAGCGTGTAGCAGCGAGGCCCGGGACTCTGAATGGAGTGATTAGCGCGGCAGCTAACTCAATGCTAACAGAGAAAATAGCTTAAGCTCAACGCACACCAGAACGCAGCGCGCCGCGGTACGTTAACTGATGCGCGCCCATGTGGGATTTCAACACAGCGCGCCGAGTCACGGCACTTCAGAGGCTTTTCTCAAACCGTGCGGGGCTTTAAACGTGGTTTATACATTAATCATAAATAAAAGAAGACACGTATGTCTGTGTTATAAGAGAGAGAGTAAACATTAATAGCGAGTTGGAGAGAGACACAAGTTTAACATGCTTCCCCTGATGCCTGAGCCCTGACGATGGTTTCTCTTAGGGCTGGGAAAAAAATCGATTCAATTTAAAAATCTAGTTGGTAGGTTAAATCGATTCATATTAACAAAAAAAAAAGAATATATATATATTTTTATATATAAGATATATTTATATCTTATATAAATATAAGATATAATTTATTTTTTTGTTATTATTTTTTTTTTAGCTCTCTGCCCCCCTCTCTGAAGAAGGTCCTGCTGTATAAATGTTCCAAGAAGAACAGAGCCCACCTCAGGATTTTTTGTTTTATTAGCTCAATCAAAATACAGCAATAGCGACTGAATCTTTATCTGAAAAGGTAGTAGATGAGAGGCTGAACAATATTTTACATCTAATCAGAATAATATAGAGTTCTCCAGGCAAAATGGGGATGTTTTTATATTTAAAATACACTTTCATTTTGTTTGGAAAAAATAATTAGATAATTAATGTCAAAAAAATCATTACTCCGGAGTAAATGTAATATTTTTTTGCCAACAGTTGTTTAGCCATCTGATCTACAGCAGGTTAAAATCAGTAGGGCACCATTACATTAAGTAGGGCTTCCATTGGACCCGGAGGTAGAACGATGACACCATCACCTAACAAACGCATATGTAAAGTTTTTACTTTGATTTGTTTTATTTATTTAAATGTTTGTTTTTTTGTAATTTTGTTTACTAATACTACTATTTTAATATATATATACATATATTTTTGTTAGTTGTCTCTGAACCGAGCATGCTTTCTCCTTCTTGCTGTGTTGTCGTCACTCTTTTTTGTGTGTGTGTGAGTTTTCTCATCATTTTTCTTTTTTTTGTTGTCTCTTTTTTAAATTTTGTATACATTTTATTTATTTATTTTATTTTTTTACTTTTTCTTTTGGTTGCGTTTTTATCGCATTTATCATTGATCTTTGTTAAGGGTCTGCCCAATTTTTTGTAGTGTTTGTTATGTTTGTCGGTCTTTTGTGGCTTTTTTGTTGCTCTTTAGCCACTGTATTGTTGCGTTTTTGACACTTCTTTTGCCACTTTTTCATTGTCATTTTTGTCGCTCCTTTGATGCATTTAGTCACTTTTACTTTTTCTGTGGCTTTTTGCCACTTTATTCATTGCATTTCTGTCACATTTTTGTCCTTTTTTTTTTTTTTTGGAGCTGAACTGGAGAAGGTGCGCTTGTTTGGGCGTAGGTTAGGAGGTTAACTATTAGGATAACTGCATAATATTGAGGTAAAGGTTGATCAATGTTTTTATTTTGGTTCTATCACAGTCTGCTATGCCGGTGCCTAAATGTAATCATTTTTTATTTATGTATTTACCTTATTATTTATTTTTTATTTATTTTTCTTTTCTTTTTGTTCTGTTAAAATGTTGTAATGTAACCCATAAAAGCTGATATTTTCACTGTACATCCACAATCTACCGCGCACCTTAACTAGACTAAGAATAAACAAAAGCACACGGCGCAGCGCACGTCGCCGTCTCTCACGGCTCCATTCACTTCTACAGGCCGCGGCCATCAGCTACAGGGGCAACATCCCGTGCCTCTGCGATTTGAAATTCACGTTGTGTAATATCGCAAATACGACTAATCATTCAGCCCTAGTACCAGCTATTCAAAATACATAAGTCAGTGCAATGTACGAGCAGAATGAGGTTGAGTTATTGTTGGCGCGGCCCTCTGACTCAACTCAGGTTTCTCATGTGGCACCTTGTGAAAATGACTTGCTCACCCCTGCGGTAGACGGTTATAACCTAAAAAAATAAGTAGATTTCGAATGATGAAGTTCCATTTAAAGCTGGACTCAAACACGAAAGGCTGTTGATTTCTTCTCCCGCACACATTGTCCTCTCTTCCTGTTCATTCACGCCACCGTCTCCCCCTGCCTTTCTTTTACGCACTTTCCCTTTGAACCGTCCGTCTCAGGTGTCGTCTGGTGGTCCTTTTCAACTCTAAAGCCTCCTCTTCTCTCCACAGATCACAGTGAAAGTTCCTCCTTTGTCCCCGGCGCTCCCGATGACTGCGGAGATAACACCCCGGGATTTACAGCGCCGTGTTTGGATTGGGCGTTGTGGGCTGTTGATTATTTTCACAGACACAAAATGGGGGCTCCCCCTGATTCGACAGATCCTCCGCAGTTCAAACGCGCACTGTCTCCGTGTTGTGTCTCTGTCTGACCACATGACAGCGTTACGGGCTTATCCCGCACGATCAGGGAGACAGGCCCCGTCCCAGAAAACTGCTAATGGGCCGCTGAGATTAGGGTTCAAATGGAACGAGGCGAACCAATGATATCGCGCTTTGGACGGCTGCAAGCAGGTGCAAACAACTACTCAGGTGGCTAACCTATTGTTCATGTTTTAGGCCACGAGGCTGAGTGTTCAACCTGCAATCTACCAGCTGTGTGTGAGTGCCTAATGTGAGACTAGTGTTAATTTCGTCGAATAAAATATTTCGTCATAACCGCTTTAACCGCCTCATTTGAAAGCTAAGACCTACAAAACTGATCATTATTTTTTTGTTGCCTTTTTGTCTTGTTTTTCACTTTTGTCGCATTTTTTAAAGGGGTGTATTATGTAAAATGGACTTTTTCAAGCTTTATATCATGTTATTATGTCATTCCCTCATTAAACACATGCCTGGAGTGTTGCCTTGGCTCATTCACATATTTTTGAGTAATCAGTAAAAACTTAGACGGCAGCCATTTTAGGTGTAGCTATGCCTCAGTCCTCCTAGGAACGCCCCCACCTCCTGGAGACGCCTCTGGACCTTTTGTCACCAGCCAAGCCACCAACCACTGCTCCTCAGCTCAGCAGAGCCCCCTCCCCGCACAGTAGTGTTGTTTAGATGCCACAGCAGTGTGCTGAAGGGGGCGTGTCGGAAAGCTTCTTAAAGAGACAGAGGCCTATTTCAAGACGTTCAGTACAGCCATTTTGAGAGAGCAATTTTATTCAAGGCAGTTATTTTAATTTACTGCATATACAGACCAACAGAAGGTTACGTCATCAGTGTAGTATGCTATAGACTGGTGCTATGTGATTGAAAAAAGCATAATACCCCCTCTTTAAAATACATTTTGTAAATTGTGTTATTGTTGCTTTTCCGGCACATTGTTGTTGCCCTTTGTTGTGTTTTTGTCACTTCCTGGTGGCTTTTTTTTTTTTTGCCTTTTCATCACTTTTTAGCCGTGTATTTGTTGCTCTTTTGTTGTATTTTCATCCACGTTTTCGTCTTGGCGCTTTTTTTTTTTTCCGAGAAGCTTTTAGATCTGGGCAAAGCCAACCTGGAGAAAAAGTGCTTGGTTAAGGCGGGGGTTAAGAGGTTAAAGTATTTTATTTGCTGACTAAAATTAGACTAAAACTAAATTAAAAGTCGTTTATAAGACTTAAACTATGACTAAAATGTTCAGATATTTTCGTCGGCTAAAATACAACTAAATAAAACTGAAAGAAGAGACTAAAATCCAAACAATGACAGTTTGAAAGCGCCTCATGTGATTTAGATTCACTGCCAAAGGAACAGGTCTGTTCATGCAGGAGAAGCTCCATGAAGCAGAGGACTAAAGTAGACTAAAACTACACTAAAATTGAAGAGAATTATTTGACTAAATCTTGACTAAAACTAAAAGTAATTTCCGTGTTAAGACTAAAATTAAAAATTAACACTGATCAAAACCATTTACTATTATGCCATTTACTGGTGCTTCCCCCAAAATACAAACATGTCCACTGCAGGCCAAACGTTCAGGTTTGTTTGCTCTTAACATAAAATCAGTTGGAACTTGTCATCCTTTAGTATATTGTAAACTCAGACGTGTGTGGGGAAAACCCTGTGCACCTAATTATAAAGCGTTAGTATCAATTTCATGAACTTGTTAGTGGTTAGTTTTCTCGCATCTCTGTGACAGTGACCATGTGAAATGTGCTTATAAACTCGTTCCTGTGAAGAAATGCGATGCTACAAATATGTTAGGAAAGAGTTTGGATACAACTAACATTTTAAGGCTTTCTCCTTCATTGTTTGTAATATTAAAAAAAATAACATAAGGTATAGGGCCTTTAAATAATGGGGAACGTCAGTCTTTCTTGCACATTGTGGCGACAACATCTCAACATAAGCAGCACCTACAGACCACTAACTTTATGTATGTATCACATCGACAAATATACCAATACATTTAAATCAGGCTATATCCATTTGTAATCATTTTGTATAATCAGTTTAAATAAAAAAATTACTATTCGTCATCTGCAGTGCTTTTGCCTTAAAAAGTCAATATTATAAAATTGCCAGGGTGGGTGTGTAAAATTAGAGTAGGAGAAAAGCCAGTGATTGAGAAACACAGTATGTGGTAAAACGCCTTCATCCCTCCAGTCTGCCGTCTGTAAAGCTGTGAGTGACTGTACCTTCGTTGGGGACAGCCGTGGGGTACATCTCTCTGAGCAGGTCTCCCAGAGTGTGCACAGCGCCATCTGCAGACACGGGGCGGAACAGCTTCTGGATGAACGGACGCTCGCCGGTCGTCTGAAAGAACAAAACAAACGTGTGCTCACATACACTAAAAATGTGGAGGACAGGAAGAACAGAATGAAGCGTTGCACCGTAGAAGAAGAGTAATCCAAATTAAACAGGATTACCTGGGGATAACTTGAATAACTCAAAACTGTGTGAATGTAGTGAAATGCAACTCCAGGTCTGTTTTTGACGAGGGAACGTTACAACATGGTTTAAAGCTTAAAAAAGTAAATGTTTTCTCCTTTAAAAGTGTCTTTGCTATAACAATACAAGGGCCTATCGCGATAATTAGTATTAGGAGGGACGATAACATTTTAGACTCAATAAATGGACGTGCATGCTTAATTAAAGGAGAATTAACGCTACAGCGCTGAGCATCAGTCTGTGTCTCCCTGTGGTAAAATGGGACGCCACAAAAACATCACGCAGATTCTACCTTCTTAAAGGGAAGGCGGCAAATAAATGCATTAAATAATTAGGTTTTAATGCTTTTGTAAATATGACTTGTTCAGATGGATAACATCTGTTGTAAGGAATAATTATAATTTTAGTGAAGCAGCAAATTAATTAAGAAATGTTGGGAAGAAAAGTTATTTTTATTTTTAAGCAATTGACAGGAAGTGACACAGATAGAGGTATAATTCCACAGCAGTTTGACTCTGTTCATTGACATAAAATGGTCGGCAAGGCAACAGTTTAAAATGGGTTGTCTCTATCTACTGTATGTCACCTCCTGGGGCGACGGTGGTGCAGAGAGTAGAGCGGGTCGTCTTGTGACCAAAGGGTCGGCGGTTCGAATCCCGCAGGTGCCCACTGTCGTTGTGTCCTTGGGCAAGACACTTCACCCACCTTGCCTCCAGTGTCTGCGTACACTGGTGTGTGAATGGGTGACTGGTTCCTTGATGTAAAGCGCTTTGAGTGCCTAAAGCAGGTAGAAAGGCGCTATATAAAATGTGACCATTTACCATTTACCATTTACCATTCCTGTCAATGTCCAATAAGGAAGTGAAACTATAAACATCACAATAATATCAAACTAAAGAAAACTGGGTATATATTTATTTTTTAGCAACATTTTAAATATGTGCTATGGTTTCAAATGTGTCACATGCACTTTCAGACAATCCACTGTTTGCGGAGAAGTCTGTCTGTAAACAAGACGGGCGGCACAGTGGTTAGCTCTCACAGCTAGAAGGTCCCAGGTTCGATTCCCACCTGGACGGGGCCTTTCTGTGTGGAGCTTGTTTGTTCTCCCCGTGTCTGTAGGTTTCCTCCGGGTACTCCGGTTTCCCCTACCACTAAAAACATGTACAATAGGTTCCCCTCTGGTGCCAGGACTCCCTGAAAAAGAGATTCTTAATCTCAGTGGGACTATCCTGGTTAAATAAAGGTTAATAAAAGACAGCCTGCTACAGAGCTTCCCCCGATAGCGACACTTTTGTAAACTCAATAGCGGAGCAATAAAATGCCCAACACGGCGCTGGTGTGAGAACCGAACAGAGGGAGGATTTTAGCCAAACGGACACAACGCAGAGAAAAGCAGGTATGTCCAGGTGTGTGTAGAAAAAGCGGCTGCAGTGGTTTGACACAACTGAGTTGGCAAAGAAAAGAGAAAGAGGGTATTTTGAACAACAACAAAACAAACTGTACTCTAATTGTGCATTAATGCAAGACAGACAAGACAAGACAAGACAAGACATTTAGTCTTTTGTCAGGAATAATTGCACCAGCATTTTAGTCATTATTATTATTTATTATTATTAACCGTCGTTTAAAAAATGAGTCACAATCAATAAGCCACAATTATGCATTTGTCAACTCCTGTCACACAGAGAAAGACCTGCTGTTAAATCGAGTTGAAGCTGATAATAATGACCTGTAGCAGTTTGTTTTGCAGCAGAACTGGTTTTGTTAATGACTTCCCGTCGTCTGCCTGATGCACGCGCCCCGGGGCAGAGTGAGAAAAGTGAAAATGACAGAGCGGCGGCGGGTTCAGGTAAATGGTGACTCAGCGGTTCCTCACGGCGTAAATGAGTTGTAATGTTGTATTATTACCACACTGTTCACCCGCGGGGCACAGTGCGGATCAGCACATGGAAAACCCCCATCCGTCGTCCTCAGCGTGACTCCACACTTCCGTAGGATCACAACAATACAAGAACACCTTTGAAATACTGTATTTTTAGAGCCACAGTGATCCTCTGCAACAGGACACCCCTTTCTCCCTGTCTCACTGAAAAAGCACCTTTGAAGGTCTTAGATTTAAGATTTTGTCATCGGAAACAGTGAGTTAGAACCGCTGCAGAATGAAGATAGTTTACTTTATGGTCACAAACTGTGGACAGCTGTTTAGACCAGTGGAAAAGCAACCACTTACTGTGCAAAGAGAATGAGCAGTGCACCACTCTCTGCGCTATACATGTAAAGCCTTATCAGAGGAGACAGGAGTACATATATCTATATACTGTATGTGTACATTCAAAGGGTTCACCAATCATCGAAAATAGAGTATCAGGTTTTCCCCTTGAAATCGAGTACTTTGCGGTCTTCTTATTGAGACAGCTCCATGAATATTTCACAGAAGAATTCTCTGACATAGTTTCTCTGAAAGTGTTGGGTTCACACCATTAGAAAACGAGGTCTTAATTTACCAATGTTCTGTCTCGGAGCTTTCTCCTATTCTCTTGCTCCACTATAAACAACATTTTTCACACAATAGGTCTGAACGGTATTGGAATTGCATTTTACCGCAAATGAGATCAGTTTTGAGAATTGTTTTATAGGATACGGTTCACGGTGTACACATCCAGGAGCAGAGTTCGGATACGCTAATAAGACTCCACAGGGACATTAGTTCTCAGCAGGAGATTTTACATAAATTGGAGCATTTGTGTTTTACCAATTCCCACTTTGAAACGCCCTCGTTTACACTGCAGTTCTCAACTGGTGGGTCAGAGCCCAAAAGTGGGTCATGGGACCATTTTCTGTGGGCCTTTGTCAAAACAATGATTTATTTAATTTTAACAATTTTTGATAGGAAGATTTATGATCAATGCCTAAATCAACTGAACTCTCCCCCAACACTACCAGTATGGTATTGGAAAAACATTTAGGTACTGCTGGTATTGAAAGAATAAAGTATCGAAAGCAGGTACCGAAAAAATCTGACTACAGGTACATCTTTACCAAGTTTTGATGCCTGTTTGGTCCAGAGATTAAGAAGGAAGAGGAAGTTACTTTGTTGTTTCACCTCAAATAAATTATACAAATTTAAAAGAAACGGTCTTTGTTCTGTTTTCTGGTTCTATATACTGAAAAAAGTATGGTTCCGGTATCGGTATCGTATCGTAAGCTAATACACATAGTTTCAAAACAAAATATTCTCTACAAACACGGAGTCAGCTCAGTAAATGTGTGCGTCCACATGAAGCCAGTCATGTGTGTAAAACCGCTGCGATTAATCTGCCAGGCCTGTGGTGGCGCTGTGACGCTACCACAGGTAATAATAAGATGTAGAAGGCGCATGCGCAGTAAACTTTTGTGGAATGTAAACAGTGAACATGAAACGGATTCATGGATTTACGATGTACAGAAGAGACGAGGAGGAGAGTTTATTCTTCAGAGGTAACGGGACTAAAGCAGAAAAACCTGTCAGTGACCGGACTTTTACTGTCAGTCCAAAAACACGGACTTAAATGGAGGTTAACTCTGCCGTGTTTTTCTACTTGTCGCCTGTGGCTCGCAGAACGTGGTGGAGAGAAACGAAGTAAAACTCATTATAAGTCAGTAGGATCATGGATAACAGACACGACGCTGGTGCTGCGATATCATCGCTTTAGTAAAAACTGTGGAGACGTCGTAAAAACGGAGCCACGTAAACAGCGTTCTGAGATCTTTCCACTCTGGGACCTGGTTTGGAAAATGTTCGTTTACGGACCCCCAAAACGCCGGGTTCGTGTGGATGATACGCTGGATTGATCAAATATTTTTGCATTTAGTCCTGAGCTTGACTTCGTGTGGACAGGGCCCTAGTCATTCAGTATACTGGTAGTCAGCTGACCTAATATTTTGGACACATACGTACAGTAATGTCGATGTTGAACCAACACCTGACCAACAGCAGCGACATCCGATCCAGATGACAACTTTTTGTTTTTGTTTTCAGCATTCTTCAGTCTTCTCTCCAATGCTAATGCTCTTGGATATGTTTAAAATATGCACTGGGAACTGAATCTTTATTAGAAAACGTTAATTAAAAATCAAATAGCAGTTGTTCTTTTCTTTCCAAACATCATTCAGTCCAAGGATAATCCCTATTTATCTAATTTTCCCATACATGAATAATTGACACTTTAATTCAGCTGCTGTGAAGTCGTAAAACGCGGTTGTGTGCTAAACCAGGTTAGCGTGTTACTTAAGCAGTGGAAAAGGCTTTCTCTGGCTCCCTCCCTCTCTCTCCGTTCGTGGGAGCTTCAGTGACCTGCCGCCCCATTGTTTTAGCTTCAATTAGTCAGATTGAAAAGCCGTCCGCTGTCGGGCTCGAGTTCCCGCCCGCTTCTTTTCTCCTCTTCACAGCTAAGGTGTCAACGCGCCTCAAAAGAAAGTGTCCTTCCCTGGCACTGTCACGCTGCTCCCGGGGGATCGATCACCTCTTCATTGTGCGCCGCCACGTTCAATAATTCAGCAAGGAGCAGTTTTCACCCGCAGATTGGGTTTCTCTGACAACATGGCAGCTGCTCGGCCTGGCTTCCTGGCACTTAGAGCGTGGTGCAGGAGGAAGGAAGGTCCGGACAGACATCGTGGGACTATTTAAGACCCTTCCATGGGTGATGTGTTGAAGAGAGTCGCACAAGTATGGAACAAAGATTAAAAGTGTAACCCATTCATTTTTCACCTTGATCTGTAGCTGGCCTGTTGTGAAGTGGTGGGTCGAGCTAATTGCTTGGCAGGATTGAGGATTGGTGAGTTTGACTGTACATGGGTTAAAAGCCGCAGATCTGATCTTGATCTTGACCATTGGCCATTTGCGGATCGGTTAGTGCTCTTACCTCAGAGTAAGAATGTCCCGGGTTTGATTCCCGGACCGTGCGGGACTTTCTGTGTGGAGGTTGGATGTTTCTCTCCCCGTGTCTGGATGGGTTTCCTCTGGGTTTCCCCCATCAACTGAAAACACGCACAATAGGTGATTCTGACCATGACGGGTCGCCTCAGCGGAAGGGTGGGTCGAATGGGACAATAAAAGTACAAACCATAATCTTGACTGAATGACTGAATGAATGAAATGTAAGGTCCCTATATCTGACATTGTTGTTCTTTTGTAACATTTGTAACACATAAGCCTGATGCGTGAAGTTTGCATCGTGATTTGTTGATGATGTGTATGGTCAACCCAAGTAGTTACCTTTTTCGTCACATTTTGTCCAAAAAGGTTGAAAATAAGGTATAGTATTATGCTGGGTTTACACATAACGACGACAAGTCACGAATGCCACGAATCCACATTCGTGGTCGAGGATCACAAATGTGATGATTCGGGGTAGAGCTTTCACGCACCGCCACAAACTGTTGCGACCTGTTACTACGCGTTACGATTAATGGCACGAATTATTACGCACGGTCACGAACATGCATCCCGCACTGCTGCGGGACGTGGCACGCTCCTACGCCCTGCCGCGCGCTGTTGCGGTCTGTTGCGGGTCATTGGGAATTGTCGAGTTCTGTCAGAAATCTGTCAAGAATCGGGCGAATGTGGACAAGCCGCCTGCCGTACACACCGGGTTGGAGGCGGAGCAGAGGCGTGTTGCTCCGCCGTGCTCTCACCTGACTCATTGGGCTCTTGCCAAATCGGGTTACACAAAAAGCAAAGACCAGCTGAGCGTCGGGACTGTCCATATACTGTAGAATAGCAAACGTTTTTCATAGTCTATGGGGCTGTCACAACAGTTCAACCCTAAACTATCCTGTCACTGTGTGACACGGGCAAATGCTGAATCTATCAAAACAAACAATAGCAATAAACACACGCGCTTATGTCAAATGAGTCTGTGCAACAGCGGCACATTCAGCCAGACTTTACTCCACATTAAGCATAAAACACTACACTCACTGCGCACTCGATCTTCTGGGGATCTGTCGTAGAACTCTTCACCTCTTTATCCATGATTCTCACTCGTCTGGTTGATCATTAGCTCCATTTGGAAAAAAAACCCTCTTTTGCATAATCCTGCGCCCATCGCCGCTTGTTTTACATGTCAGAAGTTGTAAATAAGTCTTAACACTTATCCATGTTATAGCTACTGTAACCACGCGTTGTTGTTTGGGTCAGTGCGTAAGCGTGGGAGATGCATTCAGGGACAGTAAGAAGTGCCGGAAAGGCGCACTGCTTACTGTTTTTTTGTTTTTGTTTTTTTACACAAACGCGCGGAAAATCGGGACAAATATATAACAGTGGGGTTCTCCAGTGGGGCGGCTATAGGGGTGGCAGGAACTGGCTCGCGAACATCAGGAGGAACGACCACAGGAAGAAAAGCCGGAGGAACAACTTCAGCACCTGAGGAGCGGCAGCAGCAGGTGCTGTCCCGGGCCTGGAGCGCGGACTGGCCGACTTTGTGTGACTTTTCTTTGGCATAGTGCAGGTACGAACATTAACTTTTCGGCGTAGCGTGTGTTTCTATGAATTTTGAGCGTGAAAACAGTGATTCTGCACTACGAATGCTGTACGAATGCTTTCACGCTGAATTACGAAGCGCCACTACGCATCACGAAAGGACGCGCTCCGTTGCGAACTCCACGAACAGAGGGTGAATCGTGACATTCGTGGAAGATTTTTTGACAGCCAAAAACTTTCTCCACGAACATCACGAATGTCACGAACTGATGCGTTATGTTAAGAATCCCATCAAGATGCGTTAAGTCATGTCACGAACGTCACGAATGACGGAAAAATGCCATTCGTAACGCATCGTGCTTATGTGTAAACCCAGCATAAGGTATAGGATCCGTGTGTAGTGCCCGGTGACCCACCTCCTGAGGTGGAGCCAGGCTAATGGTCAGAATCACCTGACCTGTTGTGCACAGGTGAGGACCTGGAAGAAACCTACGCAGACACAAGGAGAACATGAAAATGCACTGAAAGACTCCACCTGCCCCGGAATCGAACCCTAACCCCTAAGCGCTGCCCGCTGCACCTATTAAACCAAGACAGTCCATTGAGATGAAAAATTTCTTTGTCAAGGGAGTCCTGGCCAAGAGGCGGAGAAAATTACCTGATATTGTTCATGTGCGGATGGTTCGTCTTGAATATTTTTATTGTATGGTGCTCATTTGCGAACTTCGGTCTAATATGTCAGCCCGGCACGGCTGCACCATATCATTAGAAAATGTGATATTCGATAACGGTCATGAATATTGCAATACAATATTATTCATGTGCATTTGCAAAATCTAAATTCAATTTCGTCCAATGAATGAGTCGCTTTGATTTGGTCTTTATTAGTTGTTGAAGATTTCTGTCCAAGTCTTCTGTACTACTTTTATTTTAGACAAGATTTTCTCAGCTAGAATGTTCCTAGGACTTGAGTCGGCGTTATTAACATTGGTTAAAATGTGAGAACAAATATCTGGGTTCTGATTTCTGATTCCGCCCTGGTTTGTCCTGGCGTTTGTACATTTTTAATCCAGCTTTAATCCACCTTCACCCCTTCTCAGTCCACACATCCCGTGCTTCTCTCCTCACCATCAGCTCCTCCTGCTGCATTATTGATGTCTCTAATTAGAAATGCAGTCGAGGGCTGTCACTTCGCCACTCTCTCTTCCTCCGTGACTCAGGCTTTCTGGGTAACTGGATCGGGGCCTTTCGCACCTCTCTGCTGCGGTGCGGCGCCGTACCTGTCGGGTTGCGTGTCATTGGGTTACCTGTCAACCTGGTGTGGGTTACCTGAGCTGGCTTTGAGGCGGTTTCCTTTTCGCGGCGGCCATGATTAGTGCTTCTCTTATGTCCTACTCTCGTTTTGACGCCTCGGTTTCTCCTGCACTCACGCTCTTGTGTCAAGTATCACACACTGCAGGGCAATGGGATTGGTCAGTTCCAGCAATTACTAAATATCTTTAAGTGGACATGTCATGCATAATTCAGGCTTATAAACCTATGATGAGCACCTCTGCACATAAGGCTTTTATGACCAAAACATTTAGTTTAAACTCCATCCATTTTCTTCTGCTTTATCCGGTGCTGCGTTGCGGAGGCAGCAGTTTGAGCGGAGATGCCCAGACGTCCCTTTCCACACTTCCTGCAGCTCTTATGGGGGGCATCCCGAGGCAGCACCAGGTCAGCTGACATAGTCCCTCCAGCATGTCCTGGGCCTTCCTCAGGGCCTCTTTCCTGAGGAAGTTCGCAAATTGGACATGTCTGAGCACCTCCCAAAGGAGATGCCAGGAGGCATCCGAAACAGATGCCCAGGCCACCTCAGCTGGCTCCTTTTGACGTGAAGGAGCAGCGGCTCTACTCCGAGCTCCTCCTGACAGAGCTCCTCACCCTTTCTTTAAGGTGCACCCAGTAGGGGTGGGCCATATCTTATGGCATATCGTTATCGCGATATAATCTTTTGATATCGTTGTGGACACGATATAATTGATGTTACGCTCAGCTCCATCAGAGCAGCATAAACACTGACTGTAGAACACAGGGACAGGTGCTTAAAAAGTCAAATTAAATGAAGGACGTGAACTGCTTGAGTGGATCATATTTGTGAGGAAATTAGTATGCCGTTATCGTGATATTTCTTTTTTTTTCATAATATCGTGAGCGAAGGGAACTTATTTCCACAGCTTGTATCCACGATCTTGTCCTTCCGGTCATTACCCAGATCTCATGACCATAGGTGAGGGTAGGAACTTGGACCGACCATTAAATTAAGAGCTTTGCCTTTTGACTCAGCTCCCTCTTCACCACAACAGTCCAATACAGCGACCGCATCACTGCCGACGCCGCACCGATCCGTCTATTGATCTCACGCTCCATCCGTCCCTGACTCATGAACACGACCCCGAGATACTTGAACTGAACTCCAGTTCAGACTCAGATTAACTTTGACTTCGGTTCATCATCCATTACAAAATGACAAGAAGCCACACCAAATCTAGCCTGGCCTTAGCCATCCGTAAACTCCGGTCAATTATCTTTTCCCTACATGTACGTCTGGGTCTGATCTCGGTGGCTGTGTTTCATCGGTTGAATTCCAATCTACCATTCAGCGAGCAGGGGAGGCGGGTGTTGTAGGTGACGTTACGCATTTGGATCGGATTTGCTGGTTGTAGTTTGAAAACAGATCCAATCGTTTCAAAGGAGTTCATCCCTCCCCTCTGTACGAAATGAGTACGAGGGTCTGGTAAGACCAGGCCACAACAAATCAGGACAGACTGTGGTAATAAATAGTGCAGACAATAACTGGTTGAATTCAACATTGTGCTTTAAAAGGTTTTGACAAGTTCTTTAAAGTGCAATGTTTTATCATTTATTCTCCACACTCGGTGGTGGTAGTGTGCAACTGGCTGAAGCCACAGGTGCCCTAAGGCTGACTGATGAAAATGTTGGTGTCAAACTGGACAACAGCCTCTCATTTTAAATAATGAATTATTTTTTTTAGAGCGGCTGTAACTTTATCATGTTGTTTTTTAAGAAGAAATGCATTTTAGTTGCTGCTATCAATTAAAGAGGATTGAAAACCTGGGTAACTATTGGGGAAATTTCTGCGACAAAGTTGTACGATGAGACATGCCGGACTTCCAGACAAACATTTTTAACATCTGTTGAAATATTTCTCAACATCACATTGGGAGCAGCTGTTGTCATCAAAGAACATTCACAGCAAATGTATGTGAAAAAGTTCGACCAAAAGTCCCACTCATTGGATTCGCACGCCACAGTCAACCCACACAACGTCCGTACTGAGAGGCAGGATAACCACTCTGCCATAAAGACGACACACTTTCATCTACTTCATTTAGAATAAATAAATAACTCAACACTTGAGAAAAGAGAAGACTGTAATATGTCCTGCTAATTTAATACGAGAATCAAATACATTTCAGAGCAATTTTTCACATTGTTATTTTTAATAAGCACAAATCAGTCAATTAATTCCATTTATTGCCCAGCCTTCCTTCAGTGTTGGCAGATTTTATACACAATAATAATCCACTAAGATGAGATATAGTGTTGTTTGCAGAGGACATTGTCTAAACAATCTCATCCTTCGTGATTTGCTAATTGAAACCATTCAAACTGCAATTACAAGCCAACTGCAATCAATCTAGAGAAACAACCAACAATCCCGCTGGGATTTCTTCTTCTTCTACAACAGAAAGAGGTCTGATTCGTATTTCCTGCATTTTGTCGCATCAAAGGTAGAACCCGAAGTGTCCGCTACATTTTTAAAGTCTATAACTATAATGGACCTGGTCTGAACCGTTCTGCACTCAAACTGCATTTACCCCGGAGCCATTGATCTGTTAACACGCCAATAGCTCAAAACGATAGCTTTTATATTCTTTTAAAGCGAGACACTGCAAGTCAATAGTAAAAAATAAAATAAAAATTGTAGCATAGAGTCATATTAAATGTAAATGTGCATGTAAGTGTTTATTTCATTTTATTTATACAAGTTAAAGATTTTGGATCTTGTTTAGTTTTTGAATCTCAGGCTAGGAATAGGACATTAAAAAATCCCTCTAAAAAACCCTTAAAAATATTGTTAAGTCCGAGGCTTTGCTAAAGTGGATGTTGTTGCAAGAGTGGAATGAAAACCTCATTTTGAGAAAACGAGCTGTAAAGTTTTGTAACTTCTGCGAGTGTGCATGTGGATCACCTAGAAAGGAAATTAGCATATTGTGTGTATGTTACTTCCTTGATATCTCCGGCTCGCTAACGACAAAATGTCATAAAATAAGCATTATAAAGATTAGCTTAGTTTTTATAATAGTTTTTTATATTGATATTAAAACTAAAATGTTAAGGGGAAAAAATTGTTAAAAATCACTATTATCACCTGCCGTGTCTCGCCTTCAGAGGCGGGTAGAGGACAAAATATTTACTCGAGAGTAACGTGACTTACTCTCGTACAAGTAAAAGTAATGACTCAAACAATTACTCAAGTAAAAGTACAAAAGTACTTGAAGAAAATGTTACTTAAGTACTGTGAGTAGTGAGTAACTGAGTGAAAAAGTATGATTTATTTTCAATGACGCCATAAATTGTGTGAAACAAAACATAAAATCATGTGGAACTCATGTATTTCCAAAGAAAATTCCAAGAAAATGGCGTGAAAATACAGCAAAACGAAATAAGTCTAAAGAACAAGGAGCACGAGACGAGCTGCATCTGTTTAAGAGATCAAAATTGTGTTTAGTTTATTAGTTTATTTGAGCAGTAAACATTCTGCTCAAAGGGAGTGGGCTGAAGCGAGAGCTTATAAGCCCCACCCCCAAAATCAATACAACAAAAATGTCTCATTTCACAAGGAATATAGTGGAACATGACTATAACAAAATGAAGCATTTGCCGTTTAATTATTTACTCACATTACATTGAAAAAGTAACAATTATTTTTTACTCAAGTAAAAGTAAAAAGTACTGTATGATTAAACTACTCCAAGAAGTACAATTTCATGTACTTGAGTAGATGTAACTGAGTACTACTCGCTGCTCGCCTTAAACATTCCCGCAACCACCAGCAGAGGGCTCTCCAACCCCACAACGAGACCCAACCTGACGCAGTCCTTGCTAATAACATGTTATTTTTCCATTGCACACACATTGTTTTGAATTTGAAAAACGTGAAGAATAAATGCAGGTTTAGACACTACAGTTATGCATATGCTCCCTTTAACTCGACTCCGACGCCCCGATTCTCCCCCCGACAGAACACCTCGTCTAATAAACGACAATGGAAACTTTCAATCGAGGCGTGACAAAGTGCCAGCTCCGTCTGCGCCTCTGCGGTTTGACAGCTGCTCCAGTGCATGTCTGCCAGCTCCCAAATAGGGCCGCACTCTGCCACTTCACAGAGAAACAGTTTACAGCCCGGCGCAGGAATGTCCTTTGTTTGCCGAGTTATTTATGCGCCGAAACATGTGAAAGTAAAAACAAAAGCATTTACGAGCGTTTTGGGGATGGTCGCTGTCTTGTCTTGGTCTGGCACAAAAATGGAAAGAATTGTCCATAAGAGAAGAGCTTCAGATGGTGCGGTTAAGACAACAAAGAAGCTGGGAAAGTATCATTTTCTGAAGTCATAAAAATAGTTGTGAAGAAATTTAGGCCGAATCGGCATTTAATTACGCAAGCAATAATGCGAACAAGTCACAACATGAAAGTAAAACCAAGAATTACAAGTGTCGCCTCGGTCTAGAACAAAAATGAATTGGCCATGAGGAATCTTCAAATGGTGCGGTTAAGCAACAACAATGTGTGGGATTATAAAGGTCTGGGTTTGATGACATTTTAGGAGAATAATAAGTATATTATCAACAATGCAACGCAAATTGAAGGCTGGCGCAGGGATCGCCTGTCCGATTGGTTTACTCCGCGTAGATCAAAATAAACTTCGTTGTCGAACCTAACAGTTGCTGTAAACTAATCTTCAGCATCATACCAGGCCCAGTAAGTGGCTGCTGGACAGATTGCCATGGTGATGCTATGGACAGCAGTGGTCCCTTCCCAAGCTTTACCTCCTACAGACCGAACCAGACTGGAATATTTTCCGCGGCTGTGGGTGGCGATGGGTGTAGGGGTTGGGGGTGTGATCACGTTTTGCCCCGTGCTCTTTATTACTGGTGCTAAACGGGGACCATGGATATATTCGGGAGCTGGACAGTGTTTAACTCACAGTGGGATAAACAGTTTGTACACTGTTGTTTGTTCGCAAAATTCCAACTTCTTCCTGAGCAACTCTATTAAAGATTTAGGATCAATGCCGAAATCCACTGAACTCTGCACAGAAATACTGCATTTTGCTTTTAAATACACTAACAAATGGCCTAACCATGTGTGTCGGAAGGCTTCCAGATAACAGTTTTCACCGCGGGCAATTCATCATTGAGCAAGAAATACCGTGAGAAATAAGCAGGCTTTGGGAGTGACAAGGTTTCTCAAGAGTTTTACGTTCTGTTCATGATGCAATGATGCACAAAGGAAAGAAGAGCTCTACATTGAAGATGAAAGAGGGTGAGTCTAACTTGTGCGTTTCCAAGAAATATTTAAAGGCAAAATGCAGTGATTCACATGTACTTGCATCACACATCTCTCCCCTCACTTCATCCAGTCTAATATGCCCCGGGTGCTCCGGTTTCCCCTACCACCGCGCGCTCAGGACTGACCTGACACCTGAAGGCAATTTCGTTGTACCATTGTTCAATGACAAATAAAGCACTTTTAGCAAATAAATGTACGTTTCCTTTCAAAATGTGTGTTTTTTTTCAGTGTCTCCGATCACTCCCACAGCAGTTTGGGCTGGTTTCCTCTAAAACCTACTAAACTGAATTGCTTTCAACAGACCTGCAGAAAAGCGGCTCTAGACTGTGAACTTTGTGCCAGATTTTGCTTCCTGTGGATAGCTTTAGTAATCACTTTCAAGATTATGATTTATCGTCTCTGTCCTCTGTATTTGATCCAACTTTCAGAGCTGCTGGGACGACCTGTCAGGAGCAGAGGACAACCAGAACGTCCTAGATCCAGATCTCGGCTCTATATCTTTAGCTGGGTTCATGGCCAGGAGCACTTAGAGGTAGGATGAGCCTATTGTACATGTTTGGGTTGATGGGGGAAACCGGAACACCACGAGGAAACCCACCCAGACAGAGAACATGCATTAAGGCAAATTCCACCATAGAAATCTTCCAGTTAATAAATCAATTGTCTCTTTAAGAATCTTGTGACATCATGATCTGTTTCACCAACTATTCCTGAAACTAATCCGAAGCCTTTTCCCAAAACTTATGTCAAAAAACTCCCCGCAATCTGACTCAAAGTTTGATGTTATTCCCCTTTCATCTTGATCACTCTCTGCTAATGTTTTCCAGGTGGGCATTTGGTTCCATAATGTAATTGTGTAAGAAAAGAGGGAATTGCACCTGACTCAAGAGGTGTGCTGCGCCAACGACTGGGTATTGAGTGACTGAAGATGCGGTGATTAATAAAAAATAAAAAAAACGTGAGAAACGTGTTCGGGCCGGGCTTTGTTTTGACTGTGACTTGTCTTAAAGGCTGCGCTGAAAATAGAAGCAAACAAGTCTAGACATAAACAAAGATGTTACCGGAAAGACGCAGGTGACGAAAGGTTCCACACGCTACGCTAGAATAGACCAAAGTACAATAGCTTTATGTGAGAGGTATGGTTCAGAAATAATTCTCAAATTTGAAAACCTTAAAAGGAGCCCATTGCTGATTTTTTTCCACTTACAAAGAATAGGCACATTTGAAATTGTTAATCGTACTCCTAAACTCGTTCCTAACTTTACTAACACGTTACTAAGTCTTCCACAGCTTTCACAGATCAATACTCTCACGGTAATGAACAACAACAACAAGCTGATATTTCACCATCAATAAAAGGGTTTAAAAAAGGACAAAACTAATTTATTCCACTATTATATAAAAAAGCAAAATAGGGTATCGGATGGAAAATGATACATTGTGAGAAAATCATCTCCTCTCAGTTAATTTGTGCTGACAGAAAAGACTTCACGCCAACGTTTTGTTTCACGTGGATAAGCACCAGAGAAACCATTTAATTCATGCTGTGTTCATGTGCTCCCCTGGAAAATGCACATGAACGCTCGCTCAACTGGGGAAAACGGCTCGGGTCAGAAAGAGCTTCCAGATTTCCGGATCTGACTGCAAAAATCCACTGTTTTGTTCTTTTATCGTCTAATGTGAGCTTTTTAGTAGTATTTAGTAGGATCCTTTTCCGAGTTCAGGGTGAGTGAAATACCCGCCATCAATGCTAGCAAAAAGTAAATTTACGTGATATTTTTAAAAACTCACAAACTACCTTTTGAGATGCTAACACATTTAAATGATTAGCTGAGCTAAGCACTAATCAGTGATATTTGATGAAAACAAAATCCCCACTTTCTGCCATAAAAGCACATGAACACAAACCAACTGGGGGCAATGATGTCACATCTCAGTCGACATGAACCCGGAATATCAATCAATCAATCACGTTTTTATTGTCACTGTCATTCAAAAAACAACAGCAACAAAAATTGTGTTGGAGCATACAACAACAGTATGCTGTAAAGTGCACAAACACCAGTACAGATCCTCTTATCAAATAATAAATACCCCCTGTGTAAAAGTATATGGTTGTTAAGGAACAAACCCAATGACATTCCCTCTTGGTAGCAGCAAAGAGGCTTAACAAAACAACTTAAAAGGCATCCAAGTAGATGTAGTGAATGCAGCCAGTCCAGTTCACAGTTATTGAAGGCTGAATGTCATTAAAGTAAAGTTGGTGCAACTTCAATGCGTCATCACGAGCTACCATGGGTGTAAAAGCCAGTTAATTTATTACATTTGTGTGTGGTTCACCTGCATTTTTATGGACACCAGGTGGCAGTCGCTACTCGCCAGACAAGAAGCAGTGTCAAATCAAGAGGCCACAGCACCAGGGGGTCATTTACCAAACGTTTGCTCGGGTGCAAAACGAGCAGCACGTGCAGAAGTGGATCTGCGGCCACGGTTACCAGCTGTAAATTTCAATGTTTTTGTACTAGGTTACAGAGCTATGATGGTCCTATGATGATGAGAACCGCCCCCTCGCCCTCCCCCTCTATAAAGCCGCTCGTACAGCCTTGGGTTTGAGTGAATTGATTTTTTTTTTTTTAAATAAAGAAATAAGCTAAGACTAGTCTATTTTACATTGAAAACAACATGGCAAAAACGCTGACAGTTTTTTTCACCCACGGCAAGGCATAAAACACCGCCCATTTACGCGGACCAACCCTGTCTGCGGCAGAGTGATTATTACTCACTTTACCCATCAGATTTGTGGCTCTAAAACTGTAATAAAGGCCGTTTCAAATGTTAAATTTGGTGCGGCATGCCCACGAATAGCCATATCCTATTTTCCAGCTTGCTATTTAGCCTGACTTCATAAATGAACCCCCGAGGTGTGTGTGGACATGTGTGCTAACAGTTTGGACCGTGACATTTATAGAGATAAAACTTTGATGGAGTGAAGCTATTGGTTTGGAATCTTTGCTGTCTAACTATTGTTTATGTGAACCTACAAACCTTTTGGATCAATGACCATAAAGAGAACAAGAAACAGAGTGAAGGGGGAGCCAATGACAGGCCGATTGCCGTACAGTGAAATGGATGATCAGTCCACTGGTCACTATGTTTATTACAGGTAAGAAAAGTTAGTTGCCCTCTGATATTGACCTCTGCTACAAACCAAAACCAGGACAAAAGCAAGCTCCAATTCTGAAGAAGGTCCCACCCAAAGACAATGAAAGATGAGTCAAAGGCAGAGGACAAAATTTCCTAATAGACAGTTCCAGTCAACCTTAACCTCAACTAAAGTCCGATGGAAACTCTCTGACACTGTGATTGTTGCTTGTCGAGACGAGCCAAAGCGTAGGGGCTGGACCAACTCCGACGATGCAGAAAATGTCAGAAAAAGCCAACGATTACACAACCTGAGCAGGTGAAGCGCTATGACCGGTGTATCCAGACACAACACACTGAATCGATGGAAAGAGTTAAGGCGGGATTACTGTATCCAAGTATCCAACAGCGGTGAGTCAGAGCCGCTGCTGCAACCTTCTGTGGAAACCATAGGATTGCAAAAGTAGTCATCATTAAATCAAAAGGTTGCAAATAGGAACATGTAAAATAGACCAAACTCAATCACTTCGATGCTTGTTTTGATGAGTATCACTTTGTAGGAAATCACGACATTGCTTCATTCATAATTATTGACATGAAAAGCGACCAAAACAACACTGTAGCCCAAATATGGTCATTTGCTTTGTGGGAGAAATATACAGGCGCATGTGCAGAACTTGGGGCCCGTTTTCTCAAAATTAGGCTTCCTATACACTCTTGGAACAACATCTCCACTTCAGATTCCAAACTTTAGAGACTTTACAGGCAGCACTTCACCTCTTAACCCCCACCTGAACCAAGCACATTTTCTCCAGTTTGGCTTTACCCAAAACTACAAGCTTAAAAACCCATCAAAAATAATGACAAAAAGGAGGATGAAAACGCAAGGTCTTCATATAATATAATAATAATATTAAAGCCTACACTTGTATTGCACTTTACAAGCCTGTATTACCAAGTTTCTCAAAGCGCTACACTGTCATCATTATTCATTCATGCCATACTTAGTGGTGGTAAGCTACTGTGCACAACTTTGAAAAGTTTTAGTCCAACAGTTAATGGTGTACAATTGTGGAATAAATTTGAGATGGAGTTGAAACAATGTCCAAACATCAACCTGTTCAAATATAAATACAAACAAAAGACTTTTGAAATATATAGAGAGGAAGAAATGCGTTGCCACTAGGGGAGCAATAAGATCAATTATGTGTATTTTTCCCCCAATCAATCAAGAAAGACTGTTGCTGCTTGGAACGGTTGTCATTCTATTTCTCAAACTTACAAATTGAGAATTAGGGTCGGCAAGTTATGGATCTGTTGAGAGGGACCCTCCCAACGGGCTCAAAACCTTGTCTTTTAATGCACCACTCAGCATAGGAACATCATCTACCAAATCAGCTGTTAGGGCACCTGGGTGGGGGTTTGTTGGTGGGGAGCTACTGCTACTCTTCAACTGGCCCGCTCTACACCCTGGCTTTTTAATGCACCTCACTATGCAGGGCTTACGTCATACTTCACACATAACTCAATTACATAAAATAATAATAATAATAATAATAATAATAAAACTAAAATTAAAATTATATTGAGGATGGTATTGACAGCTGGGAATGAGCAAGATCTCGGAATATAATAAGTATTAATGCTTTTTAATGCATTACACTATGTAGGGCTTTCATAATACATTATACATGAACAAATAAAAAAATAAAATTGGAAATTGTACACAAATTGATATTATGCTGAGGATGGTAATGACAACTAGGAAGTAGCAAGATCACGAAGTATAATATGTACTGCATAGTAACGTGCCTTTATAACATAAAATAGTAACTTCCGGTAATGTTACCAAGGTTTGGCATTGGTAACATGCTGAAATATATTATATTAAGGGCTGCCTTTTGTTACTTGCTTTGTACTAAACATCGTACATGAAACGAGATCGTGGTTGTCGTTGTGCTTCGTTTCTGTTTTCTGAACATTTCAAGCAATCCTTTGTAATTTGGTCTGTGTTAAAAAGCCGCTCTGAAGTGTAACTGGTTCTCCTTTGACATTGATGAAAATCAAAATATGATGCTGCTAATTGTATGATCAATAATGCAATTGCAATAGCATAAAGTTATTATTATAGTTCTGTCATGTAATGTCTTTATGTAAATGCTATATTGTAAATGTTGTATTGATTTTGGAGGTGTGGCTTATAAGCTCTTGCTTCAGCCCACTCCTTTTGAGCAGAATGTTTACTGCTCAAATAAACTAATAAACTAAACTAAACTAAACTGTTGTAGCCACAGCTGCCCTGGTTAGACTGAAGGAAGCGAGGCAACCTGTGCCATCGGCCCCTCCGTCCACCACTCACTCACTCACTACATTCACCCAGGCTTCCTGGTGTTCTCAGACGGTCTCCCATCCAAGTACTGACCAGGCCCTTCCTGCTTAGCTTCCAAGGTCTGACCGGTCTTACCTTTCTAATGAGGCATTACACTGTTGCTGACCAGTTAAGAAGCTTTTAGATTTGGGTAAAGTTCATGTATTAAATACAGCAACATAATAAAACCATACATTTAAACTCGTCTTGAACAATTATTTAAAAATGTCGTCGCTGAAGATAATAGCAATTTTGGCCATTTTTATGCATAAAATGCCTGATTTATGGCAAAAAATAGAAATGAAAACAGAAAATAACAGAAAAACTGGCAATACATTGCTTCGTTGTCTCATATTTGATATCTTAATGTATGGACTCTCTCATCTGCAGGGTCTCACTTTAAACAAGACTCATATGTAATTTGCTTGTTTTATCCACACGAGTAACTTAGAACTAAAACAAGCCTAAAATGGAAATAAATGAGGAAAATCACGACTAAAACTGAAATTTTGCATATTTCTAAGTTAAATGTTTCCTGTGTTAGCAATCAACAGTAAATCTCAGTCGGATGAAGAGCTCAGGGATCTTTAGTAATTTCTTTCTTTGTACAATGTTCTAAATCAACTGGCACATTACATTTCCTTATTTCAAACTAATTCAATCTTAAATCAGTAAAAAAAAAAAAAACACTCAAAACTAGTCTCACGTTTTATTTACGAGATTCTAAATCATCAGAAGGCCTTATAAACGTATTGGACTTGCACAGCTCGATTCAACTCATTTTAACCCATGAGCTTTTGGGTGCAGTAAAAACATTTGCACCATTAGACAGTCTTTGGCGCCCTCTGCTGGACACACATACTCATGCCAATACATCAGCCTTGTTTCCATTCTAAGAAAACTAAACACAGAAGGAAAAATGAAGCAAAAGTACGAAAGGAAGGACAAAGCGCTTTATATAGGACAACTTACATTCACCCCATGCTCAGTGGTGTACATGTTTTGAGTGGTACAGGGAATCGAAGTAGCTTAAGGAAACCTACGCACGGGAGAACATGCCATAGACCTGCTGGGGAATCACTTTTTAGGCACCAGTCCAAAACACAGGTTCTACTAAATATCGAGACCATTCTGAACCTATTTAGAAAAGAGATCACGGCATTGGTGCATGTGTGCAGTACCTGGTATATCCTGAAGGGGATGTATCTGAAGCCTCCCTCCTCTGTGGGGAACTCCATCAACTTCCTGTTCATCGCCCAAAACTGATCGAACTTATCTGGAGAAGAATGCAAATGACAGGTTTTAGTCCTAGTCAGCGAGGGAAGTTCAGGGTTAATGAAGCTGGATCACTTTTTAGCATCTTCTAAGTGTTCCATTAAACTCGTAATAGAGATTGTTTACATTAAAATGTGAATATAGTCCTTTCTCAGCTGATTGTGCTGCTAGTTTCAGACATATGGTGCTGTGTGATATATTCATCATCAGTTTAGTGATGGATTATGATATTCAGATGGACTGTCTATTACCTGCATATTTGAGCTACGACTAAAGATTTTTCCTACAATGAGTGATCGTTCGTTGGAGACAGTCAAAATCATGCAGTGTACATGTACACCTACAGCTTCTTTGTACAGCCTTCTGGTTTAGTCCTGTTTCAGTCGTGGTTTAGTCCAAGTTAAGTCGTGTTTTAGTGATGTTTCAGTCCTGTTGCAGTAATACCGTTCTGCAGGCCCATCCACAGCTGCTTGTGGTCCTTCTTCTGCATGTCGTTGATCACTTGGCTCTTGTGTTTCAGGGCGTCGGCCTCTTTGATGCTCGACATGAAGTGGGCCTCGATCACCGAGTGTGAAGGGCAGTGCAGCAGGTCGTGCTCCGGAAAGTTCTGGAAAATGTGAACGTTTGGGAATTTAAAATATATACATATGTATTTATATAAAACACACTACCATTTCTAAAAACTGTTTGAATTCTAGGTCACACTTTCCAAAGAACATTCGATTTAATGCTTGTGGAATCAAATACAATGCTTTTTCATGACACTCAAGGCCTATAATCTTTTTGAATCAAATTTAAAATTCTGCTGATTGTTTTTAAATGCCTTAATTCGCTGGCACCTAAGTATTGTCAGAGCTGCTGCAGCTCTACTGTCCTTCTAGAGCTCTGAGGTCTGCAGACCAGCTCTTTTTGTCTGTTCCTAAATCAAAGTGCGTGTCCAGAGGTGACCGAGCCTTCTCAGTGGCGGCCCCTAAACTTTGGAACAGCCGTCCCCTACATGTACGGTCGGATCAGTCTGTAGAGGAGTTCAAAACCAAATTAAAAACTCACCTTTTGCTTTGGCCTTCGGTTCTATGTAGACCAGATACAGTTTGTGCCTTTTATATTACCTGTGCTTAAGTTTTATTGTGTAT
Source organism: Neogobius melanostomus (assembly GCA_007210695.1). Classification (NCBI taxonomy): domain Eukaryota; kingdom Metazoa; phylum Chordata; class Actinopteri; order Gobiiformes; family Gobiidae; genus Neogobius; species Neogobius melanostomus. The sequence goes on along the minus strand of VHKM01000589.1, from coordinate 101,964 downwards.
AATTGTACATATTGCTACTGTATTTGTACAGCACTTTGGTCAGCTGAGGTTGTTTTTAAATGTGCTTTATAAATAAAATTGACATTGACATTGATAGATTTAATTCAATGACAGTAAATTGAATGACTTTTAATGCTTTTCAACGCCGTGTGGGAACGTGCAGTTCAGCATCGTTACCAGGTTATTCCATCATTCTTCTCTCAATCCAAAGATGACAATGTCAGGATTCATCGGGCTCAGATTGTGATGAATTCTGGCATTCACACTTTCAGGATTTAATGTTATTAGTCTTTCCAAATGTTATGTGTATTTGTGGAACTCTGACCTTAAAGTGCACAGTGATGTTCCAGGGCAGGATGGTGTTGGAGGCGTGGAGATCGAAAAGGACCCCGATGGGATAATGCCTTCAAACAAAAATATGGATTTTATAAGAAAGTAAATACCCCAAAATATCTGACAATGGCATGGCAGAAGTTTTCAAAAAGGCTAAAGTTCATCATCATCATCCCTGATACTGATCATATTGGTGAATTAATATTAGCAGTGTTTTTCTAAATATCTTTTTAAAGGTTCTACTGATATGACTTTTTTCTTTTCTATTGTGGGATTGTTAAAAATATCTGGTAAAAATGTTTAATAGCCCTTTTAGAAATTGACTGGTTTCTGACCATTTGAGCGGCGTTCCCTCGTACTCGAACCACATCTCCTCCACGTCCTCCGCCTTCATCACCTTCAGGAAGTGCTTCTTCACTTTATCAGTGACCAGCGTCAGGTAACTCACTCGGGGCAACAGCAGCTGCCGGAAACCAAAGGTCAAAACGCACAACCTTAAAGGCATTTCAGTTCAGTATGGCTTCGTCGATAAATGAAAATACTGCAAAGGGTGACCATATTGTGAATATATACATCATAGACTTTTCCAACTTTTCTCAGACAGACTGTGAATGCATTCTCTATAAATTATGCACAACATTTTGGATATTTCTAATGAAACACAACAGGGAAATTGGTTCCTGTCTCAGCACATACAACCATATCCACTGTTAACTGCAACAGCTGGTTACATTCACACAAAGAAAAACTCCAATAAACCATAAGAAAACAGTGACGGACTTAGACTTAGCCGCACTGCTAATATAATCCCTAGTCCAGTGGTTCGTAACACCAGGCCCATAGGCAATAATCAGCTCTAATATTGTTACACATACAAAGGACAAATACATGTTAAAGTGTAAATAACGCTGAAAATACCGTAATTAGTTGATTTAGAATTGGTTGGGAGGTTCGGCCGCTGGTCTTTTTGACGAAGAAGAAACTCGACTGTCACTAAATAAACTTGCCTTACTCTTGGTTTGCGCCAAGTTTACACATAATTTAGTCCAATTTAGGTCAATTTTAGACCCAGTATAAGACCTGATGTGATAGTGCTGGATGATACAGTTAGAAAATGACTCACGATTTGTCTTTTCTAATATTGATCAATCTCAATTTTCATAATAAACAGCGGATGCAGCAGATTCACCCTGCAGGTTTATCGCACCGCAGTGCTTTGAGGTTTATCGCAGCACAGTGGTAAACCTGCAGACTGGAGCCACCGCAGATCCAGGACCACAGATTCACGGCCTTCATGCTATCGCTAAGCTAGGATACTGATTTGATTTATTCTTATTATTGTGTCTTGCACATAAGTGCCCAGCCCTCATGGGCTTACAAGACACATTTTAAAACAGAATTTGGACGGCTGCCAAAATAAAATCACAGAAACTGTACAATCAATCCTGACAGAACAACCTCCACATCACACAGGAGGATAGAAATTAATTTGTCTACTATCGTTAACCTGCCACTAACACCTGCTTCTGAAATACTTTCTAATTTAAAGTTCAAAGCTAAAGCCAAAACCTCTTGCATGTTTATAAAAAAAAAACTGTGGTAAAACTACTGTAATATCAATAGGCTATAATATATAATGATATATTATATAAAAATATAATAATACAAAAAGACTGTATCGGATCGGTATCGGCCAGATGAAGTGTCAAAATATCGGATCGGGAGCTCAAAAAAGCGGATCGGTGCATCCCTACGTACTGGTCATTATTTTTATGTTTTAATGCATTTGGGAGGCTGAGGTACTGGCCTAGGTGACAAAGTGCAGTAAGTTTCTAAAATAGTATTCATGTTTTGAAGAAAATTATGACTCAAAACACAAAATCAGAGCCAAAACAAAGCTAAAATGGAACAAAATTTTAAATATCACTATATCATATTTTAAGTTCCTTTGTGTTTTTGTTTTAGATTCTGTTAGTAAGATGTGTCAGTTTAAGTCGAGGAAGAGCCAAGCGATTTGTCAATATTTCGCTACTTCTTGTGACAAGGGTATTCTATTGCATTAATGATATCATGGCGATATATTGTGGATTTATTTACCATGCTCCTCTGAGTTGTACTCACGTAATAGGGCTCGGCCTCCCTCTCCGTGACCTCGTCCTGGTTGAGCGTGAAGCAGGCGGGGATTCGTCCGAACCACACGTCTCTCAACACGTCTTTGTCATCTGCCATCGTTCAGCCTCGGCTCCTCCCAGCGGCACATGCAGAGAGTCAGGCCGTCTCCAAAAACAAAATACTCACAGAGACCCGAGAGGCTGCTGCTGCTGGCAATGAAGAAACACAAAGACAGTATTATTAGGACGAGCGCTGGCAAGAGGTGAAAGACTCATCACATTGCTCGTCAGAATAACTGGCTATTTGGCTTACATTTGTGTTGTGCTTTGTGCTAAGTTAACACTTTTACATCGCAATAGGCCCAAATAAAAGAAAGGTCAAATTATTACAGAAGTATAATGCGCTATGCAAACAACAACACATTTTCCAGTGTCCTGCAGTTCAGACCTTTTCAAACAGGCTCTACAATAAATGTGACTCCTTCATATCTAAGCCGTCTCTCAAATGTTGTTTGCTGTGTGTCTGTTTTTACAAATGTGGATTATAAACTGAACCAGATTTTTTTTTTAATTAATTACAAATCTAACTGCAAACACAGAAGAAGACAAAAATAATCCCAAAATCGTATGTACTACTGCTGCCATTTTTGTTGTTGTTTATATTTGGATATCAGTTCATTTCTGAGCTTGCAGTGAAAGTTGTTTCAACAGAATATGGCTTGATATTGATCACAAACCTCTGTATTGTAATCTAATATCAGCGAACATCCATTCATGAGTTGTAAGTATTGACATTACACATTGTATCGTGGGGAAATTTACACCCCCAAAACAAAATAGTACATAAAAGGTCAGACTAAACTTTATCTATGACAGAAACGTGGACACTAAAGAAGAGGACCTATATTAAATGTTAATAATGCACAATGTCAATACTTTAACACCAAATCTTAGTGAGGTTTTTGCTAAATTAGTTTTTATTCTTCACATACCCCTGACAAGCTATCATGCCAAGCGCACAATTAAACTATATCGAAATGTTTAGTACAACAAGTAGGCAAGCTCTAACAATCTGCATTCATGTTTTATAATTTATATATAGTTTTCTCAATTTACACGTGCCTATTCAAACATCACACCCTATCTGTGTTCATTATTTTGCTCTGGATTATATTTCTAGACATAATTTCTATGTGACTGTCTTTATCTGTCAAAGTGCGCAGAGGTAAAGCTGAATTTGACGTTAGCTCGCAGGCTAACTGGGCTTGCTTTTTTCCCAAAAATAATGCATGCAAGCAGGAGGTATGAGTGAAAAATGAAAGTGAGATGACTTTCCTTCTGAACAAAATACGATCTGAGGATATCATCGGAAAAGAGAAAGGAAAATACGCACTTTTATCGGTGTTTTGGGCTTAGCTTCCTGAAAGATAGACCAGCTCGCTGCTGTTACCGGAAAAACACACGCGTGTCGTCATTGGCCCGCGACGTCGACTCCGGATGACGTACGAAGCCGCAGCTTGTTTTGTGTTTTCATTTAGCTGCTAAAATCTTCACAAAAATGGATACAAACGATCTGGAAATGCGACTACAGACGCTGGAGAGTCGTATATACGGAGAAAAGAAGAATAAGAGTGGGAAGCCCGTCAAGGTTGGTTTGAAAATGGAAAGGATTGACTTGTTAGCTGTTGTTAGCTCCGCGATGCTAGCGCTGTCAACGCCCTAACATGTAAATACAAGCTCGTATCAAAGGTGGATTCAAGTCTACAATGGTAATGCATCAATTCAGTGTGCAATTGTGTGTATTTTCCCATAAATACGTGGGGGGAAAAGGATCGAAAAGAATAAAATAAAATGCAACTTGGCTTGATTTCAATTATAGTATTTTGTATCAAATATTTCTGTGTTACAGCTTGATTTTACTGAATTCCATAACAGTGTTTCATTATTTCAGTGCACAAATCGAGTCATGTGCCAATTGTGGATTTTAAATAACTACCCTAAGGCTTTCAACAGCATCATATGACACAACCACTCAAAATCAAACAAGGAGTATCCTGTTCTCCTTGAAATCCCAACAGTGTAGAAAAAACATAATGATCTTGAAGAATTCTTTTTACAAAACGTTTCCCGATGTATTATTCTTTAAAACAGCAGTTACAGTTTAGTTATTAATAGTTGATCGTTAAATGTACAAGGAGTTTATGAGTTCTTGCTACAACCTTCATATGTTAATTGTGATTTTGTTCCTTTAGTGTGCAGAGTCGATCACACGGATCCAGGCAGCTCTGGCCACAACAGCCAACAAACGAGAACGAGTCAAGATCCTGCACAAAAAGAGTCCGTCTGAATTGTGATTTCTTTATTTACTAAAACCAGATTTAGTTCACAGTTCATTTCAATGTATTTTGCAGTTTGTTTTTGAGGTTGCAGAAGTGCCATTTGTATAATTTCAGCGGCAACACAAGATCCATAACTTAAGAAACTAAATGACATGACTTTGTACAAATGGTGCATAGAAATAGTACACAAATATGTAATTGATTTATGATTATGATGAACGCCAATATTTTGTAAATGTTTTGTATTTGTTTCTAGTTGAGGACCTGATGAAGTACCTCGACCCCCAGTTCACAGACCACATCTCAGTCCCAGACGCCATGAAGCTGGAGTTCATCCTCGCTGGTTCGATCCTAAACCCTCATTCAAGTCTGCCATGTTTAAGGTTTACAGAGAGATTAAAGATGTGTTTCCTGTGTCACAGAGGAGGACTTCCTGACCTCTCAGGCGGCTTCACTGGCGCAGATGAACGCCCTGCTCCCGATGTTGGACAGTAACTACATCAGAGGTATGTCACAGTGGAGTTGTGTATACAGTAATTCAAGAGAAACACGCATTAAAGGGCCCATTTTATACTTTTTATGTAAGTTATGCCACTGGTTCTCTAACGGACTGTCTTCAGGACCTACTATCTCAACTGGAGGACAAGCCAGCACTCTGGCCCATGAAACACTTTAGTTAGTGTTATACTGTATATAATTGAAATACTGTAATGTTCCATAGATAATTGTTGATTTAAGCATTGAATAAGCCAGTTAAACTAAAATTATAATCAAAACAACTCGGCACCTATCATTTTAACACATTAAAGTAATGTTTTAATATTTTTCAATAGAGATATTGAAAGAAATGTTTGATGGGAATGTTTGCAACCCACTGATATTTTTTTATATTTGTTTATTTGGTCTGGACATTGCATCTGTCGTCCCTACTCGCTCTCTCAATCACACTCTTGTTCATCCTGGCTTATTGAACATGTTTTTAATGGGAGGGGAAACCGGAGGACCCGGAGGAAACCTACGCATGCACGGGAAGAACATGCAAACTCCACACAGGAAGGCCCCGTCCAGTTGGGAATCGAACCCAGGATCTTCTAGCTGCGCTACCGTACTGCAATGGCTTTCAAGTCAAAACCCGCCCGTTTTAAAACACAATGTTGTATTGCTGGTCGCTCAACAAAAGCAGGTCAACCTAATATGACAAGGCAATAACCCCAAACAAAAATATCCTTTTCAAATGTAATCAATTGTATTGGCTGGAAATAAAGTACATTATATACAGCACTGTTATAGTAACGTTTACAGTTTTCCACAAAGAGTTCTGTTGATTCAAGCACTGATCATAAACTATCAGCAGTAATTTTTAGCCATTTCATTTTGGATCCCGAGTCATAACCCACCAGTGGAGAACCGCTGTTGTAAAAGGCCTATTCAGGTTTTTAACTTTGGTATTTCTGGTAATACCCTGTTTTGAGATCAGTAAAGTCCTATCTTTTTTCAAATGCAGTTGATTTGCAGTGTAGTAATAAAACGCGCCAGCAGAGGGTGCTAGTCTCTATCTACACTAAAAAAGAGAAATCATTTGCTACATTCAAAGGCTGCTAATATGAACAAGTACATACAATAAATATACTGTCAGAAATGAAGTCCACCTAGATCTGGCTTTGCACCTCCTTCCCAAGAACAGTTTCTGCCCATTTTCTGGCCAGGCTTTATGGAAGCATGATTAGCTGGATGGTTCTAATACTTTTATCCATGTGACCAAAAGAGTTTTTTTTATTTTCTTGTTTCTAGACGTCCCGGAACATGCCACAAAGCTTCAGCGTCTCTCCCAAATCCACATCAAACAACAGGTGCGCTTAATATATACTGTATATATATCTGTGTCGAAATAGCACAAATGTTTTAATGCTTAACTAATGTGTGTTTTGTTCTGTGACAGGACCAAAGTGAGGCTCAGGCTGTGGAGGTGAAGAAGCTCTTTGAGGAATACAACAAAATGGTACACACCTTTTTTGGTTAATCCTTTTGCCATAAAGGACTGTTTTTAGTCCAGTTGTATAAATTGTTTAGATTAAATGGGACTTGGGAGGGTATTATGCAGAATCAACTGTTCCGAGCTTTTTACCCTGTTACAATGGCATCAGAAACAAGTGTAATCGTGTAATAATGATCGATTATTTTTGCGTTTTGCAGATGTTTTTGCTGTCGAAGCAGTTCACCCAATGGGAAGAGACGCTCCGAACGCTGGAGGAGGCCAAAGGGATCCGGCCGGTCGAGTGACGCCCCAGAACTGCACTAAATCCACATTATACTTTTATTTAATATTGTTAGGACCACAGATTATCCTCATGACTGACCACTTTAATAAAGGAAAATACCAAGAGGCAATGGCTTTGATTTGGTTACTAAAATTCCACTTTTTTTTTCTTTTCTTCTTTTTTAAGTTGCTTTTAAGTTTGTTCGGCCAAACCTGTAGACATTAAGCTACGTGTCTTGATTCAGTGTTTATATCCTCAAAACACATTTGTCATTTCAAACAAATATCTCTGACATGAAACAATTATGTAAAAGTCTTAAAACAGTCTTCAGATGGGTCCCGAGCACTGCACTATGTTGGTCATTGCTCCAACACTGAAGGAAAAATAAAACAACAAAAGTCCAGAGGCAGGTCAGTCACATTGAGTAACGTTTTGAAGCAACTGTATGTCTTAGAGTACTTTCATCACACGGTACTTTTTACATGTAGCAGAGTAATATTTATAATGAATTATAAGTACTCTTATTTTGGGCCTACTTACAGTGGTTAGTGTAAGTGTAAGTTTCTTCCAGGTACTCCGGTTTCCCCTCCCACTAAAAACATGTACAATGGAGTGAGCGAGTGGTTGGTGGTGGTCAGAGGGGCAGATGGCACAGACTGGTAGCCTCGCCTCCGTCAGTCTACCCCAAGGGCAGCTGTGGCTACAATAGTATAGCTTACCACCAGCGAGTATGGAGTGAATGAATAATGACCACAGTGTTGCACTTTGAGAAACTTACAATACAAGCGTAAGCCATTATTATTATTATTATTAGTTGTGCAAAATAATAGTATAGTCTGTCCACTGTGAGTAAATGTTGGAGTGAGATAAAATAGAATGAATAAATTAAGCATTTTTTTCTGTAGAAATTTAAGACATTTTTGTTTCTCATAATTGTTACTGCTATTATTAGTAGTAGTAGTAGCTAGTAGTGTTCTATTATTTATATATATATATATATATATATATATATATATATATATATATATAAAAAGTGCAGTTCTAGGAACAGCAAAGATACTGCGCAGAACCCTCAAGCTCCCAGAGGACCCGAGCTTGGAGGAAAAAGAGACCGCCCGCGGAGGGTGAGGAAGAGTTTTTATATATATATATATCTTCTTTTTTATTATTATTATTACTATAACGATTAGGTCCATTACTATTTTACTAATGCCATAGTAACTAACAACGTTTCCAGGGCACTTCCTTTAGTGCGTCAAAAACGTAGCCTGTAGAAGTGTGACGGTTCCGGTGTGGCCCCTCCTGCCCTGAGCGGATCTCGGGCTGTCAGTGCACCGGAAGAAGCCCCGCTGTGTCGCGCTGAGTTCGGCGCAGAGACACAGCGGGCTCTGGAGCTCCTCCTGTGCCCGGTTACGTAGAGGGAGAGGCATGGACCGAGCGGCCGTGGTGAAGGTCGGGGCCGCGGCCAGTGCCAGTGTCTGCGCGCTGTTCGGAGGAGTGGCCCTGGCGCAGTACATCGTGGCCAAAAAGAAGCGAGCGGGAAAGAAAACGCGGATCATTGAGATGGTGAGTGCGAGAAACAAACGCGGACAGCTGAGGCGACACATGCGCGCGCGGACAGGAAGGAGACGCAATAAAAGCGCAACTATTCATGCCTTACTGACTGAATTAAACTGATGAATATGAAAACTGTCTGACAGTGTTATAGCTCGCTGTTTTTGCTAAAGGATGTGGGGAATTACCTTGAACTCATTAAATGTGCGTCCCTGAGGCCTGTACACTGGTTCTGTAACTTTGCCCTCCAAGTAGCTGCCACCTCAGGCCGAGATCAAGATCAAGTAAACCTGCCCGAGTCTAAAATAGATCTAAAATGGACTGAATTAGGGCTGAACGATATGGACAAAATTTCATTACTCGATATTCATGCCAGATATCTCAATATCGATACAATACGATATAACTATGGATTCGGTGAGAACAGCATTTTTCAGAAAAATAAAAACATAATACAAAAGAGTAGCAGCAGTTTTATTTTTTAGCTTTTTCGATAGTGATATCTTGAATGTTCATATCTCGATATCGATACGATAACGATATATCTTTTAGCCCTAGACTGAATACCTTAACCCCCGCCTTTAACCAAGCACATTTTCAGCTCTACCAAACTCTTAAAGCGTCTTGACTGGAGCTTACAGCCTGTAGGCCAGTGTGACCCCTCATTTGAAAGCTAAGACCTACAAAACCGATAGTAACTGTTTGGTTGCGGTGTCGCCATGTTTGTGTTACATTTTTGAAACTTCTTTGTCATGTTTTTGTCTCTTTGTCGTTTTTTTAATTTATTTTTTATATTTTTTGCTTCTTTGTGTTTTCATCCTTGTTTCTGTCAGTTTCCCCCCCCGCTTTGTTCAAGAAGCTATTAGATTTGGGTAAAACTGGAGAAAATGTGCTCGGCTCAGGTGGGAGTTAAGAGGTCACTGAACAGTGTCTAAATCAGGAGAAAAAGCAAACGAGTATGCATTAAAGCAGTACTAAGTCACTTGTTTACCTTAAAGGGACTATACATAAGTTTAACCACAAATAAATGTATACAAATTTAAAATGTCTTTCTCATACATGCTCCAGCAATGCCCTGGTGAGTAGAATGAGCCCTGGCCTTTTCACCGCAATTGCCTCTATATGCCTGTAAAGTCACTTAAATAGTTTATGCTCGGGTCGAACAAGCAAACAGCGTAATGCGTAATGCGCGTTCACGCTCAGCTGTAGCGTTAGCTGTAGCGTTAGCTGTAGCGTTAGCTGTAGCGTTAGCTGTATCTCCTCTATACTGACGCTGCAGCGCGAGTGGTAACGTCGGAGGGATGGATTTAGTGGAGAATAAGAGGAGACCGGCTTCAAGCACCATCGAAACTCCAGCCCAGACCCCAAATAACAAAAAGAAACGAAGAGTTTATTCGAGTGTGACAAAAAAGGCGAAAGTCGAGTCTGATCGGCGTAGGCAAAGAACCAGAGTGAACATCGGAAAAGAGAATCTCTCAAAAGACCCGCAGCTTATTTTTGCTTGAAAGGTAAGAAATTATTACTAAATACGTGGGGGAAAGTTTTGATGCTTCAAAACAAAGGTGTCCGACTGTCCGTGCATGTTGTACAAACTTCACTGAAACAAGCCATAAAATAATCATATTTGGAAGTTACCAAAAGAGTTGATCTAATAGTTTTATACCTACAGAGAAGTTGTGTAGTATTAGTAGCAGACTAGTAGTGTCAGTAATAACAGTAATTGTGCTGTACCTACAAAACATTTGAGTAGTAACAGTGGTAATGGTGCTGTATTTACAATGGCAAAAATAATGCTGCTAATGTTAGCTTTTCTTGACCGCAAAATATGCATGACTGTTCACGGATTTCTAAGCAGTGAAACGACTACAAAAAGTGGACATGTGCCGTTTACAATATAGTTTACGAGTTAGCTACGCTAACTTTGGGCCCAGGGAATTGACGAGGCGATTTAGGCTTTTCCTAGTAGCATTTCTACCAGTGGAAATATTTATTATTTCAATTAGGTCTGCGTTTATGCATACAAAGTATACGAGTATTTTTTCCCCTCCTTCAAACGTCAAATATTCGTTTATATGTATTACTTCTTCGCTCGATTCACTTTGCTGCATTTGCTCAAGTATTTTATCTTGGAAAACATTCACTCAAACTGATTTGGTCTAAATATCTTACAAAACAGTAACGTTTCTTACCTCAGTTTAAGCAAATCTGTAAATTGAGCAGGACGGGACTGTTATTTCTGGTGCTCGTAAAGCCTGAGCGCCTCATGCACGAGCTTATCATCGAGGCTGCAGTTACGCGTTTGGCCTGAGGGGGCAATTGCGAGCACAAAACTGCTAAACTCCACACAGCCCCTTTAATAAATCCTTTCTGTAGTCCCTCTGGGGGTAATACAAGTGTTAATGGGATGATTGGAGGGTCTTTCATCTACCCCTGGTGTCTCTGGCCAGAAAACCACAATTGCAACTTGACTGCCACCGGGTCGGAGGCTCCAATACACACTAATGGAATCACGAAGAAGAGGCTAACAGGCTAACGGGAAAAGCTAACTGCAGGCTAGCGCCACTTAAACAGTATTTACAGCCAAGTTAGAGTGAAAAAAATGATCATCGTGTAATTGGATGCACAATATCCCTCTGTCCCTTTGTCTTTTCTGTCAGCGTGGTATTTACTCTCACAGACAATTAATAAGTAAAAAAACGCAACATGCTACGACACCTGCAGTGGCGCTTATGGCCTCTAGGGGCATGAGTTACTTAGCACTGCTTTAAGTACTAAAGCATAAATAAAAGTATCTTGAAATAATAAAGATGACATAGATGACGCTGAATACCACAAAGAGGTCCACGTTCAACCTCTTAACCGAGTGCATTTTTCTCCTGTTCAGCTTTACCCAAATCTAAAAGCCTATCGACAGGAACTTACAGCCAGTAGGCCAGTGTAACGTCTGTCTGTTTGTCGTCTGTTTTGATGTGGGTTTTTTTTGCGTTTTCATCCTCATTTATGTCTTGTTTTCGTCACTGTATTGACACTTTTTTTAAGACGCTTTTAGATTTGGTTAAAGTCGAAATGGAGAAAATGTGCTGGGTTCAGGCAAAGGTACCGTTGTTTGAGAACCATTGGTCTTTATCCTTTTGTACATAGGGTGATTAAACCAGTTCCTTTTTTGGTTATAACCTGATGCACAGCCATTTAGGCCTCACTTTTTCCCCCCTAACATGGTGTGAATGTTGTGGTATAATAGCCTACCAATAGCCTGCTGTGTTGTAGACCTGATTATTTTTTGGGAGGATAAACAACAATAAAAATGGTCTGCAGGTCTTTTCTCAACTCTGCCCCTCCATGTCCCACCAAACCGCTCAACTGGTCCCACTTTTTCCTAGCTATACAGCAGGATCATTTGCATTGGTAGACAGTTATTGTTACGGCGTGAGAAGAAGTTCGGTTGCACTTGCACAATTCATTTGCAATCAAATCAAAATCGAAATTTCACTCGTTGCTGTTATCACATCACAAAGGCTGCATGTGAACAAGTCTGATCTGTGCATTCAGTCCGGGCGCAAAACCTGCAACACTGTCATCCAGTTGTATGCTTTTATTGTGAAAGCTCAGACAGGAAGTGTGCTGTGCTCTTGTTTTGTTGACGTAGTGGATGCTTCGTCAGACAGCAGCAGTAGAGGTCACTAGTTTGTGTCGTACTTTTTGCAAATAACGAGTGTAAGGTTTAATCAACGTATTGCTCGTGACCCCTCCTGCTGCTACTGGGATGTTCAAGCTGCTAGTAAACCTTTGAAACACGATATTTTACACTTCTGCCTTAATAATTGCAGTCACTAATGGACAGGACTTTTCTCAAGGCTTTGACAGTTCAGTTAGAGCTGGTCTTGTTTTGTCCTTTACTTTAGCATCGTCATGTTTTCTGAGAGTGTAAAAGGAAAGACTTTTGAAGAGGGACTGAAAGAATGTGAAGAAAAGCCTGATATTACAGACATGCTCAAGTGCATGGTTTTGCTCTGCACTTCCAGCCTTTCATCTAAGAACGTCTGCAATGTCAGAAAAAATATTGATTCCATTTCTTTTATTTAAAATAAATGAATTATAATTCTGTACCAACAGTAAAATCAAATGGTGATCAGGTCCCTGTGACGATGTGGAGAAACTATCATGGTGATTCTGTGATTCTCTATTTTAAGTTTTTGTCATGCTTCATTAGTTTGTCAAAAGTTAGTTTTTGCAGCATCACTCTCAAGCTGCTCTCATGTGCTTCCATGTGCTCATTCATTAATTTAACACAGCAGCTGAAAGCGTTTAGTCCTGAGGTCAGCGACTGAAGCCATCACTGGTTTAGCTCAGTCTGGACTCTCTCTAATTAAAAGGCCAAAGTCGCCTTCACCTTCTGAGGAGACTGAGGTCCTTCGGAGTGAGCAGGCCTCTGACTCTGTGGTAGCCTCTGCTCTCCACTACGCTGCCGTGTGCTGGGCCCCGGGCAGCACAGAGCGGGACAAGAACAGACTGAACAAGCTGGTCAGGAGGGCCAGCTCCATCCTGGGCTGCCCCTGGACTCTGTGGAGGAGGTGAGGGACAGGTATTAGCCAAGCTCACCTCCCACCCACTGCACGGGACTGTAGAGGAGCTGAGCAGCTCTTTCAGTGGCAGACTGAGACACCCTCACTGCAAGAAGGAGAGCTACTGTCCTTCCTCCCCACTGCTGTCAGACTGTACAACAAGACTGTGAAGTAACATGATGTGCAATAACCTCTGTATCAGAGTCACTTTATCAGCCACCTGCACTAGGACTGAAAGAATTTGCATTGCTGACATTTTTATAGTCTGCTCTAATTTTATAAAAAGTTTTACTTGTTCTTTTGTTTATACCTTTTGTGCCTTAAAGCTTTTTATTCATTGTATGTAAGATACTTATATTTACTATTTAATTGTTGCACACCCTGAGTGTTTCTTGAAAGCTGATGTAACAAGTGAATTTCTCCATCGTGAGATCAATAAAGGCTTGTCTTATGTTAAATAATAATAATAATACTTTTTTTAAAAGGCCAGTTTGAAGTGTCTCTCTCTGTTTTAGTGTGTCAGAGCGGTGGTTATCCTGTTGTTGTAAATTGGACCAGAGTTCGGCTGCACAGATGTTGGGTGTGATTCATGTGTGAGGCATTCGGCTCCACCTCAGGCATGTCGCTCTAAGGAGGACCCTGGCATAGTTTCAATTGTTTAAGCAACTGTCTTTTCTCCCATGTGTTACCGGGGTGTGTCCACTAGAGGCCAGAAGAGTAATTTGTTTCGACTTTAACACAGCATATCTTTTTATTTATTTAATAATTTATCCATCTATTTTGTTTGTAGCGATGAGTTCTGGTACGTTTTAAGTTTTTGAGTCTCTAGAGCAGAAGATGTGGCCTCTTCTGTTATCAGACAGAACATGTGCTGTGTGGGAGGGGCTTCAAAGTGTGACTGTTTTATCAGGTCAATAACGCATAATGTATGAGTTTTTTATTAATTTAATTTTGTGCCATTGTAACCTTGAATTGGTCCTGATTGAGTACTTTAACTGGTGAATGTGTTGAGAAAATAGTTTGAGCAAAATAGTCACATTTGTACAAGTCACCATAAGTTTTTATCGCAGTATTCAATAGCGCAATTGATCTTTTCAAGTATTTCTCGTATCGTGCAGCCCTGTCCTTCTTAGTATTGTGTCAATAGGCTTTATCGATCTATGGAGATGTCCTTGCACTGACCCCGCGATGTCGACAGCCTTTAAAGTCGTCCATTGATTGATTGACTGATATTTTTATTTCGAGCTACACAACACAGGCACAAAAGCCAGAAAAAAATAAAAATAAATAACATTCTAGCTCGAAAAGGAGTGGGAAGAAGACAAGCTTATTGACTCCCACCCCCGTTCATATACTTAAATAATAATGTGGTTGCAACAATAACAATGTTTAGTTCTTATTGTCTTACTAAACATATTGGTTACATATTTACAACATTAAGTCAACATTCACAGTATGTTACACTTTATAACAAGTGTAGAATTGTGTTTCCTATACCTATTTTATTACCATGTTGGTATTACTGTTATTCATCATCATCATCATCATCATCATCATCACAACCCAAGAACCCATACAGCATTACTTTGTATCAAAGTGCTTGTATGATACATAATATACTCCACATTTATTCATGGAAGGTACAATAATAACAGACTGACTGGTGCTCATGATAACAAGATTAATCTTAATGATGTGTGTTAAAAAGGAGTCGACGATCTTCTTTTTTCTTTCCTGTCTCTGGACCTGCTGCCAGAGGGGAGCAGCCCCCGAGCAACCGGGACCATCATTTGTTAAGTCCATTGAACTACTTTAGGTAGTTCAAGGCTCCAAAAGTGTGTCCTGAAAGTCTACTTTTAGCTGCCTGTCCCACATGTGACTGTGACCAGCGAACATGGCAACCAGGGCTGACAACATGGGGGAAAATTGCAATATTCGATAACCGCCCTGATACCTCATTGCCATCCACAATACACAGATTTCAGGACTCCATAGACACGGCCAAAAGATGTATGCCTCCACACTGCAACACCTGAGTGCCCCTTCCTCCCTCTTATATAGGGCAGGTAATTGCATAAGACAACGCCGCGGGAATGGCTCCAACACATTGTACTAAATATTGTTCAGTACAATGTATCAAGGCAGTGTAAAATAAAGTGTAACCAAATGTTTTAATGACAACAATCACTCCAGTATTTTAGCTTTCCAAATCGCCATTAGTTTATTATTGGTAAGGCACGTTTATTTGTAGAGCACAATTCATACACAAGGCAATTACAAGAAAACAGATCAACTCAATCCATAAAACATCAACATAAAATTAATCAATTACAGTAAAAGGCAAGAGTGCAGATAAAATACTTTCAGTTTTCATATGCACGGGTAAAAAGAGCTGTTTTCAGCCTGGATTTGAACATTGTCAGAGTTGAGGCCTGTCTCACATCCTCATGAAGACTGTTCCAGATTTTAGCTGCATGAAACTGAAACGCCGCCTCACCGTGTTTAGTCCTGACTCTGGGAACAGACAGCGCCATACTGGGGGATAACAGACAGCTTTCCATAGACTTACTGTAGGTAGAAACTAAACAATATCTATCTCTAAAAGTTCAATATTACATGATTAAACCAAAGTGCACACAGGGAAACATTTACACGGCATCTTTCAGTCGCCAGAAGACTCTTTACTTTGCATAATGGTAGATCTATAGAGGCGAAGCTAATCACAGATGCTAATCATTTCTGAGCATTTTATGTAAATACTTAGCTATTGTTATGCTTTAAAGGGATATTTCAGGATTTTTGACATTGGGCCTCATTTCCTAGTTATCCAGAGAGTTGTTGATGTCTGGAGATATTTTTTTCTTAAATTCATGCAGTTCATATATTTGAAGAGTCTAGTGGCGCTAGGCTAGGGCAAGGCTAACACATTTCTATGGCACCTGAGGTAAATCACTTATAACACCAGACTAACCATATAAACGTCTGTGTCGATAGAATCATTTTTGAAATATAACTGACCTTGTATCACATGAATTACCGCATTTTGAGGGACTATTTTCTCGCAGATCACTCCGCCGCCGCGTTAGCTTACAGCCACGAAGCTGATGCTGCTCAAGAAAAAGTTATTTTAAATGCAAAAGGGTTAAAATTATTCTATGGACACAGACATTTATATGGTTAGTCTGGTGTTATAAGTGATTTGCCTCAGGTGCACTGTGGAGTGGGTCAGACTGTTTTTAATGCAGGCTAACTGATACCATAGAAATGCTTTAGCCTTGCTCTAGCCTAGCGCCACTAGACTCTTCAAATATAAGAACTGCATGAATTTAAGAAAAACATATCTCCAGACATCAACAACACTCTGGATAACTGGGAAATGAGGCCCAATGTCAAAAATCCCGAAATATCCCTTCAAGCTAATCACAGATGCTAGTCATTTCTGAGCATTTTATGTAAATAGCTATTTTTATGCTTTAAGATGTTGTGCCCCTTGGTTGTAGTAATTCCAGTTGCCTCTCTTTGACTGTAAATGTGAGAAAAGCAGCTTTGTGGTTTCAATTCAGGTGCAGTTTCAGATAATTTGCATTAGAAACATGAACCAATATGGCTAAAAATGAATTAAACATGGCAAATTTTAAAGGAAACATATATAGGTATTTGTTATATGTGTTACAATAGCATCTTCCATCTGACATGTTTTGCTATCACCTAATATTGCGATAACAATGACTTGGTGATATGTTGTACAGCTGTACATAGAACTGAATGTTAGCACAAAGTTGACGTTTAATCTTATTACATTATTACAGATATTACCCACGGACAAGCACAAGGTCAAAGCATGTGAAATATGGAAGTTAAAACAGAAGTCTTTGCTAAGTTAAAGAATGTTAATCCCGTCAACCCATCGAGTGTCAGATGTTTTACAAGTCACACAGATATCTTTGTGCTTATATGCATGTAGCAGTGTTAATCATTCCCATATATCCCTCCACTTTGTGCTGAACAGAATGGCATTTTCGTATCTATTATGCCAACAAAATAACCTGTTAAATATCAGTAAACTTGCCTTAGTGGTGATAGCATTAGCATTAGTGCTGTATAAGTGTTGCAATAGTGTTGGCAGCTCTGATGTTCTTCACTGTTGCACTTCTGCGGTTTATGGGCTGAGTGAAACTGGAGAGCTTTGGCACAGATTCAAACTCAGGAATGTCCTCGCACTCATAGACAGCAGCGCCCAAAGCAAACCCCCACTTTAAAATTAGAACTTCGTCTGCGTTACATTATAAACAAACAAGCGTCGTGTTCATCTGGACATTTTACTTTGGGAGAATTTCAAACCGAACTGACCCCAATGTAAAATGTATCACACGCGGCCTGACCCAAAATAAAGTGGGCCACCTGGATGTAACTTAACTGTTCTGATCCGGAGTTGCTGCAGTTGGTGAGATCAGCTGACGACCCGAACATCCTGAATGACCTGGTTATTCCATCAAAGGGTTTCTTCCCTGATGGCACAAATTCCAAAATGACAATGCCAGGATTCATCGGGTTCACATTGTGAAAGAGTGGATCAGGGAGCATGAGGCATCATTTTCACACCAGAGTCCAGATCTTAACCCCATGGAGAATCTTTGGGATGTGCTGGAAAGGGCTTTGCGCAGTGGTCACATTCACCCATCAGCAATACAAGATCTTGGTGATAAAGTTATATAACACTGGATCTTTTGACATTGCAGAATCTTATTGAAACAATGCCACTGTGAATGCGTGCTGTAATTTGTCTTTTTTTTTCTTTTTTCTTTTTTTGGTCAGGCAGTGTAATTTCGAATGCAAAAAAATAATCTGCTTAATTAAATTAAAATATGTTTTCAATTGCTGGGTTGCAGGTTCTAGAATGTGATGACGTCACTGGACCCAGCGGGGGGCAGGAGCCAGTTTTTCCTATTAAGAGCATTACACTTTCACAAGTCAAAGCTCAAAAGAAAATGTATGAATTACAAAAATCATTAGTATCAGTCACTGGGTCCAAGATCTCTCTGTACAAGACCAAACATGTCCTCAAAAACAAAATAACTTTTCCTCATATAATAGTATTGGCCTTTAGAATGCTGTGATGTCACCTGCAACCCAGCAATAACACAAAATATATCAAATTCAGAGTTATAATTTAAAAAATAATATTGTCTAGGGCTGGGTTTAATTAATCGTTTTGAATCGATATCCTTAACTGAATCGAAAATAAATCAAATTGAATCGTGAATCTAATTGTGAAGCGAATCGAATCTGAAAAATAAATAGCAATAGTCTTGTGACTCCCACCTCACCTCAGTAACTCCTGGTTTAAAACTTTACTTTTAACATTTCCACATTTCCTGTGTTAGGACTTGGTTCTTTTGTATCACACGAGAACAGTTATTTGGATATAAAGCATACACTGGAGATAGAAGTTGTCTCAAAGAAAAGGCTTTTATTGCCGTTGTTCCTAGTTACAAAGCGGTATAACCAGCTGGTGACTTCAGAGAGAGAGAGAAGAAGTGAAGTCCAGACCTCGGTTGACCGTTGCCTTTTATCCTAGTCTTGCACTTCTCTACGCAGAGAGGGTGACTGCCTACCAGTGAATCAGTTGTTTGTGTCTATGTGTTTGTACTTTATCTGTACTTCACGTTCTGTTCAGAATGATTATGGTGTTGACGTTGTTTATCAGCTAATCTCACTGACATGCTCCTCATGTTCTGTAGCGTGTGAGCAAAGCATGAGTCAGGAGCTTGTTCAGATTTCGTGAAAATCCTTATACCTGGAATGCATGTGTGAGTCTTGTCTCAACAGATTTCAGTCTCCTAGGTGTGAAATCTGAATTTAGCAAATCTGATCACAATTTTAAGCCTCACTTGCTCCTGTACAGCTTGAATGTTGTATTTAAAACTTAAATCTTTTCTGTTGAATCTACATAATGTTCCTGCAGCTTGGATAAAAGGTTAAGCTTTGAAATCAGTCAAAATAGCCTCAAGTCTTTGCACAAAGAGGCCGACCGCTTTTAAGCATTTTTATGTGTTGTTTTGTACAGAACTTGCTCAACCTAACAATCCTCATAATCCCTTTAAACAAGCTCACACATGAACTGAAATACTGCACTTGAAGATTATGAGGCAGTGGTTCTCAAACCTTTTCACATATGGTACTCCCTTGTAAAATATTTCACAATTCAAGTACTGTCTCGTCAAATATTTAATCTACAAAGTACCACCAAGTAGGGCTGGGGAAATAATCGATTTGATTTAGAAATCGAGTTGGTAGATCAAATCGATTCAATTTTTTTTGTAGATTTTTTTATTTTATTTTATTTTTTGTAGCTCTCTGCTTAGAGGAATAAGGTCCTGCTCTATAAATGTGCCTCAGTTACATCAGGATTGTTGTTGTTTTATTAGCTTAATCCAAATACAGTATAAATAATTTGGATGTTTAATGTTTGCCTTTGCGATTTTGTTTATGTTGGTTCACTTTAATTAAATACAATAAATATATATTTATAGTTCACAGTTATTTTGTTTTAAATGGGGGGGGAGAAATCTAATCGTAAATCAAGTTTTTATTTAAAAAAATATCTCTTTTTTTGGGGGGGGGGGGAATCGCCCAGCTCTACCACCATGTCCAGATCAAGATCAAATCAGGCCTGGGTCTAACTTAGTTTTGAATATGTATTTATAAGAATATTGTATAACGGATACTGGATGTCTGATAAATCTAACACGAGGGACATCAGCTCTTTCTAAAGTTACAATCATGTTTGTCAAGACAATCTGGCCTTTTGTGTACATTTCTGCAAAGTTCACATCGTAGAGTAGCCAAAAATGATGCAAATGGAGTCGCGCCACTTTCAGTACAAAGATGTGATCCAAACCATTACTCAGGTAAAAAAAGTTATGCTATTAGGTATCAAGACTTTTGGAAATTATATGTATGGTTTGGTTTGCGTTGAGAACAGCGATTGCATCTATACTTTATATATTTATTAGGGCCGGGACTCGATTAAAAAATTAATCTAATTAATTAGAGGCTTTGTAATTAATTAATCGAATTTAATCGCATATACATATTTGACCTGAGAACAGTGAGAAGTAAGTTTTTTCATAAGGATTTTTAGTATACCATTGGATAATGACTGAATACATAAGCTTAAGCAACTAAATATTGTTTATTTTTGTTCAACCCAGTCCAACAGACCAGTGCAATATTACCATTAATTGTGCGTCTGCAGGAAAACAGGAAACTGAAGTGTGGAAAGCAAAGTGTGATTAATTTCGATTAATATTTTTAATCGCACTAAACCTCATGTAATTAATTAATCGCAATCAATTGAAAAAAGTCCCGGCCCAATATTTTTCAAACCAAAAAGTGCACATTTCAAACTGTCTTATAAAATCCTATATTTCAGAACATGTTTGTTGAGCCAGGAGCCTAAACCTGCAGCCTTTGCGATTTGGGATTTACCAAATTGACCTTTGGATATCTTTCCTGCTGATTTGAACCTTGACCGTTATCGAGCCTGTAGCTAGCTTGTTCTCAGCGAGAGAGGTGCACAGTGACCTGCAGTGTGATGAAATGTGCACGGTCAGCTGTGGATCGCATACCGTCTGACTGAGCAAGTTGAAATTGATTTGAAGATCTTTCCTGCTGAGGTCACAGGGCTCGCACTAGTAGACAACAGAGAACATTGTACAAAAACGAGGAGCATGTGTTCTTTATTTAGTGACATACACATCAGGGGCAAGTCTGCATCGTGGAGGACCGATTTTCATCACTTCCAAAACGCTAATGGCCGAACTTCACCATTTTAGCCCATAAAGTAAATAACTTTTCTCTGCAAATGTCGATGTTTGATATGTCTTCGAGACCCACCGTTGCCCTAGGATGACGAGCCGCGACCAAATAAAACTGAAAAATACAATATTCCACACGATATATGACAAATTACACACACGCTTTTATTGAACAAGCCGCAGAAATGCTGATAAGACTGAGATTATCATCACAACAACCCGATTACATTCATTTGAACAGAACCCCGTGTGTTCACATGCAGTTCCAGAAAATATTGAACAAAATTTCCCTTTAGGCTCGTGACCCACTGAAATTGGTTCCGCGACCCACGAGTTGAGAATCACTGTTTTACATTATACATGACCAAGTTCTTCTTCTACTACTACTACTTGAGCTCTTATTTTTCTTTTAATTTTTCTTTTATTTAACTCTTATTTAACCAGGAAAGTGCCATTGAGATTAAAAACCTCTTTTTCAAGGGAGTCCTGGCCAAGAGGCAGCAAAAGATACAGTTACAGAATTACATAGGCCTATACATTACATACTCATTATAAAAAAACATTTACAAGAGGTCGACTCAAGTGCTCTCACTCTGGACTTAAATTCGTTCAATGGAATAAGATCAGTTATTTTCCAGTCTTTTTTGCAACGTGTTCCATGTAGAAGGAGCAGAGGGAACAAATGCCCTTTTTCCCAGTTCTGAACGGGCAAATGGAACAGTGAGCAACAAATGATCATTTGAATGCAAACTATTTGCATAATAATATTTCTCAAAATCATCTTGGGAGCCAGAGGTTCTGTGCTTGAGGGCCGGATTTGACCCCCGGGCCTGACGTTGCCTGCCCCTGTTGTAAATGATCAAACCACTCTGATAGCAAAAACAGTATTTAGTATTTAGACAAGTATAATCGAAGTCCCAATGCTTTGTTGTGAGATATTTTCATGACTTCTATGTGGACTAACCCAGGTCCTCTCAGTCCTGTAGGTGTTGTTGTGGACAGTGCGGGGCGAGCTCAGTTCCCTGTTCTATTTCAGCTTGTGTTGATGCCTCTCAGCTGACGCGGTTTATGTTGTCTGAGTGTATTTTGAGCTCCGCCCCTCGCCTCACTCCCCTCCCCCTGGACTATAAAAGCCTCTCTCGAACGTTCAGTCTTTTCTTCGCTTTTCTGCAAGCCACGACAACAACTCGCCAAAGGTAGGCTCCCAGACAACCAAGGAGAGGCACTTTGTTTATGCAAATGCACTGCGTTCGCATTGTTTTCTCAAATGCAAGTTTCTGGCGTGAAGTGGACATATTCTCCATTATGTGAGGTTTAAAACATTCTACTTGGTACCACAGCAGTGATATTACAGCGTTTTCTGATTTGAAATAATGTCTACGTAAGGATAAGACCGAGACGCTGAGACACAGGGGCCAGGGCTGGTCATGATCTTCCCTTAAGGCTCATAAATCTTCTGTGTGAATCGGTCTGTCTGTCACTCTGTTTCCCCAAGAGCGTGCAGGAGTCATGGCAACAGTGCTATGCATGAGCTAACCTCTGGGGACGCTATTGCCCACAGCTCAATCAACAGGAGAAGAACAAACGGCTAATCTTTTTAAGTGTTAAGAACTGATCTGCCGACAAACCATCACTTTTTACTTTGTTTAAAAAATATATGAATAGTTTTTTTGCGAGTCACATGCTATTTGTGTAATATCAAACTTTTAAAGATAGATATTGATCAGTTTCTGCCTACTTTAAGTCAAGAGGTAAAATGTAGATACGGCGACGGCAACCTTTGGATCACTGGGCAAACGCTCTGTCACTGAGCCACTGCCGGCCCATGTTACTATTGTTAGAGATTGTCTCCTTTTGCACTAATAATAGATGCAGACGACGTCTTTGAATTTGCCCATATATGGTCATGTTTCGAAGCAGGAGAAGAGAATAAACTGAACTTTGTCCCATTTCACCTCCATTACTTTACCAAATGCTGAATATATTGTTATTCTAAATGAAGATACAGAGACATGGAGAGGAGCAAAGTGGTTCAACATCGCTTCATCTGATCGCAAAGAAATATTACACATACTCTGGATTTTCTTTAGTAATGTGTTATTCTAATTAGGAGTAAAAGCCTTATCTGTTATTTCAGCAGGAGATTCAGATAAAGTTGCATTTTTTGCTGTTTTCTCTGTGGAACTCTCAACAGTTTGGACCCGGAAGTAGCTTATTATTTTATGTGATTTCACACTTAACAAATACTTAAAATACGGACAATGCTAACCAGGAAGCTACGTTAGCTCCATGCTACATATGCTCACGTTAGTAACAAGTGTCATTTTTTGCTTCTGCTGAACAATTCACTGTGAAGAAACATCCATATGGACCTGATTTTGGCTTGACTTTATTTGTGTGTGATCAATAAATAGTCCGCCAGAAAACGGCCAAAAAAGGAAATTGTGACTCCCATGAGAGGTTTTCTTCCCCCTCGGCTTGGCCCCTTGTATGACGCGTTGCTGTCTGTGTCTAAATACAAACAGCCATACAGGTCATGTGGTTGCAGATTGTTTGTGTTTTGGCGTCTGGATGGGGCAGGATCCCGTTGCTTTTTTTTACAAGGTGTTAAAACCCTGCTATGGTTATGTAACTTTGCCCCTCCCCTGCCCCCCTCTCCTCAGCGTATACCCCATATACCTGTCAGGCCTGACGAGACGAGACGAGACCTGCCCTGAACCAAACATTTCAGCTACCCAAAAGGAACTTTGAGTACTCTTTCCAAGAACTACTTATTGAATGAGAATGAGAAAATGCAGTGGAGTTTGTGAGATTGCATAAAGGTGAAGGCAAAGTGAAGGGAGTGCTATGAGTTTCCATCTGACCGCAGGAAGGTCAAAAACACTGGTTAATTACTATATCGACTTGTCGTTCAATAAATTACAGATAAACAATACATTTTTGGGCTCAACATTTATCGTCATTACATTTATTTGCATTTTTTCCCTGCATTTCTTTTAATTTAATAATGTATTTCTTACCTTATTTCTTAAGTAAGTTGTGTCTCATTGTATTTCACATTGTGGGTTGAGAACTGTTGCACTGTGGCATATTTAGCTGTGACTTTAAACGATCATGGTTAAGTAACATCTCAGATCCTGTTTCAACACATATACAGAATGTGTTTTCTTAATCAGCCCTGTCGGCGTCAGACTTTCTCTATATTCCTCATGCTCAACTCTTTGAAAAGGCAATTTTCCATGACTTGCAAACCTCGATTACCTTGTTCAGTGACCTATAAACAATTATTATTATTTTTTTATTGGTTTATTTGGTAGGGACAGTGCAAGTTAATGAACAAGCCACACCGGATTGTAGTCTTGGGCTAATTTCCATCCGTCGTCCCCCATGCGCACTCTCAAACACACTCACATTCATCCTGGCCTATTGTACATGTTTTTAGTGGTAGGGGAAACCGGAGTACCCGGAGGAAACCTACGCAGACACGGGGAGAACATGCAAACTCCACACAGAAAGGCCCCGTCCTTGGTGGGAATCGAACCTGGACCTTCTAGCTGTGAAGCACGAGCGCTAACCACTGTACTACCGTGCCGCCAATCTTAAATATAAGGAGACATAAGCCTAATAGACGCTTTTAACCACATTGTTCCATCGTCAAAGGTAATCCTGTGCACTTTGGTCATTTGTCCACTGCTGTTGTAGCACTCCAATTCACTTTTTACTGGATTATATCTCATCATAGATGAGAGTGTGTTTGAGAGTGCGCATGGGGGACGACGGATACAAATTAGCCCAAGGCTACAATCCGGTGTGGCTTGTTTACATGCATGAGACCCATGTATGTTCATTAACATGCACTGTCCCGACCAAATAAACCAATAAATAAATAAATGAAACACCAAATTGTCCTCCACATCTTGAATGCACTTAATCCATCACCAGACCCGTTCGGAGCAGTTCTGCGCTTATAGTGCGTTCACTTTGAGGGAGCTCCAGGTGAAATCCTGTCTACAGCTCTGTGTCTCAGTCTTTATTTACAGAGGCGTTCATATGTCAATGCTGAAGTAAACGCATGTTTTTATGCCTCAATAAACCTGAGCACACAGAGCAGAATTTACATTTTTATTAAAAATCAAAACAACATTATCCAATCCACTTTATTAATGTAGCATATTTACAAAACAAAAACATTTCCAAAGTGCTGTGCATAAGATCAAGAAGATCATTTCTGGATACTGTTGCTGCTTTCATGAATGACATTTTTCCATTTTATTTCCTATTTTCTGTCCAGATGCCGCAGTTTGAGAAGTCCACGGTCCACATGAAGGACCCGGAGCGAGTGGAGCAGATAATCTGTGGCCTCATCAAAGGAGGAGCCACTAAACTACAGGTATCTAAAACTCACCTTTAAATACAGACTAGACTTACTTTTATGATATGACGTTATCATCTGATCCTTTTGGTTTCCAGATCATCACAGACTTCGACATGACGTTATCCAAGTTCCAGGTCAACGGAAAACGCTGTCCCACCTGCCACAGTGAGTGACCTTGGCTCTCAGAAAGCTTCTCTGAATATTTCTTCCTCTCTTCTGTCAGAAACATCCCTTCAGGCGCCTGATGTGAAATATCTGGAGGTTTACTCCACCTCCAGATATTGCATAACTAGGCTTTGATATAACCTACTGTGGTCGATGGGTTGACAACAGCTGAAACATCTGGATCTTTCATCATTTGGAATGTTTGATGGATAAATGCTAATGACGGAAACATACATAGAGCCGTGTGACCCCTGCTGTTTTCCCTGTGCGCAGACATCATTGACTACTCTCAGCTGGTGACGGACGAGTGTCGGCAGAAACTGGTGCAGCTGAAGAACCAGTACTACCCCATCGAGATCGACCCGCAGCTCACCATGGAGGAGAAGTACCCCTTCATGGTGGAATGGTACGAGGCTGTTCCCTTAAAAACCTGCTTTAACCGTGAAGAGCCATGTTCATGATGCCGTTGTGTTGTAGGTATTTTAAGTCCCACTCACTGCTCGTGGAACAGCGGCTACAGAAGAACAAACTCCCCGAGGCCGTGAGAGAGTCCGACGCAGCGCTCAGGTACAAACACGGGATACACCCATATAAATGCGTCAGGCCACAGGGGCTCAATGTTCATGGAAACCCGTAGTTTGGGCGAGACAAACGTGGAGTTTGTTTATACTGTAGTGCACTGCAGCCCATACAAACATGATTCTCCTGCAGTGACTCTTGATTGATCGAGCCTCGCTTCCTTAGGCTGTTGATCATTCTGATTTGCGGTTAGGTTACTGCCGCAGCTCAAACCTCAGTTTCGATGCGATAAAGGTTAATCATGCAGCCTTGTTCTTAATTCTCCGTGCTCATGCCGACAGAATGTGTTGATTAGGCGCTTTAACAGCTTACGCTTGTGAAGTTATCCCTCTCTTTCTCTCTCTCGATGTCCGATCATGCACTTTAATGTCATCCTCGTCTCTCTGCTGACCGTCGCTTTTAGGTCCAGGTCACAAGATAACGCGGTAATTTAAATACATTTGTTTATTTAAATGGATCCCATTAGCTAAGAGCAATAAGCAGTCTTCCTGGGTCCATTCCAAAACATAAAGCAAGTCAAAAGATTAGCTTCCTGAATTCTCAAGCATTGATTATTAAGTAACTCATAGTCTATACAGATGTCTGTGTAGGCTCTCAGTCGTACAGGAGTTGTCCATCTTCAATGAAGGTTCTTGAGTCATCTTCTGTACTAGCTCAACCTGCAGAACAGATAAAGACCACAGGGAGGAGTTGAGCTTGGCTCAGTCCGTCCCCTCTATTAACGGCTACTCTCACCTGCGGGTAAACATCTTTGTAGTTATGAGTCTTTATAGTTCTAAGTCCTAACGACCTAACTCAGGTCGTTTGGACTTGGAACTGTGGTCTTTATCTTGGCTGCAGGCTGAGCTGGAACCTTAGTGCACTGACGAAGCCTTTTGGATGAGAGGCGAAACGTTCGACACTTCAACTACAGAGTACAGAAGACGACTCAAGAACCTTCACTGAAGTTAGTCTATACAGATTTTGCATAGTTTTAGTAAATGGTTGTGTAATTAGTCATCTGACGGGGGAGCTGCAGCCCCCACAGCACCCCATTTCTTGGAGAAGTAACCATAAAAAGTGGATTGTTGTTGCAGAGACGGTTACGAGCAGTTCTTCGAGCGGCTGCAGCACCACAACGTTCCCGTGTTCATCTTCTCGGCCGGTTTAGGGGACGTCCTGGAGGAGATTCTGCGTCTGGCTGGTGTCTACCTCCCCAACATCAAAGTGGTGTCCAACTTCATGG
This sequence comes from Neogobius melanostomus, assembly GCA_007210695.1. NCBI lineage: Eukaryota > Metazoa > Chordata > Actinopteri > Gobiiformes > Gobiidae > Neogobius > Neogobius melanostomus. The sequence continues at coordinate 74,643 of VHKM01000589.1, read as the reverse complement.
ACTTTGACGACAACGTGAGTACAGCACACTGTAGACTAATATTACAATAAAATAAAAAGTATAATTATCCAAGACTTATTAGACATGTTCGTGTTGTCGTGCATGAATTTTCCATTGTATGTGAGATTTTCAAATGTGGTCGACTAGACTAGGTTAGTTGGGTTGCGGATGTTTCGGTTCTATCTTTAGAAGCTGGTTAACGCACTAGGTAGAGGTCCATTTGAACTCCAGCTCCTCCTGAAAGGTGTGGTCAGGTTTGCCACAACCACAAACACATTAGGCGTATCCTCCAGCTGTGGGGTCTCCAGACCAGGAAGACAAATTTCCCAGTGGTTTCAATTAAGTTTGATATAACTACCTTCAACCAAGTATAGATGCTCTCCAGTGTGATTGATATATTTTACTCGCTCTTTCCTGTTCAGGGCGTTATTCGAGGGTTCAAAGGGGAGCTAATCCATGTGTACAACAAACACGACGGCGCCCTGAGGAACACGGAGTATTTCAAACAGCTGAAAGAAAACTGTAACATCGTCCTAATGGGAGACTCTCTGGGAGACCTGAGCATGGCCGACGGGGTGCCCAACGTGGAGAACCTCCTGAAGATCGGATTCCTCAACGACAAGGTACGAACGTAAAACATGCACAATTAAAGCCTGGTTCACACGGGAAGATTTCAAAATTGTCGGCAGATTTTCAAAACCTGAGAGACGGGTCTAATAGTTTTGGTCGTACAGTGTGTGTGTGCAGCCACACGGCAAAATCAACACATCACACATGAACCCGTTACACTCACGAACTTTCCCAGGTCAGACGGGAAATCTCGCAAAACCTCTCGAGATCAAACGTGACTTCAGAGTGAACAAACATGGCGTATGAAGAAGAGGCAGTGGCGATTAAGTTGTAGTTTGTTTTTAAGGCAAGGCAAGTTTATTTGTAGAGCACAATTTATACACAAGGCAATTCAAAGTGCTTAACAGTTGCATGAAATTACAAGAAAACAGATCAAATCAATAAATAAAACATCAACATAAAAATTAATCAATTACAGTAAAAGGCAAGAGTGCAGATAAAATACTTTCAGTTTTCATATGCACGGGTAAAACTGGATAGAAACTTTCTGGTGAACCATGACCGCTGTTTTGATATTGCTTACACGTCACAGTCAACAGGCTGCGGTTTGTTTGTCCTCGGCGTTCACCACATATCAGGAGAAATCGAGCCAAAACATGTGTTGAATATCCCCAATTTGAGGTCAGAGCGGTCCCAACGTCCGCCCGTGCAGATGAGAGCTGTCTGAACACACCCCACACTACAGGAATATCTGATAAGATTATCTCATGATAATCGGAGCATCGTTAGATTGTCGGAAAAGGGAGAATCGGGTCTAAAATCAGCCTAATTATCCTGCCGTGTGAACCAGGCTTAAGATGATCAGCTTTAGGTGCTCCTGAGTCCTGACTGAGATCCGGACTTGGTCATTTGATTACAAATAGGAATTTGTGGTAAGTCTAGAACCTTTCCTCAGTTAAGAAAAGAGAATATTTTGAAGTTTTCTATGAGGAAAGAGTGATCAAAGTGATTTCTGTTCATAGCACAGTGATAACTATATTGTCCCTTTGCATTATGTTGTCTTTAGACAAAAGAATAAGAGACAGTGTGTGCCAAACTATTAACCATTTTTAGCTAAACAATTTAGATCAACAGTTGTAGTAACTGTGCAACGCTGCTCCTTGCAAGGTGTGAAACGTGCATTTAAACTCATCTCTGCTCTTGGCATTTAGAACATTAATGTTCTATTTAAAACAAAATCTACAATGCAGAGCTTTTTTTCCCGCCACCCTTGAACGCCTCACAGCCTCCCGGTGCCTGCTTTGCTTAGTAATCATGAGAAGAAAAAACACCTTACGGCTCCCTGTAGATATTGGATTATTTGACAAACGGACATTTCATGAGGATTTCATTTCATTCTGCATCAGAACCGGTCGGTCAGATGTTTAGTTCACAATCTTTTGCTGCGTCTGCTGCTTCGATCCCTACACGTGTATGTGTTTACATGGAGCGGGGGCAGGTGAGGGGTGTGGAGCTTGTCTTTGCCTCTGCAGTAAAAAGTTGGCTCGCTGAGAAGCTGAGAGTGGCTTTAACCATGTGAGGAAAAGCCTTTTGAGAAATTCTAAATATTAAGAAACGTTGAAAGAAAGTTATGTTCAGCAAACAAACATTAAACTAAATAAGTGAGTTTTGTTCTCCTAACTTCTCACTTTTTTGGTTGAAAACGGGGAGAAAAAACATTGGCACATTCCCTTTTTAAAACAGTAATGTGAGTGGTTATATAACAGATTAAATCCTTTAAAAAGCATAAATTCAACACTTTGTCTAATCTTTCAGGTGGAGGAGTGTTTGGATAAATACCTCGATAACTACGACATCGTTTTGGTTCGGGACGAGACGCTGGAGGTGCCCAACGCCATTCTGCAGAAAGTGCTTTAACTGCTCCCCCTTTAAAGCCGCCGCCGGGGCCTGCACACGGACTGCTCACCTCCTCCGAGACGCAAAACCGCCAGAGACAATGAGAGGCACTGCTCCGAGCTGGAAAAACACACAGAGAAAAGTTAACAACGCACAAACTGAGCAATGAAGTGGTCAATGGAAGGTGTGAGGACTTAAAAATAAGAACAATATCGCTACTCAGACAAGGAGGGGCACCACCTCATGACATCAGCAGGTGGAACGGAGCGTTTTGGACACAGACTTTCTCAAACGTGCATGAATAATGTTTGAGACGAGGAAAGAACGTTATATCTCAAAGACAATGTTGCATAAACTGTCTCCTTTATCTAAAACCTGTAGTGTTTTCGGAACATTCTCACTCCAGCTTCGTCTTTTCACCTCGTCATGTCTGTTACGTTTGGTACAGATTGGTTTTGAAAGGGGCGCAAACGAAAAGGTCTCGTCCAGGATTTATTAAAGCGGGGGTATTATGCAGGTATTTGGTAATAATCGCAGACTTCTATCTTTATCACTGTCTTACACTTTGTTGGTTAGAAATGCTATATTGATCTAAAACAGCTGCAACAAAATGTACAGTCGTTTCATTTCCTGGTTATTCAAGCGAATTAACGCTAAGCCCCCCCCCCCCCCCCTTCCTCTTGCTCCCCTTTGCTTCACAGCTGTTTCAATAAAGGCGCACACACAAAAACAAAAGATTACAAAAAATAAATTGGTGGCTGCAGTGAGTGTTTTGACTCAGCGATTAAGCTTAGCAAGACATCGGGAGGTGAGCAAAGCATTTTCTGAATGCTGAATGCCGAATGCTTTTTTTCAAATTACATTTAAGGCCTTGATTTCATTCAGTCATTTGTTTTTAATGCCACGTGGAAACCCTGTGTGCTCAAAACACAACTCAAGGAATGTTTTGATGAGAAAACAGCATTGTAACATGGTAAAAAGCGCTAAAAAGTCATTTCTGCTTTAAAGTGCACATGACAGATTTTAATGCTCTTGAAAATATGACTTATTTAGATGGATAACGTCAGTTGCATAGTTATCATTTTTTTCAGTGAAGAAATGTTGGGCAGAAAAGTTATTTTTATTTGAAGTGACATAAAAGAAGGTAACATTCCATAGCAGTTTGACTCATTCATTTCCCATTGACTTAACATGGTTGCACGGCAACAGTTTAAAATTGTTTACCTTCTTCGATGTCACTTCCTGTCGGTGTCCAATAAGGAAGTGAAAACATAAACATCACAAAAATGGTCAAACTAAAGAAACTGGGTATAATCTTTAGCAAAATCTTAAATGTAATCGTGTTAACTGTGTTTTAGCAAAAAAATGTGTCTAATGTGTCATATGCACTTTAAGCATCTATGCTGCTGTGAAAGGAAAAGTACCCACTTGTCAATATTACCCCAATAAAAGTTAAATATTTTGAAAAAATGTATATTTTAGGCCCCAAAAATGGCACACAAATTCCCATCCCGTACGGCAACACGACGGGGACAAACCTTCTTCCTTGTTTTCCTTGTGGCATTGAAAGTGTGTCTTTACAGCGCCACCTACTGTTCTGGAGTGTGGATCGTAAGACCTTTAAATATGACAAAATGTGTTCCTAACTTGATACGTTTTGTTCCTTTTACTTTTGAGCCTTAATTAGTAAGGATTAGTGAGTAGTAAGTTCTCCAAAGAAGTACAACTAAAATAAATTACACATCTCAAAATATTGTGAAAAGCAAAAATATTTCTGTTATTTTATTTGTCAGTGCCGTTTTTTTCTTGTATAATTGCATTGTGCCTAAAATTGGACAATAGTGCTTTTACTTTGAAACTATTTTTGACTTCCTTTAAACCAGTCTGTACTGTGCTGCTTGGTGGAAAGTAGGATTGTAAACATATCTGTATAATTTGCACATGTTTACTCTGTGATGGGGTTTATTTTTGATATGGTAAAGTTTATGTGCTGTAGATTCTCGTCAAAGCCATTGTATTTTTGTGTGAAAAGAGTGCAAGAAATATTACTTCTGCTGCTGATAGAATTAACCCAAAATGATTGCATCGAGATATTTTACTTGTCATTTCTATTGTAAAAATTTAACTAAAGAACGAAGCGATTGGCAACATGTTTGTAGAATAAAATAAAATGAAATAATCAGGACTTGTTGGAATACTTTGGGCTTAAATGAACCAGACCACTTAATGCAGTGTCTTCAAAGCCGGGGTTTTCTGTTCGGTGATGATAGGAAGCACTTTAAAGCTTATAATGTGTGGATACACACTTCAACTGTTGTTTCATGTGTGTTGGAGTTTAACCTTGCAATACATGGACTATTTGGTTTCTTCCTGGCTTGACTTTTTCTGTGACCTCGCAACATAGCCAGTGATGCCGGTAACGCTACTCTAATATGATCACTTTTTTCAGTAACACGAAATCTAACGGGTTACTATCCAAACAGTAATGAGGTGAAGTTACTCATCCAAAGTCACTGTGCATTACTGTTACTGTCATTTTAGTAAAAATATATCTTTCTTCTTGCGTCTCGGGAGTGACGTATCATATGCAACAAGTCACATTTTGAGCATGAGGACAACTCTCAACACAAACGTAATGGCATTAAATACAAAGTAGTCACTATTTTGAGCTTGTGTCAGCTAAAGATGACAATATTAAGGTTCATTGTAATAATAATAATAAGAAAATAATGCATATTAGAGCTTTTCCAGGCGCTGGTAAGCTACTATTATAGCCACAGCTACAGAAAGTAAATACCTTCCGAATTGACTTTATTTTATTTAACGAAAATGTCACTATTTCACACAACATCTATGGAGTTTGTTATCACAAAAAACAATCACACGACCCGATTAAGCTTCCACTGCTCTCACTCACATAACTTTTAATCTGCCCCTCTCTCTCCCTCGTGCAGGAGGGAGAAAAAACTTCAACGCGATCTCCTCTGTAACTGTTGTTTATTATTTCATTAGGACTTTTATTTCTCAAACTTGTTGCCTTATGCGTGTTCACTTTGAGCTCTTCGTGGAGCTGCAGCAGTGGCGGAGATGACCGGGGCGGACTGAGGAGGACGGTGATGTTGCTGCCGTTCGGAGGCGGCCAAGATATGGCGTCAGATAACTATCTTTAAGTTGAGGGCGCAAATACAACATCAACGTGCGCGGTACACAGGGATCGAAGGCGCATGCACTAAGTGAGCGAGGAAAATGTTGAAGTGCAAACACCGGCCTTATGAACGGACATAAGCGCTCTGTCATAGTTTTAGTTATCTGACGCCATACCAAGAGCAGAGTGGAGCTGAGCGAACAGGTGGAAGATGTGAATGACTCATGGACCCCACGCGCCTTTTTCTCTCCATGGCCCGGGAGAGCGCTGGCGCTGGGAGCCTTCGGGGGGGCTCTCTCGCTGTTTCCCGCAGGCCGCGCTCACGTCCCGCAGTCGTGCGTTCACAACAGGGCCGTAGCCAGGATTTTAAAAATAGTGAGGTCCGGGTAATTCTTTAAACTGAAAAAGCAGCTGGAAAGAAGGGACTATTGTGAGTTTATCCTGTGATTAAAATACATAACAGCATGCAGCTGGCTTCCCGATTATTACATATATGCGAATACGATATTGAAAGCTGAAGGCCAATCAAAATGGAGAAATGTCTTCCAGATATGAGCTCTCCAGTCAGCAGAGGTCCTCTTCTGTTGATGTGTGATTGACAGCAGCTGTGTGATTGACAGCATCTGTGTGATTGACAGCACCTGTGTGATTGACAGCACCTGTGTGATTGACAGCACCTGTGTGATTGACAGCACCTGTGTGATTGACAGCACCTGTGTGATTGACAGCACCTGTGTGATTGGGCCTGAGCCAGTTGGACGCAGTATAAGAACAATGGGAGTTTGCCTCAGAGTTAGCTGCTTCTTGGAGTTGTCGTTGCTAACTTTGAAATGGGTGAGCTTATATTTGGATAATGTCGATATTACTTCATGCCTGTACTGCGTTGTTAGATCTATCTCTTTAACATTTGTGGTTTTTAATTGCAGAGAAGAAAGTTCTGATTGTGTATGCCCACCAGAGCGCTGGCTCATTCAGTGCAGCTGCCAAAGAAGCTGCTGTGGAGGTTTTGAAGTCCAAAGACTGTTCTGTGAACGTGTCCGACTTGTATGCCATGAAGTTCAAAGCTACTGCTACAGCTGAAGACATCACTGGTGCGTTGCGATTCTCCCACAGGCATAGAAGGTAGATTTCAAACTGCTCACTTGGACTTGTGTGAGGAAATGCGTGTCCCGTTTGCAGGTGAGGTGAAGAATTCTGAGCACTTCCGATATGCAGAGGAGACCAAACTGGCATGGGATGAAGGCAGGCTGAGTGCAGATATCACCGAAGAGCAGCGCAAACTCCAAGAAGCAGATCTGGTCATATTTCAGGTAATGCATGGAGATTTTTAAGCATCAAGTACTTGGACTGATAAACTTCTGCATTTCAGTTTCCCATGTACTGGTTCACTGTCCCTGCCGTCCTGAAAGGCTGGTTTGACCGGGTTCTCACCCTGGGTTTTGCCTACACAAAGGAGAAACGCTACAGCAATGGGATCTTCAAGGTAAACGCGCCCATTGAGAGGAAAGATAACTGGCTAAACCTTGCCATTTAAATGCAAACTGGTTATATACTAAACTACAAAAATGGACCATGAACTGAACACTGTTCATTTGACGCTTCATAAAGCGTGACGCTAGGATCCAAACTGACTTTCAACAGACTAAGCTGACTTTCAGTAACAGAGTTTGGGGCAGTGCAAAATGGAATCATTTATACCATTGTATATCTTTTTTTATACTATGGACCAGGATTCTGTGTCCTTAATAAAGCTTGATTGTATAAAAGCTGCAAAGCTAACTTTTGTATTCTACTTCCAGAAAACCAAAGCCCTTCTGTCCTTCACAACCGGGTCAGAAGAGACCATGTTCAGTCCGACCGGCATCAATGGAGACATGAATGTTACACTGTGGCCCTTACAGGTCTGTCTCTGAGTAGTGACTCTTAACTCCACACTTCAGACCTCATTTTGACTTCTTTTTTTTTTTTTCTTCCTAGAATGGGATCCTGCATTACTGTGGCTTCCAGGTGTTGGCGCCTCAGATTTTCTGGGCCCAGCGGATGCCGCTCCAGAGGGTCGCAGTGCAATGCTGGCTGCCTGGAACACCCGACTGCAGGGTCTGCTGGATGAGAAGCCCCTCTTCTTTGCCCCCATGGACTGGTTCGACTGTGAGAAGAGCTTCCAGCTCAAGCCTGAAAGTGTAGAGAAATGTGTCAAAGAGTTTGGTCCGACAGCAGGCACCCATTGTGGGAAACCACTGCCGCCTAATAACCAGATGAAGGCTGGAGTGTGAATGTATTGTCAATGCTTTTTAAATAAACATTCAGCATCATAATCGTGCCTGTGTTATCACTCTGGACTTGCTCATGTGGGTGTTCAGAATCAGACTTATCCTTGTCCCTTTCTGGCTCAATGAACAAAATGTTAGGCCTTAGTTTCCAAATGGTGTATATTCTAAGCTTTTTTTTTTTTTTTTTAAGCTCTATTAAAAAAAAAACATTCCTTTTATGCGGTGCAGTGGCACATGGCTCCTAATCGCTGGTGAGGAACCACCTATGCTAAAGAAGGTACAGGACGCATTGAGGCTTCTGTCCCTGGCACTATTAGGACGGTTGCTAGATCATCGGCTTCGGGTCTGCTGTGACCACGTGAGATTTAATGACACAAATTAGGGTTGGGGCCAGGAATATGGTTAACCTTAAGGTTAATGTTTTTTAGACAAGCTCGTAGATTATGCAAAGTCACAGACTTTCCCTCCTGAGCCGACAATTATTTAGCGCAATGTCAGAGTAAGGTAGAGTATGGCGTTATTGTTGGTGTGGCCCTCCGACTCAGTCAAGGTTTGTCATGTGGCCCCTTGTGAAAATGAATTGCTCACCCCAGCTTTAGCAAATGCAAAATGGTAATCCGATGCCATGTCAATGATAAAATCCATAGAGACCAAAGGTGCATTTAAAAACTCTTGAGTAAAAAGACATGACAAATGGGATTACGAACAAGGGGTACGAGAGGACAAAACAGTTTGGCTCCATTTCGTGAGCTGCACTCCCTGTGATGCATAATATACATATACCAAACACCACAAAGACAAGTCATGATTATGCATTATTAACCAAATCTGAAAAGTAAATTTGGCCAAAACACTTTTTGCTTAAACCAACAGAACCAAAATGGAGAAATTATGGCATAAACCATTTACAAAACAATAGAATTTAGGCAAACTGTCCCTCTGCCAATCCTACACTCCTCTCTCCGCCCCACTCCAGCAGTGACTTTAGTTTCGCATAATAAGCACGCACAACTAAAGTGACGCCACGCCCCGCCCCGAAGAGGATAAAAAAAAAAAAAAGAGCCGTTCACCTCGGCGAACCTGTTATCGTTCACTGTAAAGACTCGTTCAAAAGAGCCGGATTGTTCGCGAAACCAGATGTGAACTTACAGAGAAAGTCTCACCAGATGGTTGCAGGAGGAGGAGGTTATTGTCTTCATGATAAGACACAGGTCATAGAAACTGATTTAGCCACAGCACGAGGTGAACAGCCTAGAACTACAGAGACTTATAACTACAAAGATGTTTACCCACAGGTGAAAGTAGCCATTAATAGAGGGGAGCCAAGATAAACTCCTCCCTGTGGTCTGTATCTAGTCTGCGGGCAGAGCTTAAACTTTAGTTTGCTGACGAAGCCTTTTGGATGAAGAGGCGACATTTCACTACAGAGTACAGAAGATGACACAAGAACCTTCATTGAAGATGGACCACTCCTGTACAACTGAGAGCCTACACAGACATCAAAGAGAAGGGCTTTCCTCGTACCTTTGATTTATCTTATTTTCTTGCAGTGGAGTAAAATCAGCCTTGTTCATGTTGTATTGTTAAGGTTATATCAAATTACATTATTTCAACTCATAGTTTGTTGTTTTAGGCATTGATCAAAAGGCTAACTTCAAGTAAACAAGTCATGTGCAGTCTTTGTATTTGGACAGGATCGTGACCCACTGTTGGATTCGGACGTAAAAATGCCTGAACTGGGCACAAAGAGGACAAAACAAACCCAGATGTGAACAGGACCAACCCGGGATCCTAGGTTTATTCTGGTTAAGATCCAAAGCCGGTCCGGATGTACCATGAATTGCAGTGCGCTAAAAGAGATGCGACTAAATTGCGCGTGACATCGTCTACACACGCTGCGAAAAGGGTAACCTGGATTTGATGTGTGAACTTTGAATACGTATTTTCCCTAACAAAATTGCGTGGCTCGTTGGTCTAGGGGTATGATTCTCGCTTTGGGTGCGAGAGGTCCCGGGTTCAAATCCCGGACGAGCCCTTCCTTTTAAAGAGGCGAGGGATTCGTGCGTAAAGTAGATGCAGGCCTCTGCGTTATAGTGTTTCAGCTCATCAAAGAGAACTTTGGATATGTAAGCTATCCAATGTTAGAGAGAAAAAGACGAATTTCCATCATAAAAATATAATATGATTATTTATTTCTTAATCATTAGAACATCTACCAATCCAGAGAGACTGCAACGTAATGCTAATATAAAAGGAGGATACTGCTGTGATTAATATTACTTAAACCTTGTTAGTATTTTAGTGAATTGAAATAAACAAAAACACCCAAAAGTGACACATGAAGTTTATTTTATGTTAGTCTCACTGACCATGCACTTAGCTCCATCTAGTGGACACATTTGGACGCTACAACTTACAAACAAAACACAGCAGTAAAGAATTCAACTTGTTTTGAGAAATAAGGAGTGCACTTTCCAAGACAAAGCATGGTGTGGTTTATAATTACACCACAATTATTATAATTACAACAAAGAAAAGACGTACTGTTCCAGGTTATAGCAAAAAGGCTCATTTCCACAGTTCCGGGAGGGGTTGATATAAAGTTTTCATGTGAGTGAGTCCAATAAAGTGTAGATGATTTATTTATTTATTTATTTTACCCCGATGTGTGCCGCTCTGCTTGCAGACAGGTGCTTGAGTAATTATTTTGGTCATTACTTTTTTACTTGTTCTTGAGTAAAATTATTTCAATGTAAAGTTACTTTGAGTCAATATTTAGCTACTCTACTCACCTCTGATAGTAACATTTTGTAAAAACATTTTAATTGATACCATAGTGTCGTTTAATGGGTTACATACAGTACTTAGTCAGGATTAGCATATTATACTGGCTGTGTCTTTTGCAGTCACTGCTCACTGCAGTGTGAACTACTGGCACAACAGACAAACAGTAAAAATCCAAGTGAATTCTCAAAGATTAAAACATATTGCCCTAAATACCCCTCAATACCCCTCATGTACCATAATATTTAGCAGAAAGCTTTATATATATAAATATAAATTATCATTACTCAAGTATAAGTCAAATGACAGAACAGCTCAAAGAAGTACCATTAATTGTACAATTTATCCAAAAGTCCTATGAATGTTACTACTGCTCCTAATTAGCAACATTGAGTGTGATGTTTAGTTCGTGACATTGTGTGAGTTTAAGTTGTTTGAAATGTTTTGTTTAAAAAGTAAAACTATACAATGTTCCTTTTAAAGTGATTACGTCTTAGTACAGTTTTTACTTTCTGAATTGCACTAGAATGCCAGAAAATGAGGATGATAAACTCAAAATGTGTTGGGCGGCCCCAGCCTTATCCTGACCCCCATCTGTCAGACACACCATTCTAGAGAAGCACATTATAGAAACGGATTCATAATGATACATCAGACCAGGTCACGTGACCAGCTGTTACGAACAGGCTCTGACGCAGTGTTTCGGAGCACCGAGTTCCATACTGGTATCATCTATTTGCTTAATTAAAAATCTAATTTGATTAATTCCATCTATCTCCTCCAACATCCAAACATGTTTGACCACTCCATACACACGATTATTGATTGATTGTTGATGTGAAAAAGCCTTTAGTATTGTCCAGGTCCATGTCTTCATTTGTACCTGGTATGGCTGCTTTGCACAAATTGAAACAGTGTAAGACTTTTTGAGTTACTCGTCAGTTAAAACACTTCAGAGAGCAGCTAAATGTATAGGTTCTGGTTTAGACCTAGTTCAGTCCAGTCTTGGGTCTGTTTGTAGTTCTTCTGGTAGATGTAGACTGAGCCCTGGACGATGCCTCTGGGCTGGTGTGGGTCAGACAGATAGTGCTCCACCCTGCGGACCTCCAGACGCCTCCACAGACCCTCTTGCTCCATGCGGTCCATCTCCAGGTGCAGTTCCTGAGTGTAGGAGAAGTGTTCGGGCCTCTGGTAGTTCCCCCGGGTCATCACCACCAGCCCGCCTGAAGTTAGAACAACAACCGGGTTATTTTTTCCCCCCGATACTTGGTTTACGATACCGATACTTTTTTCCGATACTAAAATATTCATCGTCTAGAACCAGAAAACCGAACAATAATGTGTGGAAGACTTGCCAATGTACAGTATCGGGCTCATCGCCGATATCAAGAAAGACACGCGATTATTGGATTGGTGAAGAAGCCTTTAGTAATGTCCATGTCCATGCTTTCAATGTGTACCTGGTTTGGCCGCTTTGCACAGTTCTGGAACCACTTTGACCGGAACAAATCCTGGGTACAGCGCTCCAACGATGGTCACCACGTCAAACTGATCTGGAGACGCAAGACGGATAAAACGTGATTAGTTGTTCATATGTTGAATTGACAGGAGATGGTGCTGTTTTGCCTTTTTCTGCATGAGTTTTAATAGTTCTTTGTCATTCAGTCATGGTTCAGACTTGGTTTAATAAGGCCCGACCGATATATCGTCCGGCCGATATTTGGGTATTTTCAATATCGGCCTGCTATTGGCCGATAAAAAGGCCGATATTTCTGAAACCGAAAGTGATTGACTTTCTGTATTTTGCCTGGAAAGAGCTCAGTCAGAGCTTTAAAATGAGGCCTTGGGAAGCAGATGAACATCGCTGTGAAAAATGTGTGTACACCTATTTAATGTGTTTTATGATGTAGACTTTTGTACATGTTTCTAAAAACATGTACAATAGGCCAGGATGAATGAGAGTATGTTTGAGAGTGCGCATGGGGGACGACGGATGGAAATTAGCCCAATCCGATGTAGCTTCATTCAGTTCATTAACATGCACTGTCCCTACCAAATAAACCAATAAGCAAATAAACAATAATTTCGGAACCATAAGAGATAGAGACTTTTTTTGTTTTGGAATCTACTGATATTTGTGGTTCCAACAAGCTTGTTCTGAAGTACCTATACATGAGTATACAGCACCCCTGCTGCCACAGCGCAACACTGACACATTTAGAAGCATCAAACAAAGGAGTATACAGTAGATGGCCAAAAATATCAGCAGTGCATATCAGCATCAGCCTTAGAAAACCCACATCGGGTGACCTTTATTAGATATATCTCTATATATTTCTGATTGAAACCTTTACTCTAATAATACATGTTTACATCACAATAATCACTTGTATATCGGCTATTGGCCAACCCCTTCATATCGGTATCGGACCCCAAAAATCCATATCGGTCGGGCCCTACTGTAGTCCCAGTTCAGCCCTTGTTTAGGTGTTTACCTAGATCCACGGGCAGAGGTTCGGTGCCGAGCAGAGCCAGCCGGACGTCCTGATACAGAGCGGTCTTCGAGCCTCCTCCAACATGGCAGCGCTCCCATCGACGCCCACGAAGAGACGGAAGCCCTGAGAGGACAACTGACCACACACACATAGGGAATTAGGCCTCTCACATTGTATTTGTGACTGTGCTTTGTGCCCAATGCCCTCATAGAGTGTAGAGTTTAACTCGGATGCAGGAAGGTCAAATGTCTATTACTAATCTGCAGATTTTGTGCTGTGGTTGGATAAATATAATGGATAGGTGTGATCAACATAAAGGATCAGGAAAAACGCTTTTGGAGCAGAGCTTTTTCAAGGCGTTTACAATGCAATGATAGCTCACAGAGAATGGAAGCAAAGAGCTAGTACTTAAAGCCACATTGCAGAACATTTCATCCAGTATTAATATCACAAAATACAAGCATGGTATATTGTTATTTCCGACGTACGTAAAACGGGCCGTGGACAAAATGTACTCAGTGTAAATGAGCCGTATGTTTGGTATTGCTGTGTTGTGTTTTTAGCTTCGGTTAATCTTGTCACATGAAAACATATAATCTGGAATGCAGAGTGGCTTTTAACATGTGGCTAAGTTTCTGATGACTGCTGGAGTAAGGGGATCCGTCTAAAACATGACGGTCAAGAAGATCTCACCAGTTTAGCCACGAGTCCAGACCCACAGGCCACATCCAGCACCCGGGTCTGGTCCGGACTCAACCTGTGGTGCTTCATCAGGACCTCTCCTGTGTGCACTGGAGCCATGTAGTCCATCAGATTGTGATCCTAAGGAAGCAGAGTGGCCAGGGTTAGTCCTAGTCCTGGGTGAGACCTGTTTTGGATTAGATCGAGATTAGACTCTCGGTTAAAACTGGTTTAATCCAGGGTTAGACTGAGGCTTTTCGAGGGTTATACTTCAGACTTAACCCAGGTTCAATAGCACTGCAAGCTCAGTATTTCAGTGTAGGGCAGGGGTCGGCAACCCGCGGCTCCGGAGCCGCATGCGGCTCTTCAGCCTCCTTGTAGTGGCTCTTTGTCCCACTGGAGCAGCGACGAGTATATTTACAAGGAGAACTGGTTCTGATTGAGTTATCCATCGGAACCGTGAGACTCCTTCATTAACGATGCCTCTTATTGATGCCGCTTTTGCCGCGGCCTCTTTATACTATAAACCTGCAGGCGCGGAGCCGCTGCAGATACACGCACCACTTGCACTTCATCCCAAACGTCTGTTTTAGGATCCGCGCTACACGTTGCAATGAGTCCATCTATCCGTTCTCTTTATTTACGCTTATACGTGAAGCTGCTACGTTTTTAGGAACCAAAACAAAGCGCACGTGCTGAAACATGTGCTTTTGCGCACTTGGTATCATTGAGAAACTACCGCGCTGAAGGGCTGAAAAGAATATCCTTCGACCCTCGTTCATACAAGAGAGAAATGGAGAGAAAGGTAAGAAAATCACTAACAACCTGTTAATGTGCAGCTCCTCCTCTGCGCGCCATGGTTAACACTGGCTGTTACAAGATGAATCAGTCAAACCAACGTTTTAGGGAAAGGAATCCCGTTAATTTAATAACCATTTTACAATAGCCTTTATAAAAATGCTTCGTATGATAGGAAGTTTATGTCAAAATAGGTCAATTTACTATCTCTCCTGTTGAAATATTATAATTTATGGCCTATTGTTAATGAATTGATAAGATAAATTATCAATGGTATTAATACATTGATAAAAAAAATCTACAAATAAGTATTACATAAAACAAACAAACATAATTAATCATTTCAATCAATATTGTGAATGAATTCGTACTTAAAAAAAACATATCAACAATAATATTAGTTTGTTCGGTCGGTTGAAAGTTAAAACTACACTATTGCGGCTCCTTGAGGCTATTGTTTGGTTTGAAATGGTCCGAAATGGCTCTTTTGATGTTAAGGGTTGCAGACCCCTGGTGTAGGGTCTCATTGCAGCGGTTCATATGCTTCTTAGTATTTAGTAACTTCTCCACTTCAGGGTCATAGTCTTTAGAGTTCATCATAAAAGTCACATCCATGTTTTAATGTAAATAGCATCCTTGAGTGTGATTAGCACAGCAGGTACATAAACAGAACAAGTACAAGTATATCAATCTTTGCTGGAAGTGTCTCCGCCAAACTCAAAGTACTGTATATCCAGTCTCAAATAGGATATAGTGTTTCAAATTTTAGGTTTAAATTCATGGGGACATTCTGTGGACATTCGATGCAAATATTTTTTTCAAAGGAGAGTTTGAATATCTTATTTGTTATAAACTGAACAAAGAGCAGGACTGACCGTGTTGTAGGTGACCGCCCACTGATCGTAGAACTGTGGGTTCTTGCAGGATTTGAAGGCATCACGAGCCTCCTGGAGTGATCTGTCAGTGTGCGGCAGCTCGAAGTCCTGGTTTACTCCTGGATTGGTCATGGTTTAGTCCTAGTCCAGATATGGTTTAGTCCTAGTTTTGACCCAAGTCTAGCTGAGTGCTGGAGTAGACCTGATCAGGGCGAAAGACAGAGGAGATAAGTTTCTGATTATTTTCTTATGATGGAGAGATATTTATCGAAACCAGTATGATTATGTTTGATTTCTCTGCCTCAAAAAAAAAGAAAAAAAGAAATTAAATAAAAAATGCATTTTTCTTTCAATTAAGTGACTTTGTTATGGCCAACACAAAGGAAAACATATTCACAAATGATAATTTATATTAGTGACAAGGTCGACTATTCTGCTATTTATCCCATCACACAAAACAAATTGCAAGTTAACAATATACATTTCCAAATCCTATGAGAGTGCTATATTAAATATGCTGCATTACTCACCCGATGTTTCAGAGAGACACAGAGTGAGCAGTGCTATATGGTGTGTCATTATATAGGTTCTACTCTGTCATTGGCTCCTCCTGAACCAGCCCTACAAAGTCTTTTGCTCCTGCCTTCAGTAAATGTGTCCGTGGGCTGAAGAGGAGGGGGGGCAGGAAGTGCCTCTGTGTTGGACAGACAGGTAGGCAACCTATGACCACCTTTAAAGGACAGGCGGATTACTGGAGCTGCAAAATGCAAAACCTTTTCGTGCCGATGGACAAAAAGCATGTTGTGTCTTCAGAACACTCCAGTTCAGCTTTACCCAAATCTAAACGCCTCATTTGAAAGCCAAGGCACAAAATTAATTATAGCTTTTTTCCTGCGTCAAAGCAGCTTTTTTGTCACTTTTTGGTTGCGTTTTGTCTCTATTTTGACCATTTTTTCAAGAAGCTTTTATATTTGAACAATACAGTATATATATTAAGAGAAATAATGTTTGCAATTTAAAACTTTGAAAATTAAAGATTCTAATATATATCATTACAATCACTCAAAGTCACCCAATATGACGTCACCCAGTATAACTTTCAGGCTTAATTTAGTCAGACCGGAATAGAGATGTTGAAATCTTTTATCATTACATGTTTCAGCCAAAGTGGTTGTTTCACCTCAGATGTATTTTGTCTTATCAGTGATGTGTAATGTTTGATGGATGTGCTGCTGCCTCTTGGCCAGGTCACTTTTGTAAAAGAGATTGTAAATCTCAATGAGTTTTTACCTGGTTAAATAAAGGTTAAATAAAATAATAAATAATGTACATAAGTGTATGTTAAGACAGAATTAATTACGAAAGGTTTAGTGCGACTAAAAATATGAATTGAAATTAATCACACTTGGCACAGACACTTTTTCAGTTTCCTTTTTCCTGCAGACGAACACCGTGTAAAGCCAAAAACTATTTTACCGCCAAACTTGTTTATTCACACAGTTAAGCCGACACAAACTTATTTAAACAGATCATTCTCCAAAATAAATCAAACTTCTATTATCTTTGAAGTATTTGAAACGATCACAAATGTGAGAAAATACAAAGAAGCGTTGAAAATATACCTAAGAGGTCAAGGCCATATTAACTTGAATAAAACTTTTAACCGAGTCTCACCACTAGTTAAGACATAATGACAGTCTCAAGGTCAGTGATACCAGATTCAAACCTTTAACCCATATACCTATACCAATACTGTGATTTCAGTTTCACGTTGACAAATCAAAGGCATTATTAAGTCCACTGAAGAGATAACCCAAAGCCTTGGGCTTTGAACAAATAAAGGCGCCACGTAAAGGGAATAAACTGAAGATAAGACTGATTATAAAGTTTTAAGGGATCAGCTCAGGGTGAACTTCTTTCTCTTTTCATATGACTGTTATAGTCAAAACTTTCAGGACATGACCACAAATAACCTCCAGTTTAAAACACAACTGACCCATTGATCAATAACTTAGTTTCATATGTATTTATTTCATTTCTTAAATAAGTCATCTTGACTTGAGAGATACTGTAGTGTGACATCATCTTACAAAGCGTCGACAAACATTGTTCTAATGCTTTACCAAAATTCCTATTCATAAAGTTTTAAACAAGTTCCTCATTAACTGCTGAGTAAAACATTTGGTAACATCACGAGGTGTTTTCAGCTCTTGGGAAAGATACACATTTAAAGCCACACCGTGTAACATTGTGGATTCTCCTGTTGCCAATACAAACCTGCTCTTAATGAGCAGCTCGACACAGAAAAGTCTGTTTTTGCAGTGTGTGATCAAAGAATGGATTTGGAGAACCTGTTTACTAGAGGCGCACCGATCTGATCGGTCACCGATCATGATCAGCCGATCACAGGCTGAAATGTGTGATCGGTAAAATGAGGCTATTAAAACGTGGATTTGATATACTTTCTTTTATGGTGAAAAGTTTGCAGTGTAGAACTGCTCAAACCCAAGTTTTCAATGTAATTCGTGGCTGCACAACAGCTCTGGCTGTAGTGCTCTAAGTGCCTGTCGGGTCAACTCGTTTTCAGACGGTCATGTAACTAAACAAAACAACCATGACGCTAGAGCTACGCTTTAGACAAAAGCATAATGAATGACCATAAAGTATCCGCGTATGGGACTTCTAACGGAAGGCGGAAGGAGACGATGTGCCATTATTTACCTTTGCATCTACCACTTACTCTATGTGCTGTAGGCAGTACAGATGTGAGAAGATATAAACACCAAGCTACAATCAGAGGCAGAGGTCCGTGTCCTGTCTTATTGAAATGTCACTAAATGGCTGCGAGTCAAACGATAAAGTAAAACATGACTCGTGTCTCCGTCTCCTTGTGCAAGTTGTCTTCCCTTTCTCCAAATGTTTGCATCTAAAGTTACAGCAGAAAAACAAAATGCTGTTACACAGTGTCTTGGCTGTGTGCTCGACCCGGCCTCTCCACGACCATTGATAACGCGCATCTGAAGCAACGAGTCGAAAAGTCAGACAGGGATTTGATTGGCTGAAATAAAATAAAAAGATTAAAGACTAACTTTATTGAACCGTGAGGGTAATTTCGTTATCAAAGTAATAAAACAATAAGCTATAAACCAATACAGCTTTGTAATAATGTCAGTAATAATGAATAACAATAAATAAACTAAGCTTAAACTAATACCACCCAACTATTTACATTTTACCATATTTTTATTTGCCATGACATGTAAACATTCAAAGGAGAGGGAAAATGTGTCACCTGGCTAGCCTTGTTTTGCCTGCCCCGCCATGATGTGTTTCACCTGTGCCCCGTTTCCTCATGTATTTATACCCCTGTGTTTCCCCTGTCTACGTCAGCCCCGGTTTGTTTGAGTTTTTGGCATCTCTGGATTTTGTTATTTTGGTTTTCGTCATTCATTAAACATCACCAGTCACCAGTTTTGTTGCAGTCCTGCATTTTGGGTTTATTTCCCTCACTCCACCATCACACCTGCTCGTTGTGCACGTCTAATCTGCAACAACAGGAAAGGTCTGGATGGAGGAGGGTTAACCATCTATTGAATCCAGCGTGGAATCATTTATTCCACGCTGTCCTATGCATGTTTACATGTTACGCTCAATAAAAATATAACATGTAATTGTTTGGGTGGCACACACCAGTTTAAGCAGACACTGTTTACTCTTCTTGAGGTTTGAATAAACATCAGACCACATTTTATGACCAATTTCTCAGAAATGTAAGAAAAAGGTGTACTCACTTTTTTTCAACCTGCGTTTTAGTAAAGGGCCCAGGTGTGTTTTTGATGAGGGAGCAATGTTACAGCAAGGTTAAAAGCTAACGGAAATAAATAAATGTGTGTCCTATAAACTTTGGGCCAAACCGATGTGACAGGACAGCCCTTTGCGCTCCTGCACGTAGTGGCTAATGAGGCGAGAGGGCGCACTATAAAAAGGGGGGTTCGCTACGCAGCCCGACCTCTCACCTCTGACGTCACCTGCTGCACGGCTGAACACAGGAAGCAAGGGCTGCCGCTGCTTAGGCCGGCTTCTTTGGGCCAAACATGCGCTTCAGTTGCAAAACATGCGCGTAAAGCCAGCAACTTGAATCATGTTTTTCGGTGAGTTTAAGGACAACATCTTCTGATTATTTTATTTACACATTAGCCTAAAACCTGGTTGTTTTTAGCGCGGGGTCCAGTGCGCGTCCTGTCTCCATGGGCTGCCACCATGGGGGGGTCGCAGCTCCGTGTCAGGACTGCGTAATGTGAGCGCTCCGCTTTTATCCCACGGTACGTTGCTACGGTAGCTGCAAACTGTTTGGCTTTTAAATTAATGTTAAAACTAAAACTTAACATCAAACAGGGTCCTGCCTCCCTTCTGACCGGATGCAGTTCTGTGGATGCTGTCATGTTTTCCTCCGTTCTACGACTGGTTATACAAGACCAAATTCAGAGACCTCTTCTGATAGCAACTGTCTGTTAGGGCATTGGGCTTCGGACTCACACCGCCCTTCGTTAGTCCCCTCATCAGTCGCTGTAACGTCACTCCAGGTGAAATGTGTGATGGAAATGTGGGGCTGCTGAATCTGGGCTGCCAGCCGTTCTGCAAGGACTTGATGATCTTTTTTTGTATTTTAATTTCAGACGCAAAGGTTTATATTTGCGCACCATTGTTTTTAGCCTGTCTCCAACTTAAAAATGAACTAAAATATATTTAAATCTAAATGAATAAAAACAATATATTTTCTTAACCTGTCTCTGTCCTACCTAGTCCAAGGAACCTGTGTGACCTTAGAGTGGGTTAAAGGCAATACTGGGTTCTCTGACCCATAATTCAGAGTGGCGTTGTGATTATTGCACAAAATTAAGTTAATGTAGTGGGTTACCTAACTAGCCACTGCCTCGGTCTGCTACACCTAGAAATGACAGATTACCATAAAAACTGTGACAAACATCTGCAACCTCAGTGAATGATTCTAACCTCCAGATCAGTATCACTGGGCTTGTTAGAAAGTTATAGTTTCTGTGACTCTTTTGTTTTCTCTTTTTCCAGGCCTCTGCCATCATTGTCTCATGACTTCACGCCACATTTCCCATTTTCTGTTCATTGTTCAAATCTCAGCCCACACATTCACTTCCTCTAAACTGGAGTTCAGAAAAAGGGCTTGAGAGCTCGGTGAGTACAACTTAAACCAACAAATATACTTATCTGTTCAGTCTTTGAAAGTATTTTGTTCATTTGCATAAACTAGAGGCGAAAAGTGAATTAAAATGATATATTATTGTAATCACTGGTATTCACAGAGTAGAGAAAACAAATCAGTTTGAGGTTAGATATATGCTTTAAAACAGTGGTTCTCTCCTATTTCAAAATGATATTACTCAAGTATAAGTAAGACTGTTTTCCGCTATAAAAATGCTTTAAATACTTTTCTGCTCAAATGAATAAATAAATGAAATGAAAAAGACTGTGTGATAAAAGGGACAACTACTTCAAAAGTTACCCAAATAGGTACTTAAGTAACTGAGTACTTCTGTTATGCCTATATATGGAATGCTCTGCCTTTAAGCATTCGATCTGCCTCCTTCATTGAGAGTTTTAAGTCACTCTTAAAACACGCCTTTGACCTTTATACATTGGCTTTCAACACAAGCTGGGGTAAATATTGCATTTGATTGCTCTTATTTATACAGTAGCTACATGTATAGGTGTCCTGTAGGTGCTGCGAGGCTGGAGTACCCACTCAAATCTTTGGGCACCCAGGTGAATTTGCCCTGATTACAAAATGATTAAATAAATAACACCTGAACCTGTAAAGCCGCTACTCAATTTCCCCCAAATACACAAGTGCGTGGCGGTTCATAAAACTGATATACGTGCGTTTGCGGCTGTTCGTTTTGCTCGTTTAGCTCCATAGGTAGAACGCAGGGCTCATATGGCCGTGGGGAACAACGAGACCGCTGGTTCGATCTCGACCTTGACTTTTTATATTTGACTGGGCACCCACTGGGAAGAACATAAATTGGTAGCCTGGCATAAAGCCAGACTGACTTTATTTATGTATTTATAAATACATATAAAGACAGTCTGGAATTGTGGTAATGGGACGCAATTTCGAAATCGAGACTCGAAGCGCGGCTAACGATCCCAGTTTGAACGAGAGCGAACCAATCAAACACAAAGCGACTTTACGTCCTCCGCCATGTTTTTTTTTTTAGTCCACACGTGCAGTCGAGTAAATGTTCTGGTGAAAGCCCTCGGAGCAGCTTCTTGCTGTGGCTTTAAGGACAAGTCCAGCTCATTTAAAACAGAAGAAAGGGCACTGGTAAAAGATCGTTGTGTCGCGGCCGCCATCTTCACTGTTTTGGTTACGGCCCGGAGGAGCACAGGTGTTTGATGGGAAATCCAAGTGCGGAAGATGACGCACTGTTAACTCCCGCCTCCCGTGCTATGATTGGATCATCTTGGTTTTGCCGGAGTCAGCGAGATTCAAATCGCACAATTCCAGACTGTATCCCCATGTATCTCTGAACATGGAGGATCAGTCTGGCTCGTGCCACAACATTGAACATGAACAACATTAGAACATAAAAGGTTTAGCAGAACATGGCGCGTTTAGTCCCATCAAAGTCTGATTAAAAAGAAGCCATTTCTCGCATTGACTTGTTTATCTCTAACCACAGGAGCCAGTCTCAGGATGAAGCCTCAGACCAGTTCTCTTTTCTCACTTCTGCTTTTGCTGCTTCTGGCTCGACTTTCACTGTTTTACTCTTTAAAGAACTGCACCATCGACTTCTATGACCAAAATAAAATTGTTTGTAAATTTAATTGCTTAACATCAATTCCTGCTGGCATTCCCAAAAGTGCAACTTCGCTGAGCTTATTAGTGAATAACATTGACAGAATCCGACAGACAGACCTGACTGGCCTGACCAGACTGATGTTTTTAGATTTGCAATCTAACATTATTTCACATATTGAAGATGGGGCTTTCTCAGATTTATCAGGTTTAAATGAACTTATAATGGCTGACAACAATCTCAAAACTTGACAGATGACATGTTCAAAGGACTGCACAACTTGTCACATCTGAATTTAATCAGAAACGAAATTGCTTTGATTTCAAAGTTTGCATTTGAGCCTTTGAAACACCTGCAGGAACTGTATTTGTCAAGTAATAAACTGGTCCAAACCAGGGACACTCTTTCACAGCACCCATTTTTATCGATATTAGACTTGACTGACAACCAAATACCTTCATTTCAATCAGACGATTTCCCGTTTCCTTTGTTGAATCTAACAGACCTGAAATTAATGTCTAAATCATTGAGAAAGTTTAGTATTCTTTCCGATGTTTTCCCTCATTTAAAAAGTTTGGATTTGTCAGAAGCTGGACCTGAATTTGAATGGGATGTTTCAGAGAAGTCTTTCCTCAAGAGTCTGTCAAGTTTATACTTGATTGACACCCAGTTAACTCTGGAGGAGTACATGTTAATTTTCCAAACGGTCTATTCAGTTGATAGTCTTTGGCTCCGAGCCATTGGCAGGTTTTTCGACAAAGGCCTGTTGGACTTTGCTTGTGGAATTCCAGCTTTGAAGAAGTTGGATATTGGAGCAAATGGCATTTCTGTGTTGAATGATACTCTTCTTCAGTCCTGCTCAAATCTGACTGAACTGGACATTTCAAAAAATTCAATGGCTGATATGACTGAAGCCTCTCTTCAAATGTTGACACGTCTAACTCGTCTGACGATTGAGGACAACAGATTATCCAGGGTCCCACTGGCGATCAGGAACATGACTTCTCTCACATATCTGTCGTTTGAAGGTAACGACATCACTGAACTTACATGCTCAGATTTTACTAATTTATATTCTTTAACAGTACTCAATCTAAGCGACAATCTGATTTCACAATTGAGCAGCTGTGTATTAAAGGAACTTCCACGTTTAAAGGTACTAAATATACAAACAATTATATTTCGCAGATAAATAATGCATTTAGCTCCAGTTTGGTTCAGCTAAACATGAATGATAACAAAGTGCAGTGGCTTTATAAAGGTGCCTTTGAGAATATGTCATCTCTCATTGATTTAAAACTGGAAACAGGGGTAACTATTGTACAAAGAGGTGCATTTGATGGACTGCTTAATCTCAAGGATCTTATTTCCCCTTTTCAGAAAGCATAGGGTTATCAGCAGGATTGCCACGATTAGAAAAACTTTCTATGTTCCTTTTGCGGTATCGGACCTTAAGTAAACTCACAAATAATCAACAGCTGGCTGAATTTCCATCACTCAAGGAATTAACCATCACTGTTGACGCTGACACATGCTATCCGTTTACCAGACTATTACTGAGGGGCTTCAAAGAACTACAAATTGTGTCATTTGAGAGATACTGCTGCAACTCTCCTCGAGCCGACATTTTTAGTAACAATAATAAGATAGTAAATCTCCACTTTACACGCTGTAAGGACTTCAGCTTAGATTCTGAACTATTCGAGCCTTTGACAGAACTAACTGTTCTGGAAGTGACACACTGCAACGCAAACTCTTTAGACTTTCTCATTCACGCAAATCTGACCAAGTTGGAAAAGTTGATCTTCAAAGACAATGAGCTGACAGTTATAAACTGTGTGTGACTGCTCAAACGACTGGTTTATCGAGTGGGCGATCAGGAACAAACAAGTCCAAGTGGCCAATGCTTATCAGTACAGATGCTCCTCTCCTTCATCTGAAGAAGGACGCTTTCTTTTAGACTTCAATGTCCGGTTGTGTTGGGAGTTCACTGGTTTCCTCTACTTCATCTCCAGCTCTGCTCTGGTCCTTCTCACTCTTCTGTCATCGTTTACCTTTCACTTTCTGCGCTGGCAGCTGGTCTATGGCTACTACCTCCTCCAGGCATTTCTCTACAACAGTAAAAAGAGGAGACAGGGCTGTCCTCACATCTACGACGCATTTGTTTCCTACAACGTTCACGATGAAGACTGGGTTTATGGAGAGTTACTGCATGAACTGGAAGAACGACAGGGATGGAAGCTGTGCCTGCACCACCGCGACTTTATACCAGGTACAACAGGTTCTGAACAACAAAGGCCCATGACACAGATGGGGCATTATAGGTAGATCATAGTTCCCACTGGTATTTCAATGTATAAGAAATGGTTTGTGAAGTTTAGGTGTAGGTACTTGGTTAACTCGTTCATTTGCTCTGATTTTGAACTCCACTGACATAGTCTTCAACCTTGTACTTCTGCTTCCTCTACAGAAAGGATCAAAGGGGGTAATTTATTAAGACAGGTGCTAAATAACAAGTGCGAAATGTGCTTTTGTGTGGCCATGTTGCATCGAATTTACCATTTGAAATATCCCGTTCTACAGAATTAGAGCCCCAAATCTGGTATGTAAATGAGAGAATGCTGCATGAGTAAAAAATGCAGAAATTACTCTGCTGCTGATCCACCTTTGCATGTACCTGTAGTATTTTCCCAAATGAGCAAACGCTCGGTAAATGACCCAATGACCTAAAGTATACATTAAGCCCAGTATAACTTTTCTGTGGTGTGTTGTGTTCAGGGAAAGCCATCATTGAGAACATCACAGACGCCATCTACAGCAGCAGGAAGACTCTGTGTGTGATCAGCCGCCGATACCTGCAGAGCGAGTGGTGCTCACGGGAGATACAGCTGGCCAGGTACGGACGCTACAGTCTGTGGATCTGTCCTGGATCAATACTTTACACTGAGCCGACAGTAAAACATTCAGTAATAGTTAATACGCTCACATGTGTTTCTGTGTGCAGCTTTCGTTTGTTCGACGAGCACAAGGACGTGCTGATCCTGTTGTTTCTGGAGGAAATCTCGTCCAATCAGCTGAGTCCGTTCTACCGCATGAGGAAGCTGGTGAAGAGCCGCACGTATCTGAGCTGGACTCAGGCCCAGAGACATAAGGGTCTGTTCTGGGAGAAAGTTCGCAGAGCGTTAGAGTGTGGCTACGAACCAGGAGACAACCACAACCCGCTCACTGCTAACGCTTAGCTGCTAACAGGCTACAACCCGCCGTTTGAAACCAACTAATGCAGACTGTCATTTGTTTTTCCTTTGGCAAGACTTCACCCAAAGTGAAACACGTTCTGCTTTGGCAGCAATTGTAATAACAACATAAATACAAAATGTCTCTATTTACGTAGATTTGAGCATATTTTCTAAATGTTTGCATCTCTCAGTTTATCCTACCTCAGGGGCGGGGTAAGTTGAATCAAGTTTTGGGGTAAATTGAACCAAACAGATTGATAGGGCTGAAATTTACACCCTGGAAAATCTTATAGTTTCACCTGTTCAAAACTAAAAGATTGTCTGTAAATCTTATAGACAATCTTAAGATTTACAAACAATTAATCTTGTTGTCTGTAAATTTAAGTGTTTTACTAATTTTACATTGACCGTCTATAGGCCTGCAATTTGATAATGATATTTTCCAGAGGATAGCTCACTTTACCTCACTCTCTTGAGCAACTTTTACATCTTTGAAAAATATATTTTGTTTATCAGAGAGGAAATCTGCCCCGACTAAATGTATATGCTTTTTATCCCTTATAATTGAAGCAGATTAAGAGTGATCGGTGTCTTGATCAATGACAGGTCCAAATCACTGCTCTCGGGAAGCTGAACTCTCCCTCTGCTGCCCCCTATTGGTGGCGTGACATCACAACATTCTAAAGAGCCTATAGTTTAAAATCGAGGTGGAGGGAAACTGAAAATTCAAAACCTAATTTCTCAGTAATTCTTCAGTAAATTCACATGAAACAAAAACTGTCACGAAGTTAAAAACTCAAATCTTTTAGCACATATGAACTGTGGTTTAATTATTTCTCCATAAAGGCGTCCAACAGTGGGGACAATATCCAAAAACATGTGCGTGATGTTGGCCAGTAGAAAGGACTTTCAGCCATAATCTGACAGCTTTGTGAATCCAATCACGAACAAACAATGATCAGAGAAAACATTTGGACATTTTCTTTTGGGAAATTTCTTTCAAAAAATGTTTCTGTCTCATTATTTGTCCAACTGAAATAGATTTCCATAACGTGAACGCAACCTCTTGTGTGTATATGTATTTGATATCGCTCTGTATATGGAGTTAACGATTGTCTTTTTGCATCAATGGTTTCAAAGAAGCAACATTTAGATTCCCTGTGCTTTACCTGTCAACCACATAGCCATTGAACTGAAAATGACCAAGCTTGTTTTTTTGTTTTTTGTAACAATAGTTTTCTTGAACACACTAAAAGTTCATTTTAAGTTCACTATATCCCCCATTAAAAAAGTGGAATTATTTCCAGGTCAATACATCAAACCAGGGCAAAGGGGACCTCAGACGGTACGTGAAAACTTAGCAGGGGATAAATGTTTTCATGTAAAGAAATTAGATAAAACTTCAATATTTGAATGTCATGGTAAAAGCAATTTAAAGCATTTACAGTAAAGTACAGTACAGTTGAGTCGTGGGCTGAAATCCAGCTCCCTCAGCGGGTTGTGGGCCACATGTACCGTAAACAGGAAAATACTAATGAGAAAACATCAATAAATGAATGAAAACAATAATGACTTGTGATTTTAAAAAGTGCTGATTTGGTTCAAAGCCCGACAGGACTGTAGTCTGATAAATAATGACGGCTCACACTTGTATCGAGCTTCAAAAGCCTGTGGTCACAAGTACTTCTCTGTAATCATTATTAATCACTTCACACTAAACCACTATTGTAGCCACAGCCGCCCTGGGGAAGACAGACCATGATTGTTATGTCAGTGCCCTCTGCTGGACACGTGTGGAATTCCTCCCCTTTTTTAATAGGGGAGGAATTCCCCTATGCCCCCTGGTGGCCGGAGTGAGCATTCTGGTTATTTCTTTAAAAATTCATAACTCCGCACAGGAAAGGAGACATATGCCGATTCCGAAACTGTTAAATTATAGCATCTAACTACTAACACTAGCAACTAAGCCTTAACCTTTCATGGGGTTTATTAGCAGGCCAAACAAAAGCGTATGCCGCCACCTACTGTATTACATATTCAACAACAGTGTCCAAATAAAGACATTTAAGGAGAAAAAAGAAGAAAACTCCAAATGAGCCATTACATTTTCCTTCAGCCTTATTTTATCTCAACAGCTGTTTCATAAAGCTACAGTATGCAACTTAGCCATGTGGCTTAAGTTTCTACTAAATGAAAGCAAAAGCACAAACTGCCTTTATTTAAGTCATTTACTGATGCAGCTCTTTATAACACTGACATGTGACTGTGCTGTGATGACTCTAACATGTATTTCATCACTTTTATAAAGTTTGGCTTGTGCAGAATCTTTATATGTATGTATATATATATATATATATATATATATATATATATATATATATACACACAGTATATTATTTTTTATTAATGGTGCACCTGTCAATCAACAGTGGTTGCGCATAAGAATCACTCGAGGGTGGGGGCGAGGGGGCGGATATGCGGCGCGGTGGCTTATGGGATGGCACATGGCTCCTAATTGCCAGTGAGTTAGCATCAGAGGTCCCTATGCTAAAGTGGCTATGATACTGTAGTTAGCATTGAGGCTCCTTTTCCTAACTCCTTCCTAACTGACAGCCCAATTCGGACGCTTCTTATCATGGTGGACGCTGACGCACATCCGGTTTGGCGTAAGACCTCTTACCAATTTAAGGGTTTCGGAATCAGCCGTACTCATAATAAGCTCTAAGTGCTTGACAAATGTGCTCTACCCACCTCTGAGTAAAAGCACAGATACTTCCTTATTCCTTATTTTACTCAAGTAGAAGTGAAAAGTACCAAAAACACGAAGTACAATTTCTTTAAAAAGTTACTAGAGTATGTGTACTTGAGTAAATGTAACTAAGTACTACCTGCCTCTGCATAAAAGTATGTTGTAAAATAAGCCTGATGTGTGAAGTTTCCATTGTATTATGTTTCGTTGACGGTCAACCTAGAGGGTTTACATTTTATTTGGTCACATTTTGACTCTGATGGACGACTGTGACAGTAAAAATACCTATTTTTTCATATTTTGACTAAAACAGTTAATAAATATAGTGCCTTTAAGCTGTTAGTAATATTTAGATTAAAGGTGCGTTCAGACCGAACGTGCGTCCACGCTCTGGTTGGACGCCAAACATTGCCGCTTCACACTCGTGAGAAACGCCTGTTTGCGGCGCGTGAAGTTTTGCAAGCGTCATAATTAGGAGGCGTGTCATACAACTCAGGCCGAGCGCAAACCGCGATGATCAACTTGTCCTCCGTGCTGCAGGTCAGGGGCGCAACTACCCCCCTCCCCCTCCCACACACACACACAGGGCTCTTTGATGGTTGTTGTTTAAAAAAAAAAAAGTAAATAAATACCCTCTGAATTGACTTTATTTGAACGAAAATGTCACTATTTCACACAATATAACATCGACATTTCCCTCTATGGAGTTTGTTATCACAAAAAAACAATCACACGGCCCGATTAAAAGCACAAGACGGGAGAAAACAACGCAAGTGAAAGAGGCGTTTTGCTTCAACGCGATCTCCTCTATAACTGTGTTTATTATTTCATTAGGACTTTTATTTCTCAAACTTGTTGCCTTATGCTCACTTTGAGCTCCTCGTGGGGGGTGGAGATGACTGTCCCTCTGCCAATCCTCCACTCCTCTCTGCCCCACTCCAGCAGTGACTTTTGTTTCGCAAAATAAGCATTAGGGTGTCCCAAAAAAACTTTTTTTGGAAAATGCCAGTGCAGTCCCCCTAAAAAGTTTCACTATGACACTATGAAACTCCTCACAAAATTTCAGCTCATTTAGATAATATTTAGAGGTCCCCAAGGTCATTGAAGTTTTACCATTATGACATATAAGTGACACCATGAGCGTTTTTCAAAACAGTCTTGTATTATTGTCATTGTTAACGTTTATGTTTGACCTATCCTAGTTTACCTAGTTTTATTAACTTCTTAACCCCCATCTGAAACAAGCACATTTTCTCTAGTTTGGCTTTACCCACATCTTAAAGCTTCTTGAAAGACAAACGTCAAAACAGCGAAGCAAAGCAACAAAAGAGCAACAAAAAGTGACAAAGAAGCAACAAAAGAGGGACAAAAACGTGCTGGAAAAGCAACAATAACACGATAAAAAAGCACAAAAACACACACAAAAAGCAATGAAGAAAGCAACAAAAAGATGAGACAAAAACGCAAAAAGTCACAATCAGTTTTGTACTTCTTGGCTTTCAAATGAGGCATTACTCTGGTCTAGAGGCTGTAAGCTCCTGTCGAGAAGTTTTTAGATTTGGGTAAAACCAAACTGGAGAAAATGCGCTCGGTTAAGGCGGGAGGGTAAGAGGTTAACTATTGCTGGGTTGCAGGTTCTAGAATGTGATGATGTCACAGGACCTAGTGGGGGAGGAGCCAGTTTTTCCTATTAACAGCATTACACTTTCACAAGTCGTAGCTCAAAAGAAAATGTATGAATTACAAAAATTATCATTAATATCAGTCACTGGGTCCAAGGTCTCTCTGTACAAGACCACAAATGTCCTCAAAAACAAAATAATGTTTCCTCTATATAATAGTATAGGCCTTTAGAATGCTGTGATGTGACCTGAAACCCAGCAATTAAGGCGAGAATGGGCGAGACACGGCAGGTGAAAGTATTTATTTTTTACGCAGTGGTCGATGTGGAGATTTTTTATGTAGTTTCCTCCCTTTACTTCTTAGTTTTCATGTCAGAGTATAAAAATGACAAAACTTACCCCGTATGATGTTTATTTTTTGATGTTTGGAGATAACCCTGAAGTAGCAAGTCCGCGGCAATGAAAAGCCGTCTTTCACACGGGTACTCATTCATAAATATTGATAGATTTTACATCCATGTGTGCTGCAAAGGGTCCAGGTGATGATGCTATAATCCAAATATGGTATTTTTCCTTCTGGGAGCCGCAAAATACGGAAGAGCGGCGGAAGGGGCTGTGCATGCGCACTCAGTACAAGACGTTCAGGGCTTGTTTTCTCTGAATGAGAGAAGGCCCCACTCAGGCAGCGCCTGAGCCCTTATAGTCGCTCATACAGACTTCAAACTTTCCAGTCTTGGACTTAACAATATTTTGAAGGTTTTTTCAGAAGGATTTTTTAATATCTAATTCCAATCCTGATTTAGTCAGCTTTGAACCCCCAAAAAACAAAGCGGAATTTGAGTTTTTATAGATTTTTTTCACTTAGTTTATTGAAAAACTAGACAGTATACACAAAATCACCTCTGAAAAAAATCGTACTTACTAATATGTCAATAAAATAAAACCATACATTTTAATCTGGCTCAATCCATTATTTAGATTTTTGCCCAAAATGTAGGCCATTTTGGCCAACGATTGTGAGCTGCCCTATGGTAAAATTTGTATGACCTTGGGGGACCTCTAAATGTTGCCCAAATGAGCTGAAATTTGGTGTGTAGTATCATGGAGTCATATTGAAACTTTATGGGGGACTGCATTGCATTATTACAATTTTAATTTCACTGTATAGCCTGGGACACCCTAATAAGCATGCACAACTAAAGTGACGCCCCTCCCCCAAAGAGGAATTAAAAAAAAAAAAAACTTCACCACCGCGAACCCGTTCCTATCGTTCACTGTAAAGACTCGTTCAAAAGAGCCGGATCGTTCACGACCAACACATCACTATTGGCGCCCCTATGCAAGGCATATATTGCGTATGCCCTTTTTGCGCCACTGCTGCAGGTAACAGGTGACGCTTGTGCTCACTATTTGAGCCCAGTCCCTGATTGGTTAACAAGGTGTAAATGAACGCACGTGTAGATTGTGATTACTTGAGTGCATGAAGCAGTGGGCGGGGCATCGCTGCTCTGTACCGCGCTGTTCTCACTGGCTTTGACGCGCGTTTATCCTCATCTGCTCGCATTTGCAACGCTTCATACGCGCGGACATCTTTGCTTACATTTCGAAGCGCGTCGAAGCACGTCTACATAGGGTTAACAGGGAAGTTGGTGGCGTGTCAGCGTTTGGTCTGTACGCACCTTTACAGAAGCAGTGCTGTTTCCTCACAGGAGTCGGCCTCAGGATGGAGCCTCTGACCACTTCTCTTTTCCCACTTCTGTTGCTTCTGCCTCGAACTTGACTGTTTTACTCTTTAAAGAACTGCACCATAGACTTCAGTGACCACAATACAGTCAATTGTCATTTCATGAAGTTGACTTCCTTCCAACATCCTCAAAAGCGTCACTTCCTTTAGTGTATTTTTTAAAAACATTGAGTGAATCCGACGGGCCGACCTGACTGGCTTCACCAGAGACTTTACACCTGGGAAACAATGACATTTGGCAAATTGAAGATGACGCTTTTACAGATTTATCAGCTCTAAAGGATCTCTTCCTCTCTTCCAACAACACTGACTGACAACATGTTCAAGGGACTGGATAGCAAGCAAATAAAATAATAAATAGCAATTAAATCCATTTCAAAGGTCACTTTTAGGTCGTTGAAATAATCTGCAGGAACTATATCTCTTATAATAAAGTCTCTAACATAGAAAGCATAGCTGGTGTTCTACTGTGTCCATTGTTGAGAATATTAGATCTAACAGGTAACCGGATAACTTCATTTGTACACTAATCTGTACCTTAATACAGATTCTCTTGTAAACTTGAGCATTCACCAGACCTACTTCCTAATTTAAAATCCCTTTGACTGGGACATTTCTCATGAGACATTTCTCAAAACTGTGTTGGGTTTGACCGAATCAAAACTTGAGTTTAAAACGTCCAAGTGAGAGTCTTTATCTGGATGGCATTGGCAGGTTTTAAATAAGGGCCTTTTAGACAGTGCTTGCGATATTCCATCATTAAAATTGTTAAACTTATGATATAATGACATTAATTATACTCTGTTACAGTCCTGTGACAATCTGACAGATGTGGAGCTGTCACAAAATTCAAAGGCCTTACCGCCTTTGCTCTGCCTGATTCTGTCAGATCTCGGAAGCTAAGCTGGAAGGGCCTGGTTGGTACTTGGATGGGAGACTGTTTGGGAACATCAGGAAGCCTGAATTGAAATAATGAATTATGACTCCACTTTTTTTGCATTATACTGTATTGGCGTCAACGTCTATTTAGATTACACCAAACATAAATCAGACTGAAGATTCCCATGACATTGTACAGCGGAGGCCTGGAGTGTTCAAATACACCGGGGTCAGTGCGAGTTCTGCTTTGGTGGTCTGACCTTGTCGACATTTTCTGAACTTCCACTTCTCTCTTTCAATTCTGACCAAGTCTGACCACTCTATTGTTTTATTGTTCCATATCCTTAAACATTTCCCACATACAAATACAACCTCCGTCACTGTTTCAGGAGTGACTAGAGTCAGGATGCCTCCGAACAGCAGCGGTGAGTGGCTTCTGTTTTATACCAACACAAGTTTAGATTTAAATTCAATAGTTAAAGTAGAGAGTAGGTTCAGTTGTAACAGCACCAGATCAACCATTTAGAGCAAATACAGAAATTGCATTAACTGTTGAAATTGCATTAATTGCTTAATTTGCATAATCTAAATTGCATAAACTGGTAAAATGCATGAACTGGTTAAATTGCATAAACTGTTTAAATTGCATTAATCCTAAATGGCATAAACTGCTATGTTGCATACATTGTTTAAATTCCATAAAGTGGTTAATTTGCATAAATTGTTTATATTGCACAAACATTTTAAAATCCATAAACTGGTCAAACTTTTGAGATCGCTGAACTGCTGAAATTACAGAAGCCTCACAAATGGCTGAAAGACCTGGAGTCCCTGTATTCCTATTAAAATGCATGGGCCAGATTCCCCATACACACGAATCGGGATTTTTTTTTTCTGAAAACCCACAAGTTGCGGAAGCTGAACATGCACAAAATACAGAAATTGCAGATGCGGAAAAAAATCCTGAAAAGCATAAATTTGCAGAAGCCCCATTATAAGTCAATGGGAAACATTTGCGGTATTTGGCCAATTGCGGAAAAACTTAAATCTCAGAAGTCCCAAAAGTATTAGCTGGTTTCTCTTCAACATGCGGAACGTTTTGATGCTTAACTTGCAGAAATTGCAGAAACATTCCACAGTCAATCAGTAATGCAAAAATAACAACAAAATCCGCACAACTGAATGCTTAGCAGCTTTTGTATTAGCTTACCACAGTGTAGACCAGATAAGTGTCACATGATCAGTCTGTAGCCCCTCTCTCTGATCACACACACTTTTCAAGTCTGAAAGTCTTTGCTGCAGATTTTGAGTGCACTTTTTGCTCGCACTTGACTTTGTGTTTTAGGCTTTTAAATTAGTTAATATGGTCACCAGACTTATACAATATTAAATTATATTATATTACAGCTTCACAGAAAAAGTGTGGCGCATTTTCCTGTTTCAATTTTCATTCTAGCATGCTAATATAGTTAAACAAACACAATAAACAGGGGTGGGGCGGTTGTAACACATTAAATTACATTAAGGACAATGTCTTTTAACCATTTTAAAACACATCTAATGCATAATTAAATAATGTATAGCTTGCTTAGAGTGAGGAAAATAATTTAAAAAAAGAAAAAGTGGTTGTTTTGGTTAAAGGGATAGTTCAATATTTTTGACATAGGGCTTCATTTCCTAGTTATCCAGAGTGTTGTTGATTTCTAGATACATTTTTTTTTTGTAATTCATGCAGTCCTTATATTTGAAGAGCCTAGTGGCGCTAGGCTAGTGCTAGTGCACCTGAGGCAAATCACTTATGATGCCAGACTACCGATCTAAATGTCTGTGTCGATAGAGTAATTTTTGGAATATAACTGACTTTGCATCACATGAATTCACAAGGGACTATTTTCTCGCAGATCACTCCGCCGCTGCGTTAGCTTACAACCACAAAGCTGATTCTGCTCAAATATAAGTTATTTTAAATGCAAAATGGTTAAAATTATTCAATCAACACAGACATTTCTATCATTAGTCTGGTGTTATAAGTGATTTGCATCAGGTGCACTGTGGAGTGGGTCAGACTGTTTTTTAATGCAGGCTAACTGTTACCATAGAAATGTGTTAGCCTTGCACTATAGCGTCACTAAACTCTTCAAGTATAAGAACTGCATGAATAAAAAAATATATATACAGTATATCTCTAGAAATCAACAACACTCTGGATAACTAGGACATGAGGCCCTATGTCAAAAATACTGAATATCCCTTTAATATATCTTTGCTTTTTTTTAAATTTAATTTAATTTTTTAGTTCTTGTTAAGTTAAGTTCTTCTTCTAATGTTTGTTTTAATGGTACATGGTCTCAACTTATATAGAACTTTTTCCTCAAAGTGTTTAAATCTAGGAACCACTCACCCAGTCACTCCATTCTCTTTCATTTACCAATGTACGCATATCATATCAAGAAGACACAAAATACACACAGAGGCACATAATGTTAGGAATTTCTTTGTTTTTTGTGTCTTTGTTGTTTTTCTTTTACAATGCAATACAATAATGTGT
Source organism: Neogobius melanostomus (assembly GCA_007210695.1). NCBI lineage: Eukaryota > Metazoa > Chordata > Actinopteri > Gobiiformes > Gobiidae > Neogobius > Neogobius melanostomus. The sequence goes on along the minus strand of VHKM01000589.1, from coordinate 39,518 downwards.
GGCTTGAGCCACAAAACACCCTGGACCCACTGAGGACCTTGATTTCACTGTTTCTATAAAGGTTTAAAAAAAATCTACACTCATTTGAATTACGGCACTGTTTTTATTGTTGGCTTTGGGCAATAACACCACCATCGTGTGGGTTTTTTTAGTCACTGTCCACCCGAGTCCCTCCCATACTGCCTCAGCAGGTGGAGAAGTCCTATTGTGGAACACATGTATATTATATATATATGTTTTTTTTATTTTGTTTTTTTAATCCTATTTGTCCCTTGATGAAGGCTTGTGGGCTGAAACACATTGGGTTTAAGTCTGTTTTAGACATGCCATAAGTAATAAAGGCATTTTAATTATTTTTTGGGAGAGTTCCTTGTTTTTTTCCCTGCATTTTAAGTTCAGTATCACGATTGAGTTTACTTTGCCAAAAGTAGGAAATCTGTCTTTGGCTCAGGGTGGCAGGAGTAAGGGAAAAACAAATAATAATAAAAAGTGTTTTTCTTCAACAGGACCCAGTCTCAGGATGGTGTTTCACACTATTTCTCTTTTCTCATTTCTTTTTTTGCTACTTCTGCCTCGACCTTTGTTGTTTTACTCTTTGAAGAACTGCACCACGGACGCCCACGACAACAGTATAGTTTTTTGTGACAATAGAGAGTTAGAGATAATTCCACCCGACATTCCCAGAACTGCCACATACCTAGATTTGAGTGAAAACCAGCTCACAAAAATTAGTCAGAATGATTTGACCGGCTTTATTAGACTTCAGACTTTGAGTGTTCGAATAAATGTTATTTCTCAAATAGAAGTTGGAGCCTTTTCTGATTTATTGGCCTTAAATGAGCTTAATTTGGCGAGGAATAAACTCAGGAACCTAAGTGACAACATGTTTGACGGATTGTCCCATTTGTCAATTCTGGATTTAAGTCGGAACAAAATTAAATCCATTTCAAAGTTTGCATTTTATAATTTGGACAACCTGCAGGAACTGAACTTATGGAATAATAACTTGGTTGATATGAGCAACATCATCAATATCCTTCAAAACTGTCCATTGTTAATGATTTTAGACCTTGGAGAAAATAACTTAACTGCATTAGTATCAGATGATTTTCCTTTTCCGTCTCTAAACTTGACAACGCTGGATATCGGGGAAAATGGACTCAGGAAAGTCAGTGTTCAATCAAATATTTTTAACAAGTTAGAATCACTCGTTCTGTCAGCGAATGATCCTGACCTGGTCTGGGAAGTTTCTGACAAAGCTTTATTCAACAGTTTGAAAAGTTTGCACTTGGAGATGAATGGATTTGAATTTGAGACATACCAGTTAATATTTGAAAGTGTTAGTTCTGTAGAAACGCTTTATCTAAGGGGGACAGACAGTGACCTTTTCAACTATGGCCTCTTAGACTGGGCTTGTCATATTCCGTCTTTACACAGGTTAGATCTAAGTATGATGGGCATTAATTCAATCAGCGATAGCCTTTTTCAGGCATGCGCTAATATCGTAGACCTGAACCTTTCTGGCAACAGAATCAAAGATGTGAGCAAATCTTCAGTGAGCATCATGACAAAACTAACTCGACTTTACATGGAGATGAATGCGTTTTTCAATGTACCACAGGCTATAAAATACATATCCACTCTTAAAATTCTTTCATTAAACACGAACTTATCAAAATACTTGAATGTTCAGATTTTTCCAATTTGACATTGTTAACAGAACTTGATCTCGGTGATAATGAAATTTCTGTTCTACCCCCCTGTGTATTCACAGATCTTGTGAGCTTAAAAGATCTTAATATAGAAAATAATCAGATTTTACAACTCCAGGGCTTGAGCTTACCTTATTTGATTGTTTTAAGAGCACAGGGAAACAATGTTGGGAGACTTGAAGCTCACACTTTTAAAGGCCTGCCTTCTCTCACTGATTTATATTTAGAGGTAAAGAAAATCTTTGTAGACAGAGATGCATTTCATGGACTCAAAAAACTTAAAAATCTTACTCTTTCAGCGCCTTTTTTCCTTGACACTTTTAATGAGTTAGAAGTACTGGAAAGACTAGATTTGCACATGTATCTTGAAAACACGGACAGGCCCCAAATGACCAACTTCACTGGTTTTGTTCCATCACTGCAGGAGCTGTTCCTCAGAGCTGATGCGAGGTTAGTGGTACAATACCACAATTACTGCTAGATTTGGATAAATTAAAGATATTTTCATCCGACAAAGGCTTATGTCACACTTACACACACGATGCACTTATGTTTTCCCACACCCCTCACTTACAGGTTCTCCAAATTATCAACTGTGCAGAGTTTTATCCACCTCCCAACCTATTTCAACCAATGACAGAATTAATAATCATGGACTTGACAAACAATAATCTTAAATCATTGGACTTTTTGATTGAAGCAAACCTGACGAAACTAGAACAGCTGATCTTAAGAGATAACAAGTTAAAAATAATAAATGAAACAGTTTTTGAGAAACTTCCTTCACTAAAATACCTCAACTTAACAGGAAACCCATTTGTGTGTAACTGCTCAAACGCTGGGTTCATCGAGTGGGCGATCAGAAACAAACAAGTCCAAGTGGCCAATGCTTTTCAGTACAGATGCTCCTCTCCTTCGTCTGAAGAAGGAAACTTTCTGCTGGACTTCAACGTCCGGTGGTGTTGGGAGTTCACTGGTTCCTCTGCTTCATCTCCAGCTCTGCTCTGGTCCTTCTCACTCTTCTGTCATCGTTTATCTTTCACTTTCTGCGCTGGCAGCTCGTCTATGGCTACTACCTCCTCCAGGCATTTCTCTATGACAGTAAAAAGAGGAGACAGGGCTGTCCTCACATCTACGACGCATTTGTTTCCTACAACGTTCACGATGAAGACTGGGTTTATGGAGAGTTACTGCATGAACTGGAAGAACGACAGGGATGGAAGCTGTGCCTGCACCACCGCGACTTTATACCAGGTACAACAGGTTTTAAGACCTTCAGTAAAGTTTATATGTTCAATGGTATTTTTAGGTTTAAACAATGGTTCTTAATGTTTAGCAGTAACACTTGATTTAGCGGCTTCATTTGCTCTGTGTGGTGTCTGATTTTGAACTCCACTGACATAGACTGCATCCTTTTCCTTCTACTTCCTCTACAGAAAGCTCAAAGTATATTTTCCCACACCCTATAAATGTCCAATATCTGAATCTCTACAAATGTTGGAACCTTAAGTCCTGTATATTGTTTCTGTGGTGTGTTGTGTTCAGGGAAAGCCATCATTGAGAACATCACAGACGCCATCTACAGCAGCAGGAAGACTCTGTGTGTGATCAGCCGCCGATACCTGCAGAGTGAGTGGTGCTCACGGGAGATACAGCTGGCCAGGTACGGACGCTACAGTCTGTGGATCTGTCCTGGATCAATACTTTACACTGAGCCGACAGTAAAAGATTCAGTAATAGTTAATACACTCACTCATGTGTTTCTGTGTGCAGCTTCCGTTTGTTCGACGAGCACAAGGACGTGCTGATCCTGTTGTTTCTGGAGGAGATCTCGTCCAATCAGCTGAGTCCGTTCTACCGCATGAGGAAGCTGGTGAAGAGCCGCACCTATCTGAGCTGGACTCAGGCCCGGAGCCATAAGGGTCTGTTCTGGGAGAAAGTTCGCAGAGCGTTAGAGTGTGGCCACGAACCAGGAGACAACCACAACCCACTCATTGCTAACACTTAGCTGCTAACAGTCGACAACCTGCTCCCTGCCAACGTTTATTCTCGATACGTCTCTTTGGTTATGTTGATATGTTTCTGCTGTGCAATCAAACACATTTTAATTGATTTGAGATTAAATCAATGACCTGTCACAATTATGGAATGGGTTTTTAATGGACAGGTCTCAATCCGGTGGCAGTAACAAGTTATTGTTAAACAGCCACATCAAATCAATAACATCAGCAGCTTTTTACCATCTGAAGAACATTGCTAAGATCAGAGGAATAGTGTCAAAACCAGACTTAGAGAGACTCATCCATGCATTTGTCTCCAGCAGGTTAGACTACTGTAACGGCTGCTCACTGTTAGACAGCTGCAGTACATCCAGAACGCTGCTGCTCGAGTCCTGATAAGAACCAGGAAATACGACCATATTAGTCCAGTGCTCCGGTCTCTGCACTGGCTTCCTGTCACTCAGAGAATAGAATTTAAAACAGCTCTGCTTGTGTACAAGTCTTTGCATGGTTCAGCACCAAAGTACATGTTAGAGCCGTATGAACCATCTCGGGCCCTGAGAACTTCAGGGAGGGGTCTCCTGGTGGTTCCCAGAGTCAGGACTAAACATGGTGGCTCGAGGCTAAAGCTCAAATCTGGAACAGTCTTCATGAGGATGTGAGACAGGCCTCAACTCTGACAATGTTCAAATCCAGGCTGAAAACAGCTCTTTTTACCCGTGCATATGAAAACTGAAAGTATTTTATCTGCACTCTTGCTTTTTGACAGTAATGAATACATTTTTATGTTGATGTTTTATGGATTGAGTTTATCTGCTTGTAATTGTATGCAACTGTAAAGTTCTTTGAATTGCCTTGTGTATGAATTGTGTTCTACAAATAAACTTGCCCATTGTTTGGAGTTCAGACTTCTTAGGAATAAAATGAAGAATGTCTTGCAGTAGAGCTAATTGTACTGGAAAGCAAACACAAAATGCTGGAAATAAGCATTAAACCAATTTTTTTGTCAGCTGGTATAATACAGGACACATACTGTCTACTGTTCCTAGAACATTTTTGCCATTTGCAAATTTGTGGTGAAATAGCCTGAATCCATGTGCCGGCCATTGTTAAATGGTGAACTACAATTCTCTCGAGTTATTGAGATGCCAAAGGAGCCTGTCGACTTCATGACACTATGACGATCTGATAAGCGGCTCATTCAGAGAAGGAAGAGGAGGAAGTGAAAGCAATGAGTTCATACAGCATCAGGCGAGCATGAGCATTTATCAGTCTGTTTTCACTTTGGACCACGAATGTAGAGTTTTGTGTTGATTTACACTTTGAAGACATATCACACACAACCTCAGCACACCACATAAAACTTATGTATATGAAAACTCAAGACACCATTTTACTGTTTCTGACCATGATTCTGATATGGGCACTGCACTTCAGTCGTTCACTGCTGAGGCACTGATTGAAAGATACTTATCTTATATACAAATATTTAGCTTTAGTCTTCAGAGCTGTTGAATAAAACACATAAATGTACTAAGGGCGCTTAACTTTCTGCAAAGTCCCAATATTTAAACATTTCCCCAGTCTGAGGAAACACTGGAGACTAAATGTGGACTATCATTTTGAAGTGCAGAATCTGGAGAATTCAATCGCTGAGTCAGTTTTAACCTCCACAAAATGCAGCGGCTCGTAACAATAGCTAATGCTAACGATAACTAATCAATGCTGGGACAGAAACTATGATTGGATCATCTAAAGTCATGGAATAGGCCAAGTATTTGTTTTTATATGATAATAGACCAGACATTTTGAAAAATCAGCCAAAATATCGACCGAGCATATCGGCATTGGCCTTAAAAAAAACTCCTCTAGTAAAATTTGTTTTTTTAATGAAAGCAGTAAGTAGTTGAGAAGTTTGTAGAGTACTTTCTCACGTGAATTTATTTGTTTACAGCGTATTTGTGAGTTTTTTAAGAATGTGTCACTTTACTACAACACAAAAGCACTTGATCACATTGCACTCGTAATCTTTACCAGAGCACATGAAGGCAGCATTAGTGCGTATCTTAATCTTTAGTGCAACTTCTCATTTTTTGAACGTTAGGGCAGAGATCACAGTTTCCTGCTTGTTATTTTGACCTGATCTCACATTAAACAAATTGAAGACACTTCCTCTTGGTCGTGATGTCGTTCAGAAGCAGAGGTGAGTAGTGTCTTCAAAAGTCTACTTCTGTTACATTTCGTATATAGACAGGACATATTCTGGTGATAATCATTTACCAAACAAGACTTAACCTGGATTAAAAACCCTCTGATGCTGAACTGTTGCTGTTTAGTCCTCAAGGGCGGCAGATCTGTTCTTGTTGGTTTTTCTGTCAGTGCACTGAAAATCATTGCATTGTCTTCACTTCAGATGAATAAAAAAAAATGGTTTCTGACATTTTCTTTCTTTAACTTTGTACACTAAATGCCTTTAATGTCTGGAATTTTAGAGTTTGTTAATTTTAAGTAGAGATCCTTCAATTTAAGCTTTCGTAATGCATATAAGATACATGTTTCAAATCCAACATTTCTCCAAGTGCCTGAAACACTGGCACTTGTGCAAAGTTGGCATCTACAGTCGATTGTAGTTACGTTCACTGGTCAGAATTATATTTAGTTTTTTGAATGTTTCACATATGGCCATTTTCTCATGTTGGTTGTGAAGTAATTGTGCCGACCTTTTCGTATGTTCAGTTCAATACTTTCCTTTACACGAACCTGCCGATTTTAGCCCAAAGTAAAGCCCCACTTTCTACAAATGCCAGTGTTGTTTATAATATATGACCTAATTGGGTGCTCTGTTTGGAAATTTGGAAGTAATTAAGTGTATTTCACATTTTTAGAGTATTTTTTATGTTATGTATTTTCTGATTTGTGGAATAATATTTCTCAAGTAAATCAAAGGCTCTATGCTGGAGGGTTGGATTTGGCTTTCAGAGGGAGTAGTCAGTAGCATCTGTCCATCTATGTATCTGAATGGTCATTTTTGTGGAGAGCTTTGTACCGTAATTTCTGTACTGTAAGCCGCTACTTTTTTCCCACGCTATGAACCGACTTGTATAACAATGTGCCTAATTTATAGATTTTTACGGTCATACTGAATATTGTGACATGTTTTCAATAATTATGCCCCTGAGTCAAATCAAACATTAAAGGATTGTATCAGGCTATTTTAGCCATTCCAAAGTAAAGTATAGGCATGTATATGATATATTGTACCTCTACCACTATGGAGCAGTAATTTTTGTAATAAATATAAGTATTTTCTGGAGGTATTTTTCCAACGCAGAAGACAAAATCCTTGATTCAGTTAACTCCGCCCCCTCTCTTTGCTCATTTAGCAGTAGTAGAACTATAAATACCACAGCAAAAAGTGAAGTTACTTCATGATGCAGTTATAAGGAGTTGACATTTGCAACACAGCTTCATAAATGGCTCACACACACGCTAACATGCATTTTGATTCCACTCCACTACGCTTGAAAGATAAAAATTACTTTTCAAACTACATTTGGGCGATGGTGCGCAGATGTAGGCGGTGTCTTATGAAGTCGTGGGTTCGAATCTGCTCCTGAAGGTGCATGCCGTCGTTGTTCCTTGGCAAGCACTTCACCAAGCTTGCTCAGTTCTGCGTACATTTTATAAATGGTGATATCCTTCTTAAGCTTTATGTAACTAGTGAAACGCTATATAATTGAACATTACATTTCTATAAAAGCTCCACAGTAAATAAAGAAAATTGTTAGATATTTTCCAAATGCCTTGCGATGAACACTCCAGAACAGAAGGTGGCAGTGTGCAGATGTGCTGTCAATGCCTCACGACGAGGAAGCTTTGATCAGACGCAATGTCTTGTTTTTGAATAAAAAAAGTGTAATTTAACTAACACTTAACACAACTTTTACCTCTCCGAGTAATATCTGACCAGTCTCTGTACATTTACTCAACTCATTTGGAAATAACTGTAAACTAAAACATGATCTTTGTTTGTCTCTAACAGGAGCCAGTGTCAGAATGAAGCCTCTTTTCTCACTTCTGTTTTTGCTGCATCTGCCTCAACCTTCTCTGTTTTACTCTTTAAAGAACTGCTCCACATATTCTTATGATCAAAGCAAATTTTTCTGCTCAAACGGTCATCTCACTCATATTCCCAAGAAATACCCAAAACAGCGACTTCTCTATGCATAACTTCCTATGGTATACACAGAATAAGGCAGACAGATTTATGTGGATTCACTAGACTAAAGGATTTAGATCTGGGTCACAATAACATCTCAAACATTGAAGACGGAGCTTTTTCGGATCTATCGGCTTTGACTTCACTCACAATGTCTTTCAACCAACTCACAAACCTGACACAGCACATGTTCAAGGGACTCTTCAACGTGTCTAGGCTGGATTTAAGCCAGAACAAAATCGGTTCTATTTCAAAGTTTGCATTTGAGCCTTTAAATGAACTGTGCACACTGATTTTGTCAAATAACCACTTGGTTCAAAGTAGTGACATTGCAAACATAGTTTCACACTGCCCATTGTTAGAGAACTTATATCTGGATAATAACAAACTGACTTCCCTCCAATCGTATGGGTTGTCACTTCCTTTATTAAAAGTATTACATCTCGCAGGAAACAATCTGTCTTTGTTTGAAGCTGAGAATTTACCATTTGTTTTGCTGAACCTCACGAAGCTGGATCTACGCTCAAACCCTTTGAGGAAGATCAGCGTTCACTCAGATGTGTTTCCTCGTTTACAGTCACTTGAGTTGTCTTTCATGTCAGAGTCTGTCATTGAATGGGACGTCCCAGACAAAGTCTTTTTCCAAAGTCTGATCATTTTAGACTTAGATTTACCAATATGACAATTGAAACGTATCAGTCACTTTTCCAGATTGTAGATTCAGTGAAGAGTCTTGATCTTCGAGGCATCGGCAGGTTCTTTGACAAAGGTCTGTTGGACTTTGCTTGTGGAATCCCATCGTTACGAATGTTATATTTGCAATATAATGACATAACAGTTTTAAACAATTCTCTTTTACAATCCTGCGCCAATCTGACTGAACTGGACCTTTCACAAAATTCAATGACTGATTTAGCAGAGTCTTCGCTCCAAATGTTGACTCGTCTAACTCGTTTAACACTTGAGGAAAATAAATTATCCAGAATCCCAGTGGCGATTAGAAACATGACAAACATGAAATTTCTTCATTTTGATTTTAACAAAATCAAAGACCTCGGGTGTTCTGATTTTCTAAATCTATTTTCATTAATGGAACTGACTGTTTATGACAACAAAATTTCCAAACTCAGAAGCTGTGTTTTCAGAAATCTAAGAAATTTAAATCTTCTGAATGTTGGAAAAAATCTTCTTCTTAAATTAGATAATAGTTTTGACATTGCTCTACCCAGTTTGCATTATTTACATCTTACCGACAATAACATTGCATGGCTCCACAAAGGCACATTTGTGAATGTGTCCTCTCTCTCATATTTGAATTTAAAATCATCAGCAGTGACTTCAGTAGACCGTGGTGCCTTTGAGGGACTGCATAATCTGAAGGACCTTTATGTTTCAACAAACATGCTTGAGGAAAACGTATTTGATGACCTACCACTCCTAGAAAACCTTAATATTATCCTTTATTATCCAATAAACTATCAACTTTACACCAGTGAGTCTGTTTTTATTTGCCTTCTCTGCAAAACCTAGAGATCACAGTTACAAATGAGGCATGTCATCCTATAATAAAAGATGTTTTTAAGGGTTTGGAGAATTTAAGAAGATTAAAATTACATAAATTCTTATGTTTTACTCCTGACCAAGACACATTCCGCTACACACCGCACTTAATAAAACTTCAAATTGAAAATAATTTGAGTTTGAGCCAGTTCCTGAGCTTTTTCTTCCATTAACAGAGTTAGAAATCCTACGCTTGTTCGAGAACAAAATGAAATCTCTAAACTTTATCTTTGAAGCAAATCTGACAAAATTGAAAATATTAGAATTAGATAACAATGAGTTGACAGTTATAAATGAGACAGTTTTGAGAAACTCCCTTCACTAAAATACCTTGATTTATCAGGAAACCCATTTGTGTGTGACTGCTCAAACGCTGGGTTTATTGAGTGGACGATCAGAACAAACAAGTCCAAGTGGCAATGCTTTTCAGTACAGATGCTCCTCTCCTTCGTCTGAAGAAGGGAACTTTCTGCTGGACTTCAACGTCCGGTCGTGTTGGGAGTTCACTGGCTTCCTCTGCTTCATCTCCAGCTCTGCTCTGGTCCTTCTCACTCTTCTGTCATCGTTTATCTTTCACTTTCTGCGCTGGCAGCTGGTCTATGGCTACTACCTCTTCCAGGCATTTCTCTACAACAGTAAAAAGAGGAGACAGGGCTGTCCTCACATCTACGACGCATTTGTTTCCTACAACGTTCACGATGAAGACTGGGTTTACGGAGAGTTACTGCATGAACTGGAAGAACGACAGGGATGGAAGCTGTGCCTGCACCACCGCGACTTTATACCAGGTACGACAGGTTTTACACCACAAGGACATAGACACAGAGGGGGGCAGGCAATTTTAAGACCCTGAGTAAATGTTTAATGGTATTTCCAGATGTAAAATAAATGTCTTAATGTGGTAAGGTGAGGGTTAACTTTGTTTTTCCTTAAGCTTTGAACGCCACAATGCCACCCCAGGAATTTCACAAAGTAGGCAAAGTACAAGGCACACATGGTTCATTACTGTATGATATAAAATGACAGGCATACATTTAAAAAAAGCATCGCACACTCAAGTAGCCGATGTCCAATTTTTAAAGATGATGATAACGTTTCGGCATTAGCCTTCATCAGATCACTCTTTTTTCATCTTTGAACCACAGTGTATACTATATACACACTATATATATGTATTTCAACCTGAAGAGACTCAGAGACAGAATGCGTTAGGAAAGTTTTACTGAACGTGAATCATGATTTGGGCTCAGACCCCGGTGGAAGATTGCAGTGATGATATGGAACACATGGCATTGATGGACGATAGCCAGAATTTTCCCCCGGAGCCTGGACACTGGTGGTGGTAGGACGAGACCCAGGGCGGCCAGTTGACGACGACGAGCAGAGCCGAGGAGAGGCCAGGTGGAGGAGGGGCAGAGGAGGGTCGCAGCACGGCTGGGAAACGGCCAAGTGATTGATGGGGAGCTTAAGAAGGGGATCCTGGGCGATGAGTGGCTGAGCAGCATGAGCAGCTGCGATGATGGCTGACGTGAAGGTGCGGCTTGAGTTGGGGCCGTGATTATGATTGGTAAAGGCTGCCATTGATTAGGCGATGAATGAAGGCTGCAGGAACGTCTTCCAGGTTGAATTTGCGCTGAAGCTTCATATATACATTGTGGTTCAAAGATGAAAAAAGAATTATCTGATGAAGGCTATTGCCGAAACGTTATCATCATCATTAAAAATTGGACATCGGCTACTTGAGTGTGATACTACTACTACTTCTGGTGTGCGTTGCTTCTCTTTTCTTATAAATGACAGGCAGGCATGTTCATATTACAAAAGGTTACTTTATTTTACTATTTTACTCCATGTTAAAGTTTGTTGATTTACATCAAGTGGGCATAATTTCACAATTCATTGTACTTGCTCCACGGTATGAGCAACAAGATAAGACAAGACAAGACAGCAGCTGTCAGCGCCAATACGAAGGGCTGCAAATGGAACGAGGGAAGCCTAGGCTTTCCACATAGCTACGGACGGACAACGCGATGCAACCAGCGCACAGGCATGAGCGGCACCGACATGCTGCGCAGCCATGATGTGCGCTTGAACCGGATCGCACGGAGACCGGGGAGGAAGTGAGAGGTCAGAGGGCGACGCACTATTTATAGGGCGACGCGATGGCACATAGCCAATAATAAAACAGAAGCATCTAAGTAGCAGAGCCTGCCTGCAGGTGATACTGCCACATAAGGTTCAGCTGTAACACTTGATTTAACAGCTTCATTTGCTCTGGCATCCTTTTCCTACTACTTCCTCTACAGAAAGCATCACAGTATGTTTTCCCACACACTATAAATGTCCAATGACTGAATGAATCTCTACAAATGTTGGAACCTTAAGTCCTGTATATTTGTTTCTGTGGTGTGTTGTGTTCAGGGAAAGCCATCATTGAGAACATCACAGACGCCATCTACAGCAGCAGGAAGACTCTGTGTGTGATCAGCCGCCGATACCTGCAGAGGAGTGGTGCTCACGGGAGATACAGCTGGCCAGGTACGGACGCTACAGTCTGTGGATCTGTCCTGGATCAATACTTTACACTGAACCGACAGTAAAACATTCAGTAATGATTAATACACTCACATGTGTTTCTGTGTGCAGCTTCCGTTTGTTCGACGAGCACAAGGACGTGCTGATCCTGTTGTTTCTGGAGGAATCTCGACCAATCAGCTGAGTCCGTTCTACCGCATGAGGAAGCTGGTGAAGAGCCGCACGTATCTGAGCTGGACTCAGGCCCGGAGACATAAGGGTCTGTTCTGGGAGAAAGTTCGGAGAGCGTTAGAGTGTGGCCACGAACCAGGAGACAACCACAACCCACTCACTGCTAACGCTTAGCTGCAAATAGTCGACAACCCACTGACAAATGTTTAACAGTATATGGTTAACTGGTGAGATCAAGCCCCGTGAGGCATCAAACTGTTTATCCAAACTGCGCAACACACAAACCTATTCTTCATGATGCTCCATTTACTCCACCTGTGGACAAGACTGTTTCAATCCGTCTTCAGAAGTATGACAATTGTGGGGTGAAGTGTCACTTATCAGCTGTTTTTCCCAAGGCCTGCAGGACATGGACGGATTGCAGATTTCGGCTGAAACTTGTAAATGTAAAAGTATTTAACATCTCTAATCCTGGTGTCTGATTAAATGAACCTCTAAAGTTATTCCTAACATCTGCCTATGAACATTCTTGGAAACAGGTTCACATTTGGGCTAACTCTGAGCTGTTTGTTTGTGTCATGATGTAGCTGTTTGTGACTAATAGCAGCTAAAGCAGGAGAAGCTAACGCCAGAAAACACTTTACACTCCGCAGACGTCTTTTATCCACAAAGTACATTCTTTACAAAGCCTCATAAAACATGTCCCTCATGATTGAAATAAGTCCATCTGTCATTCTTTAAAGCTTCAGTTTCCTCTTGTAGCTTCACTGTGAGAGCAGCCAATGCTAATGCTAATGCTGCTCTCACAGACAAAGAGCAGGAGCATCAGGAGGAGGAGCTTGTTTCTAATTTGTGTGGAGGCAGCCAATGGGCATCCAGCAGGTGGGTGTCACACCCCGTCCTCTGCTTTGATGCTGAGCCTCCGAGCTGTTTATAGTCGGCCAATCAGAGGCTGTATTCTAATAAGGGAGCGTCACTGGAGATTCACATCAAGCTTCTGGCAGCTCTGAGGGACAGGGGAGACCACAATGAAACACCTGATTAACAACTGACTTTCTCACTAAATTCAACACACTCTAGTCAATTTATTATGACATGCAATACCTAACTTTGCAAACAGAATTTATTTCATTGTGATTTTCATTTGTAATTTTGGAGAATTTTCTTCTTGTAGTCAATGATGAGCCGTCACTGTGTAAGCAATTGCAACGTTATAAGATTGTCTTATCTCTGCTCCTTTTCATTCACTGTTTAATATTGTATATATTTCACTCATGTATATATTTTAAATGGTCACTTTTTGAATTAAATAAATAAATAAATTAAAACATTAAAAATGAATGAATGAACCTGATTTAAGGAACATTTCTTGGATATACCATATTACAGTCGTAACACATTTGCCAATATAAGTGAAAATAATTTAGTGAAACGCCCTTCATGATTCAGAGAATTATAAACCTCTATTCTGAGATAAAGTTATGTGAAAAAGAGCATCAGCCCCGTCCTCTTTCTAGACAGTCGGTTCAAATGGAAAAAGTTTAAAATATCTGCAGGTTGTCGGACTCTACAATAAGAATATAAATAAAGGACTGTCTGAGGAACACACAGCAGGAGGCAGCACCTCGTCTAACGTAGTTGCGTCTAGTCAGCAACTTGTAAATAAAGATGCAGAATTTCCTCTTTTGATTAGTTATAATTCCCCATAGCCAATTCATTTCCCATTTTGCAAGAAATCCTCCAACAGAAGCCTCATTGTGAGCGAATCCAGACGCCATTTAAGGTACATTTCTGAAATCAATTGTATTTGTGATAATTACTCAGACCTTGTTTTTAAGATGACGACTCACTGGGTTAGGCTTTTACAGTATGAGCTTTGTGTGCAAACTGTAAAACTGATCTCTGTACACAAAACTATATATTTTTGTTTGTTTGTTGAAGGAATCTCTTTAATATGCTACCAAACATGAATTTCCAAACATTGTCTTCAGTTATGAATTTGAACATGAGCTAATTTTAAAGATTGTGTGAGGGATTCTGTTATAGACTTTTCACTGAAGGACTTTAATACATGTTTTAGACCAGCAGTTTTCTGTTTCTCTTTTTGTGGCTTTTTGTTGTGTTTTGACACTTTTTTCAAGAAGCTTTTAGATTTGGGTAAAGCCAAACTGGAGAAAATGCGCTCCATTGCTGAGTTATTTTGACCGTGATTTCATCTTTATATTGTATTCAGTGCTTAACTTTCGAATCATTTTGACCCGAAAGCCACAGAAGCCACAGCCCATCGAAATAACCGAAAGCCACAGGAGATTTTTGTAAAGAGAAGCAGAAAACAATATGACTGTATGGTGATTTTTAAGGCTCTTTTTTGGAGTGTGGACATTTTTTGACATTAGGGTCTTGAAAGGGTGCAAAATTAAAGGATCACACAAGGGTAGACACTACAGGCAAAACCCTTCATTATTATTTGATTATTATTATTTACCTCAATTTCAGGTTTTGGACCACATTGATTATTTGAGGAATTAAAACTGCACTTTTATCACATTGGTGCGACAATATCACCAGTTAAATACCTTCTACAAGGCAAGGTGAGTTTATTTGTAGAGCACAATTCATATACAAGGCAATTCAAAGTGCTTCACAGTTGCATCGAATGACAAGAAAACAGATCAAATCAATAAAACATCAACATAAAAGTTAATTAATGACAGTGAAAATCAAGAGTGCAGCAACATACATTCAGTTGTCATATTCTCGGGTAAAAAGGAACTGTTTTCAGGATTTGAACTTTGTCAGAGTTGAGGCCTTTCTCACATCCTCATGAAGACTGTGCCGGATTTTAGCTGCATGAAACTAAAACACAGCCTCAACATGTTTAGTCCTCACTCTGGGAGAACTAAACACTCTGGGGATCTCTGGGGACTCAGGAGACAGCTCCCTAAAGTTCTCAAGGCCTGTGATTAATATGTCTCTAAAATGTCAGATTAAAACTAAACAAGATATCAAAAATTGCATCTAAAAAAAGTGTTTGCAACTAATTTGTCAGCCAAATCAAAACATTAATTTAAATATGACTCAGTCCTTTATTCAGATTCTGTCACCGGAAATTTGTGGCATTTTCAGAAATAAAAAGCCTTATTTCTATATGAAATTTTTTCCCCTCATATTTTTGCGTCGCAGCTCGTCATCTTTGGGTCATGATGGGTTCCCCTGCCAAACCAGTTTAGAACCACTGTTTTAAATCAGATTGTTTCCTGTTTTCTTGAAAATTACTGTATGCACCATCAGTGGACAAATAAACAATGAGAAGAGCCAAAATGTATTCTGAAACAAGATGGCGGATATGGATTCAACTTTGGTTTGCGAAAGAGCTCTCGGATAGTCCCACAGCACTCCTGGCAAAATATACTGTGGACTGATGAACACAAAGTTGAATAGTTTGGGAGGAACACACAATGTCATGTGTGGAGGAACAAATGGAACAGCACACCAACATCAAAACCCTCTCCTCACTGTGAAGTCTGGAGCAGGAGCATCATGGTGTGGGGCTGTTTTGTTGCCTCAGGGCCTGGACAACCTGATATCATCAATGGAAGAATGGATTCACAAGTTTATCAAGATATTTAGCAGAAAGACCCGAGACATTCACAACAGCGTGGCATAAGTATAGTGAACCCTTGTATTAAATAGTTGCTGATTCTTCTTTTGCAGCAAGAACTGCTTTTCTGCAGTTGCAGATTTGATGCTCACAACGGTCAGATGAATCTTGAACCAAAACTCTTTACAAAACTGCTGCAGTTCAGTGAGATTCATGATGGTACTTATACATTTTCCTCCCACTGTATGAGTCCTTTGTGTGTTCAATAACATGCACTGTACTGACCAAATAAACAGCCAAATGAACAAAATGTGTATTTGTAACGTGTAGTTTTATAACTGAAGCAGTGCTGTCTCTCACAGGAGCCGGTCTCAGGATGGAGCCTTGGACCAGTTCTCTTTTCTCACTTCTGTTTTTGCTGCTTCTGCCTCGACCTTTACTGTTTTACTCTTTAAAGAACTGCACCATCGACTTCTACGACCAAAATAACATTGTTTGTGACTTTAATAGCTTAACATCAATTCCTGCTGGGATTCCCAAAAGTGCAACTTCACTGAGCTTCTTTTACAATAAGATCGAGAGAATCCGACAGACGGACCTGACTGGCTTCACCAGGCTGACGTTTTTACATTTAGGATTCAACCGTATTTCACACATCGACGATGGAGCTTTTACAGATTTATCAGCTGTAACTGATCTCATGTTGGGCTTCAACAAACTCACAGCCCTGAAAGACGAAACATTTAAGGGACTGAACAACTTGACCACATTGTATGTAAACGGAAACCAAATTATTTCTATTTCAAAGTTTGCATTTGAGCCTTTGAAAGAATTGCAGATTTTGTATATGGATCAAACAACTTGTTCCAAATGAGTGATATTGTTAACATTGTTTTACACTGTCCAGATCTGAAAAATATAAGTCTATATTCTAATAATCTAACTTTGTTTGAATCAGACCTTTTCCCAGTCCCCTTGTGGAATCTTATGAAGCTGGATCTAGATTCTAACCCGCTAAAGAAGTTTAGCGTTCACCCAAACGTGTTTCCTAACTTAGAAACACTGGAATTATCAGGGAAAGGACCTGATTTTGACTATAATGTTTCTGCCGGAGCCCTGACAAGTGTGAGCAGTTTGACCTTAGATAAAACTAAACTACCCCTTCCAACATATAAATTAATCTTTCAAAGTGTTGACTCAGTTGAGAATTTGTATCTATTATCCTCTCATTCAGAGTCTGACAAAGGCCTGTTAGAAATGGCTTGTGAAATTCCAACTTTGCAAAAGTTAGATTCAGTTGACTATTCCATTCCTATTCTAAATGAAAGTATTCTTCAGTCGTGTACGAATCTCACTGAACTACACCTGCAATATAATTCAATGAGCGACTTGACTGAGTCGTCCCTTCAAATGCTGACTCGACTAACTCGATTAACAATTAATCAAAATCAATTATCCAGAATCCCACTGACGATCAGGAACATGTCCACTCTCACATTTCTCTCGTTTGAAGACAACCTCATCACAGAACTTCACTGTTTAGATTTTACAAATTTACCATCATTGACAGAACTCAACCTCAAGTCCAATAAAATTTCCAAACTAGAAACGTGTGTGTTTCAGGATCTCAGGAATTTAAAAGTTCTTGAAATACAAAATAATTTTCTGACTGCTTTAAGTGAAACCTTTGGCTCCACTTTGAAACATCTAGTTACTTTGAATGCTGATGGAAATAACTTTAGATGGTTTCAAAGAGGAACCTTTCAAAACCTACCAGCTCTTCGTGAATTAAATGTGAAATCAGTCAGAGAAATTATTGTAGATAATGGTGCATTTATGGGACTTAAAGAATTAAAAAGCCTGACCTATTCCCCGTATCACTACAACATAGGGTCTTTTACAAGTTTGCAGCAACTTGAAAAACTTAATATTTTCCTTACTTATGCACACATAAATGAACCAACAAATAAAGAACTTTCAGTGAATCTGCCTTCACTGCAGCAGTTATCTGTGGTCATTGATAAATCTGCTTCTTTTCATGGACACGGAGTCTTTTGAAAGGTTTGATCAATTTAAAAACATTGATATTTGAAAATTACTGCTGCGTTGACTATGATGAAGACAAATTTATTTACGTTCCTCAATTAATAAATTTCCATTTGATGAACTGTGACAAGTTCAGTCATGGACCACGACTATTTTTACCACTGACAGACCTAAAAGTTCTGGACTTGACAAACAGTCATGTAGAATCTTTGGATTTTTGGTTGAAGCAAATCTGACGAAACTGGAAATGTTGATCTTAAAGAACAACGTTTTAACAGTTATAAATGAGACCATCTTTAAGGCGCTTCCTTCACTAAAATACTTGATTTATCAGGAAACCCATTTGTGTGTAACTGCTCAACACTGGTTTATTGAGTGGACGATCAGGAACAAACAAGTCCAAGTGGCCAATGCTTTTCAGTACAGATGCTCCTCTCCTTCGTCTGAAGAAGGAAACTTTCTGCTGGACTTCAATGTCCGGTTGTGTTGGGAGTTCACTGGTTTCCTCTACTTCATCTCCAGCTCTGCTCTGGTCCTTCTCACTCTTCTGTCATCGTTTATCTTTCACTTTCTGCGCTGGCAGCTGGTCTATGGCTACTACCTCCTCCTGGCATTTCTCTATGACAGTAAAAGAGGAGACAGGACTGTCCTCACATCTACGACACATTTGTTTCCTACAACGTCACGATGAAGACTGGGTTTATGGAGAGTTACTGCATGAACTGGAAGAACGACAGGGATGGAAGCTGTGCCTGCACCACCGCGACTTCATACCAGGTACAACAGGTTTTAAGACCGTTCAGTAAATGTTGATACGTTCAATTGTATTTTCAAGTTTAAGAAATGGTTCTTAAGGTTTAGCTGTAACACTAAATTTAAAGGCTGCATTTGCTCTGTGTTTTGACTGATTATGAACTCCACTGACATAAACTGCATCCTTTTCCTTCTACTTCCTCTACAGAAAGCTCAAAGTATATTTTCCACACCCTATAAATGTCCAATAACTGAATAAATCTCTACAAATGTTGGAACGTTAAGTGGAGTATAATTTTTCTGTGGTGTGTTGTGTTCAGGGAAATCCATCTTTGAGAACATCACAGACGCCATCTACAGCAGCAGGAAGACTCTGTGTGTGATCAGCCGCCGATACCTGCAGAGCGAGTGGTGCTCACGGGAGATACAGCTGGCCAGGTACGGACGCTACAGTCTGTGGATCTGTCCTGGATCAATACTTTACACTGAACCAACAGTAAAACATTCAGTAATGATTAATACACTCACTCATGTGTTTCTGTGTGCAGCTTCCGTTTGTTCGACGAGCACAAGGACGTGTTGATCCTGTTGTTTCTGGAGGAGATCTCGTCCAATCAGCTGAGTCCGTTCTATCGCATGAGGAAGCTGGTGAAGAGCCGCACGTATCTGAGCTGGACTCAGGCCCGGAGCCATAAGGGTCTGTTCTGGGAGAAAGTTCGGAGAGCGTTAGAGTGTGGCCACGAACCAGGAGACAACCACAACCCGCTCACTGCTAACGCTTAGCTGCTAACAGTCGACAACCCACTGACAAATGTTTAACAGTATTGTTAACTGGTGGTGAGATCATATGGAGGATTGAAAGTGCCACAATTAAATAAATAATACACCATTAATAATTAAATAAATGTGTCATTAATTAATTAAATGTTTAATTAATTAATTAAATATGGAATTAAATAAATAAATACACCATTAAATATTTAAATAAATGTGTCATTGATTAAATAAATGTGTCATTAATTAAATAAATGTGTCATTAATTAAATATATGTGTCATTAATTAAATAAATTACCAATGATTATGTGTAAAAATATATATATAATTATTTATCTATTTAATTAATTATTTCATGGTCCTGTGTTGCAGTGTTTCATGAATTAATTTTATCTGTCAAACTCGCCCATCAAAAGTTGTGGGCGGGGCTAAAGCCTGAGTAACTCAAATCTTGTCTAATCCATTGCTTTGGCCTGAAGTGTTTGGAAACATGACGGCTACGCTGAGGGGAATGAATGTGCTTTCGATAAACTCTATCAAAAAAGACACATTGTTAGTTTTCCCAAGAAAAATATTAATTAAATAAAGTAAGTTTCCAAATATACTGTGGCTCCTGCTGGCCTAAAATATATATGTGGTAACATTTGTACTTTTCAGCAAGTGTCTGTAACTTGTAACAGACTGATGCTGCCTTACACGCCACATTCTTCCCTCTCAGGGCGGGACAGGCACCACAGCCTCCGCTCTGAGCCCCGGGCCTGAGCGGAGTGTGGGCTGGAGACAGGCAGAGGTATACCCGCTCACGGTGCGCTCAGGGCGGGGACAGGCGGCTGTAGACTCCGCTCTGAGCCCCGGGCCTGAGGGGGGCTGCCGAGGTGCGCTGCGCTCAGAGCGGGGACAGACAGTCTCGGACCCGGGATCAGAGCACAGCGGCGCGGGGAGACAGCGCGCGGAGCAGCAAGGCACTGAACCCCGTGTGTCATGACAATAGCGACGTATCGAAAGTTTGGAAAGAAACAGCGCAAATAAACAGAGCGTTCACAGCAGCAAAGCACAAACGTATAACTGACACGTTTATAACAATGGACTGTTTTAATTGACGACACTCTTTAGTGAACGCGCAAAACGGAGGGGAAAGGCGAAGCGGAGGGCTAAGGGGTAGAATTGAGATTGGGCCATGTTTCCCTGCTTACTTCGAAGCAGAGTCAACAGACCGGAGAACTGTCATTACACACGTGGTCTAGCTCCACGGCGCAAAAAGAGTGTTTTCAGAGCGGCAGCATCGATAAGAGGGATCGATAATGAAGCAGATGTACGGTTCCGATGCTTTGCTCAAACAGAACCGGGTCTACTTGCCCGAGGCTTGTGTTTAGTTAGTTCACACTTGTCTGAGTCAATCAGTCAATCCGTTATTCTGGAATTGATTTGCCTTGACTGGATGAGCAGCGTGACCAATCAGGTTTAGGACCCACCCCTCAAACTTTGATGGGCGAGTTTGACAGATAAAATTAATTCATGAAACACTGCAACACAGGACCATGAAATAATAATTAAATAGATAAATAATTATATATATATTTTTACACAGAATCATTGGTAATTTAATCAATTAATGAAACATTTAATAATACATTGATTTATTTATTCCATATTTAATTAATTAATGACACATTTATTTAATTATTTAATGGTGTATTTATTTATTTAATTGTGGCACTTTCAATCCTCCATAAGATCAAGCCCCGTGAGGCATCAAACTGTTTATCCAAACTGTGCAACACACAAACCTATTCTTCATGATGCTCCATTTACTCCACCTGTGGACAAAGACTGTTTCAATCCGTCTTCAGAAGTATAACAAATTGTGGGGTGAAGTGTCACTTATCAGCTGTTTTTCCCAAGGCCTGCAGGACATGGACGGATTGCAGATTTCGGCTGAAACTTGGAAATGTAAAAGTATTTAACATCTCTAATCCTGGTGTCTGATTAAATGAACCTCTAAAGTTATTCCTAACATCTGCCTATAAACATTCTTGGAGCTAAGAGGAAGAAATGGTTTGAGACGAGGAGGAGGCAATATTTGTAGAAAAATCTCCTCTCGGGACAAAGGTTTGGTCAATGAGTGGTTAATGTGCACAAAAATATCTGTAAACATATATAGAATATATAGATGGACATGAACATTAACAATAAAAGTGTAAATATTGTAAAAGACAAAATAACCTAATTAATGTAAATGTCAGTGGCGGCCTGTTTCTTTCAAACAGGGGAAGCTCATGATATTTTCTCTCCTTTATCACAGGGCTGCTTAAACCTGCACTGACATTGAACTACATCTCTACACACCGCGTTTTGTGCAGATTTATTTAGACTTTTGACTCATTGTTATAATTAAACTCAACAATTAAATTAGGACTATTAATTAGTTGGAAATTAGCGACTAAGCCAAGTCCAAAACAGGGTTTAAACTGGAACCACAGTGAAACAACATAACACTTGGACAAAAACAAAAACAAAGAATCTGGAACTAAACCAGGTCCAAACTAGGACTAAACAAAGAAACCAGGTTCACATTTGGGCTAACTCTGAGCTGTTTGTTTGTGTCATGATGTAGCTGTTTGTGGCTAACAGCAGCTAAAGCAGGAGAAGCTAATGCCAGAAACACTTTACACTCCGCAGACGTCTTTTATCCACAAAAGTACATTCTTTACAAAGCCTCATAAAACATGTCCTCGTGATTGAAATAAAGTCCATCTGTCATTCTTTAAAGCTTCAGTTTCCTCTTGTAGCTTCACTGTGAGAGCAGCCAATGCTAATGCTAATGCTGCTCTCACAGACAAAGAGCAGGAGCATCAGGAGGAGGAGCTTGTTTCTAATTTGTGTGGAGGCAGCCAATGGGCATCCAGCAGGTGGGTCTCACACCCCGTCCTCTGCTTTGATGCTGAGCCTCCGAGCTGTTTATAGTCGGCCAATCAGAGGCTATATTCTAATAAGGGAGCGTCACTGGAGATTCACATCAAGCTTCTGGCAGCTCTGAGGGACTGGGGAGACCACAATGAAACACCTGATTAACAACTGACTGTCTCACTAAATTCAACACACTTTAGTCAATTTATTATGACTTTTAATACCCAATTTTGCAAGAGAGAATTTATTTCATTTGGGAATTTCTTTGTGAAATTTTGTGGCAAGATTGCTCTTATCTCTGCTCCTTTTCATTCACGGTTTAATATTGTATATATGTTGACTTTTTGAATTAAATAAATACAATAAAAACATTAAAAATGAATGAGTGAACCTGATTTAAGGAACATTTCTTGGATATACCATATTACAGTCGTAACACATTTGCCAATAAAAGTGGAAATAATTTAGTGAAACGCCCTTCATGATTCAGAGGATTATAAACCTCTATTCTGAGATAAAGTTATGTGAAAAAGAGCATCAGCCCCGTCCTCTTATCCAGACAAATAAAGGACTGCCTGAAGAACAAACAGCAAGAGGCAGCACCTCGCCTAACGTAGTTGCGTCTAGTCAGCTGCTTGTAAAGAAAGATGCAGAATTTCCTCTTTTGATTTGTTTATAATTCCCCATAGCCAATTCATTTCCCATTTTGCCAGAAATCCACCAACAGAAGCCTCATTGTGAGCGAATCCAGACGCCATTCAAGGTACATTTCTGAAATCAATTGTATTTGTGATAATTACTCAGACCTTGATTTTAAGATGACTACTCACTGGGTTAGGCTTTTACAGTATGAGCTTTGTGTGCAAACTGTAAAACTGATCTCTGTACGACAAAACTATATATTTTTGTTTGTTTGTTGAAGCAATCTCTTTAATCTGCTCCAAACATGAATTACCAAACATTGTCTTCAGTTATAAATTTGAACATGAGCTAATTTTAAAGATTGTGTGAGGGATTCTGTTATAGACTTTTCACTGAAGGACTTTAATACATGTTTTAGACCAGCGGTTTTCTGTTTCTCTTTTGTGGCTTTTTGTTGTTTTTCGTCACACATTTTGGACAGTTTTTTTATTGCTCTTTGGTCTCGTTTTTGTTGCTATTTTGACACTTTTTTCAAGAAGCTTTTAGATTTGGGTAAAGCCAAACTGGAGAAAATGTGCTCCATTGCTGAGTTATTTTGACCGTGATTTCATCTTTATATTGTATTCAGTGCTTAACTTGCGAATCATTTTGACCCGAAAGCCACAGGAGCCACAGCCCATCGAAATAACCTGAAAGCCACAGGAGATTTTTGTAAAGAGAAGCAGAAAACAATATGACTGTATGGTGATTTTTAAGGCTCTTTTTTGGAGTGTGGACATTTTTTGACATTAGGGTCTTGAAAGGGTGCAAAATTAAAGGATCACACAAGGTAGACACTACAGGCAAAACCCTTCATTATTATTTGATTATTATTATTTACCTCAATTCTCAGGTTTTGGGCCACATTGATCTCGGTCATTTATTTGAGGAATTAAAATTGCATTTTTATCACATTGGTGCGACAATATCACCACTTAAATACCTTCTACAAGGCAAGGCGAGTTTATTTGTAGAGCACAATTCATACACAAGGCAATTCAAAGTGCTTCACAGTTGTACAAATGACAAGAAAACAGATAAAATCAATAAAACATCAACATAAAAGTTAATTAATGACATAGTTGTCATATTCTCAGGTAAAAATAACTGTTTTCAGGATTGAACATTGTCACAGTTGAGGCCTTTCTCACATCCTTATGAAGACTGGATTTTAGCTGCATGAAACTGAAACGCAGCCTCACCGTATTTAGTCCTCACTCTGGGAGGACTGATCTCTGGGGACTCAGGAGACAGCTCCCTAAAGTTCTCAAGGCCGGTGATTAATATGGCTCAAACATGTCAGAGACATACTTTAGTGCTAAACAATCAAACTCAGACTCCAAACGTTCCAGCCTTGCACTGAACGTTTTTTCAGAGGAATTTTTCAATATTTAATTCAGGCCGGATTGTGCAAATGCAGCTGAAGCTCTAGTTCCTATCTGCATAGGGATCTAACGGTTGACCTTATCACGTGACAAGGGGATAGGAGCTAGGATCAGGACATAGAAGCCATTATTTAAGGAATTCAGAAGCAGCCTCAGTCTGCCACTGAAAGAGCTGCTCAGTCCCGTGCAGTGGGTTTGGAGGTGTTGTCCATGATGGAGTTGAGCTTGGCACCCTCCTGTCACTCACCTCCTCCACAGAGTCCAGGGGGCAGCCCAGGACCGAGCTGGCCCTCTTGACCAGCTTGTTCAGTCTGTTCTTGTCCCGCTCTGTGCTGCCCGGGCCCAGCACACGGCAGCGTTGTGGATAGCAGAGGCTACCACAGAGTCATAGAAAGTCCGAAGGGCCTCAGTCTCCTCAGAAGACTTTGGCCCTTCTTGTTGTGTTGTGGGACCAGTCCAGTTTATTGTTGAGGTGAACACCCAGGTACTTGAAACTGTCCAACTCCTCAATTTGCCTCCCTGGATATGACATTTCTATATACTAACTTTAGGCCTGGATGCATTAAAGTTTGTTTGTGAGTGCAAATTAGAGTGAGGGTGTGTGAGATGAAAAGTAGCTAAGGTGAGGCATGTTTACTGACCAAATAAACAGCCAAATAACACAATGTGTATTTGTAACGTGTAGTTTATAACTGAAGCAGTGCTGTCTTTCACAGGAGCCGGTCTCAGAATGGAGCGTTGGACTAGTTCTCTTTTCTCACTTCTGTTTTTGCTGCTTCTGCTTCTGCCTCAACCTTCACTGTTTTACTCTTTAAAGAACTGCACCATCGATTTCTATGACCAAAATAAATTGTTTGTGAGGTTAATAAATTAACATCAATTCCTGCTGGGATTCCCAAAAGTGCAACTTCCCTGAGCTTCTTTTACAATAAGATCGAGAGAATCCGACAGACGGACCTGACTGGCTTCACCAGGCTGACGTTTTTACATTTAGGATTCAACCGTATTTCACACATCGACGATGGAGCTTTTACAGATTTATCAGCTGTAACTGATCTCATGTTGGGCTTCAACAAACTCACAGCCCTGAGAGACGAAACATTTAAGGGACTGAACAACTTGACCACATTGTATCTAAACGGAAACCAAATTATTTCTATTTCAAAGTTTGTATTTGAGCCTTGAAAGAATTGCAGATTTTGGATATGGGGTCAAACAACTTGTTCCAAATGAGTGATATTGTTAACATTGTTTTACACTGTCCAGATCTGAAAAATATAAGTCTGGATCATAATAATCTAACTTCGTTTGAATCAGACCTTTTCCCAGTCCCCTTGTGGAATCTTATGAAGCTGGATCTAGATTCTAACCGTTAAAGAAGTTTAGCGTTCACCCAAACGTGTTTCCTAACTTAGAAACACTGGCATTATTAGGAGAAGGATCTGACTTTGACTATAATGTTTCTGCCGGAGCCCTGACAAGTGTGAGGAGTTTGACCTTATATGAAACTAAACTACCCTTCCAACATATAAATAATCTTTCAAAGTGTTGACTCAGTTGAGAATTGTATCTATCAGACTCTCATTTAGAGTCTGACAAAGGCCTGTTAGAAATGGCTGTGAAATTCCAACTTTGCAAAGTTAGGTTCAGTTGACTATTCATTCCTATTCTAAATGAAAGTATTCTTCAGTCGTGTACGAATCTCACTGAACTACACCTGCAATATAATTCAATGAGCGACTTGACTGAGTCGTCCCTTCAAATGCTGACTCGACTAACTCGATTAACAATTCATCAAAATCAATTATCCAGAATCCCACTGACGATCAGGAACATGTCCACTCTCACATTTCTCTCGTTTGAAGACAACCTCATCACAGAACTTCACTGTTTAGATTTTACAAATTTACCATCATTGACAGAACTCAACCTAAAGTCCAATAGAATTTCCAAACTTGAACTTGTGTGTTCAGGATCTCAGGAATTTAAAAGTTCTTGAAATACAAGAAAATGTTCTGACTACTTTAAGTGACACTTTTGGCTCCACTTTGAAACATCTAGTTACTTTGAATGCTGATGGAAATAACTTTAGATGGTTTCAAAGAGGAACCTTTCAAAACCTACCAGCTCTTCGTGAATTAAATGTGAAATCAGTCAGAGAAATTATTGTAGATAATGGGCATTTATGGGACTTAAAGAATAAAAAGCTTGACCTATTCCCCGTCTAACTACGACATAGGGTCTTTTACAAGTTGCAACAACTTGAAAAACTTGCCATGTTCCTTACTTACCCTGCATGCATAAAGGAACCAACAAATAAAGAACTTTCAGTGAATCTGCCTTCACTGCAGGAGTTATCTCTGGTCATTGAAAAATCTGCTTGTTTTTCATGGACACACAGTCTTTTGAAAGGTTTGAGCAATTTAAAAACATTGACATTTGAAAATTACTGCTGTAGAGACTTTGATGAAGACAAATCTCTTTACCTTCCTCAATTAATAAATCTCCATTTATAAACTGTGATCAGTTCAATAAAGACCAAACTATTTTATCGCTTACAGACCTAAAAGTTCTAGACTTGACAAACAGTCATGTAGAATCTTTGGATTTTTGGTGAAGCTAATCTGACGAAACTGGAAATGTTGATCTAAAGGACAATGTTTAACAGTTATAAATGAGACCATCTTTAAGGCGCTTCCTTCACTAAAATACCTTGATTTATCAGGAAACCCATTGTGTGTAACTGCTCAAACACTGGTTTATTGAGTGGACGATCAGGAACAAACAAGTCAAGTGGCCAATGCTTTCAGTACAGATGCTCCTCTCCTTCGTCTGAGAAGGAACTTCTGCTGGACTTCAACGTCCGTGGTGTGGGAGTTCACTGGCTTCCTCTGCTTCATCTCCAGCTCTGCTCTGGTCCTTCTCACTCTCTGTCATCGTTTATCTTCACTTTCTGCGCTGGCAGCTCGTCTATGGCTACTACTCCTCCTGGCATTTCTCTATGACAGTAAAAAGAGAGACAGGACTGTCCTCACATCTACGACGCATTTGTTTCCTACAACGTTCACGATGAGACTGGTTATGGAGGTTACTGCATGAACTGGAAGAACGACAGGGATGGAAGCTGTGCCTGGCACCACCGCGACTTATACCAGGTACAACAGGTTCTGCTTAACTTAGGTTGTCGAGGGCCACAATAACCAATAACACTCTTTCATGTTTCTCAGTTATTACTCAATTGTACAGTTATTTTGTTGCAGTGGGGCACAGACATCAGTGGTCCTGATAGTCCAAGTATAACACACCACCTTGGCTGAGTAGATAGATACAGCCGATATCTACTGGCATTTTGCAAGTCATCTCCCTGTGACCCTCAGCAGCGTCACATTCCATGTCCAAGAGAAGCTGTTTATAGCATACTTTATATTTACTGCGGTTACTTTGGTACTGTGCTGTGGTTCAGGGAAAGCCATCATTGAGAACATCACAGACGCCATCTACAGCAGCAGGAAGACTCTGTGTGTGATCAGCCGCGATACCTGCAGAGCGAGTGGTGCTCACGGGAGATACAGCTGGCCAGGTACGGACGCTACAGTCTGTGGATCTGTCCTGGATCAATACTTTATACTTATAAAACGGTCAGAGAGTGATGAGCTATAAATATTCAGTACTGGTAATTATACCCACTCATGTGTTTCTGTGTGCAGCTTCCGTTGTTCGACGAGCACAAGGACGTGCTGATCCTGTTGTTTCTGGAGGAAATCTCGTCCAATCAGCTGAGTCCGTCTACCGCATGAGGAAGCTGGTGAAGAGCCGCACGTATCTGAGCTGGACTCAGGCCCAGAGACATAAGGGTCTGTTCTGGGAGAAAGTTCGGAGAGCGTTAGAGTGTGGCACGACCTGGAGACAACCACAACCCCTCATGCTAGACGCTTAGCTGCTAACAGTCGACAAACCCATTACAACATGTTTAACAGTATATGGTTAACTGGTGGTGAGATCAAGCCCCGTGAGCATCCTAAATCTGTTATCCCAAACTGTGCAAACACACAAAAACCTATTTCTTCATGATGCTCCATTCTCCACCTGTGGACACAGGCTGGTTCAATCCGTCTTCAGAAGTATAACAAATTGGGGGTGAAGTGTCATTTATCAGCTGGTTTTACCCAAGGCCTGCAGACATGACCGGATTGCAATTTCGCTAAACTTGTAAATGTAAAAGTATTTAACATCTCTAAATCCTGTGTCTGATTAAATGGAACCTCTAAAGTTATTCCTAACATCTGGCCTATGAACATTCTGGAAACAGTTCACATTTTGGGCTAACTCTGAGCTGGTTTGTGTGCATGAATTAGCTGCTTGTGACTAATAGCAGCAAAGGCAGGAGAAAGCTAACGCCAGAAAACACTTTACACCTCCGCAACGTCTTTTATCCACAAAAGTACATTCTTTACAAAGCCTCATAAAGACATGTCCCTCGTGATTGAAATAAAGTCCATTCTTTCATTCTTTAAAGGCTCAGTTTCCTTGTAGCTTCACTGTGAGAGCAGCCAATGCTAATGTAAGCTTCTCTCACAGACAAAGAGCGGGAGCAATCAGGAGGAGGAGCTGTTTCTAATTTGTGTGGAGCAGCCATGGGCATCCAGCAGTGGTCCACACCCCGTCCTCTGCTTGATGCTGAGCTCCGAGCCTGTTTATAGTCGGCCAATCAGAGCTATTATTCTAATAAGGGAGCGTCACTGGAGATTCCCACATCAAAATTCTGGCAGCTCTGAGGACTGGGAGACCACAATGAAACACCTTGATTAACAACTGACTTCTCACGAAAATCAACACACTTTAGTCAAGTTTATTATGACGTTTTAAAACCCAATTGCAAGAGAGAATTTATTTTCATTTTGGGAATTCTTCTTGTTGAAATTTTGCAAGATTGCTCTTATCTCGCTCCTTTTCATTCACGTTTAATATTGTATATATGATGACTTTTTGAATTAATAAATACATAAAAACATTAAAAATGGAATGAGTGAACCTATTTAAGGAACATTTCTTGGATATACCATATTACAGTCGTAACACATTGCCAATAAAGTGGAAATAATTTAGTGAAACGCCCTTCATGATTCAGAGGCATTATAAACTCCTATTCTGAGATAAGTTATGTGAAAAAGAGCATCAGCCCCCGTCCTCTTATCCAGACAATAAAAGGACTCCTGAAGAACAACACAAGCAAGCAGGCAGCACCTCGCCTAACGTTAGTTGCGTCTAGTCAGCTGCTTGTAAAAGAAAATGCAGAATTCCTCTTTTGGATTTGTTATAATTCCCCTAGCCAATTCATCCCATTTTGCCAGAAATCCACCAACAGAAGCCCCTCATTGTGAGCGAATCCAGACGCCATCTAGGTACATTTCTGAAATCATATGTATTTGTGATAATTACTCCAAGACCTTGATTTTAAGATGACTACTCACTGGGTTAGGCTTTTACAGTATGAGCTTTGTGTGCAAACATGTAAAAACTGGGACTCTCTGTACGACAAAACTATATATTTTTGTTTGTTTGTTGAGGAATCTCTTTAATCTGCTCCCAAACATTGTCTTCAGTTATAAATTTGAACATGAGCTAATTTTAAAAGATTGTGTGAGATCTTCTGTTATAGACTTTCACTGAAGGACTTTAATACAGTTAGACCAGCGGTTTTCTGTTTCTTCTTTTTTGGCTTTTTGTTGTGTTTTGACACTTTTTTCAAGAAGAAGCTTTTAGATTGGGTAAAGCCGAAACTGGGGAAAAATGCGCTCCATGCTGAGTTATTTGACCGTGATTTCATCTTTATATTGTATTCAGTGCCACTTCGATCATTTTGACCGAAAGCCACAGAATCCACAGCCCATCGAAATAACCTGAAAGCCACAGGAGAATTTTTGTAAAGAGAAGCAGAAACAAAGACTGTATGTGTTTTTTAAGAACGTCTTTTGGAGTGTGGACATTTTTGACATTAGTGGTCTTGAAAGGGCTGCCAAAATTAAAGGATCACACAAGGGTAGACACTACAGGCAACCTCATATTATTTGATTATTATTATTTTCCTCATTCTCAGTGTTTGGGCTACATTGATCTCGGTCATTTATTTGAGGGGAAATTAAAATTGCTTTTTATCACATTGGTGCGAACAATATCACCACTTCTTAAATACCTTCTACAAGGCAGGCGAGTATTTTAATCTGCCATAGGATCAACGGTTGACCTTAATCATGTGACAAGGAATAGGAGCTAGGATTCAGGACATAGAAAGCCAATTATTTAAGGAATTCAGAAGCAGCCTCAGTCTGCCTACTGAAAGAGCTGTCAGTCCCGTGTGTGGGTTGGAGGTGTTGTCCGATGATGAGTTGAGGCTTGGCACCCTCCTGTCACTCACCTCCTCCACAGAGTCCAGGGGGCAGCCAGGGACCGAGCTGGCCCTCTTGACCACTTGTTCAGCTGTTCTTTCCCGCTCGTCTGCCCGGGGCCCAGCACACCAGGCAGCGTTGTAGATAGCAGAGGCTACCACGAGTCATAGGAAGTCCGAAAAGGGCTCAGTCTCCTCAGAAGACTTGGCCCTTCTTGTTGGTGTTGTGGACCGTCCAGTTATTTTGAGGTGAACACCCAGGTACTTGAAACTGTCCAAGCTCCTCACAATTTGCCTCCCTGGGATATGACATTTCTATATTACTATACTTTAGGCTGATCATAAAGTTGTTTGTGAGTGCAAATTAGAAGTGAGGGTGTGTGAGATGAAAGTAGCTAAGGTCGAGGCATTGTTTACTGACCAAATAAAACAGGCCAAATGAACACAATGTTATTTGTAACGTGAGTTTTAAACTGAAGCAGTGCTGTCTTCCACAGGAGCCGGTTCAGAATGGGGAGCGTTGGACTAGTTCTCTTTTTCTCACTTCTGTTTTTGCGCTTCTGGCTTCTGCCTCAACCTTCACTGTTTTACTCTTAAGAACTGCACCATCGATTTTCTATGACCAAAATAAAATTGTTTGTGAGGTTAATAAATTAACATCAATTCCTGCTGGATTCCCAAAAGTTGCAACTCACTGAGCTTCTTTTACAATAAGATCGAGAGAATCCGACAGACGGACCTGAACTGGCTTCCCACCAAGGCTGACGTTTTTACATTTAGATTCAACCGTAATTTCACACATCGACGATGAGCTTTTACAGATTTACAGGCTGTAACTATCTCATGTTGGGCTTCAACAAAAACTCACAGCCCTATGAGAGACGAAACATTTAAGGGAACTGAAAACTTGACAGCATTGTAGTGTAAACAAAACCAAATCTATTTCTATTTCAAAGTTTGCATTTGAGCCTTGAGAAGAATTGCAGATTTGTATATGACTCAAACAACTTGTTCCAAATGAGTGATATGTAACATTGTTTTACGCCACTGTCAGATCTAAAAATATAAGTTCGGATCAATAATCTAACTTCGTTTGAATCAGACCGTTTCCGCAGTCCGCGCTTGTTGAATCTTATGAAGCTGGATCTAGATTCTAACCCGCCTAATATTTAAGCGTTCACCCAACGTGTTTCCTAACTTAGAAACACTGGATATTACTTAGGAGAGGATCTGAATTTTCTAAGCGTTCTGACGAGCCTGACAAGTGTGAGGAGTGATTCTGATATGAGAACTAAACTACCCCTTCCAAATGATAAATTAATCTTTCAAAAGTGTTTGAACTCATTGAGGAATTGTATCTTTCAGACTCTCATTTAGGAATCTGACAAAGGCCTGTTAGAAATGGCTTGAAATTCCAACTTTTGCAAAAGTTATATTCAGTTGACTATTCCATTCCCTATTCTAAAATGAAAGTATTCTTCAGTCGTGTACGAATCTTCACTGAACTTACACCTGCAATATAATTCAATTGAGCGATCCTTGACTGGTCGTCCCTTCAAATGCTGGACTCGATAACTCGATTAACAATTCATCAAAATCAATTATCCAGAAATCCCACTGACGATCAGGAACATGTCCACTCTTCACATTTCTCTCTTGAAGACAACTTCATCACAGAACTTCACTGTAGATTTTACAATTTACCATTCATTGACAGAACTAACCTAAAGTCCAATAGAATTTCAAACCTAGAAACGTGTGTGTTTCAGGATCTCAGGGAATTTAAAAGTCTGAAATACAAAAAATATTTTCTGACTGCTTTAAGTGAAACCTTTGGCTCCACTTTGAAACATCTAGTTACTTTGAATTGCTGATTGGAAATAACTTTAGATGGTTTCAAAGAGGAACCTTTTCAAATCCTACCAGCTCTTCGTGAATAAATGTGAAATCAGTCAGAGAAATTATTGTAGATAATGGTGCATTTATGGGACTTAAAGAATTAAAAGCCTGACCCTTATTCCCCGTATCACTACAACATAGGGTCTTTTACAAGTTTGCGAGCAACTTGAAAACTTAATATTTTCCTTACTTATTGCACACATAAATATAACCAACAAATAAAGAACTTTCAAGTGAATCTGCCTTCACTGGCAGCAGTTATCTTGTGGTCATTGATAAATCTGCTTCTTTTCATGGACACGGAGAGTCTTTTGATAAGGTTTGATCCAATTTAAAAACATTATATTTGAAAAATTTATGCTGCGTTGACTATGATGAAGACAAATTTATTTACGTTCCTCAATTATAAATTTCCATTGATGAACTGTGACCAGTCAGTCATGGAACCACGACTATTTACCACACAGACCTAAAGAGTTCTGGGACTTGACAAACAGTCATGTAGATCTTTGTTTTTTTGAAGCAAATTCTGACAAACTGGAAATTACTCAAGAACAACGTTTAAACAGTTATAATATGAGACCATCTTTAAGGCGCTTCCTTCACCTTAAAATACCTTGGATTTGCAGGAAACCCATTTGTGTGTAACTCTCAAACACTGGGTTATGAGTGGACGATCAGAAGCAAACAAGTCCAGTGCAATGCTTTTCAGTACAGATGCTCCGTCTCCTTTCGTCTGAAGAGGAAACTTTCTGCTGACTCAATGTCCGGTTGGGTTTCACTGCTTCCGTGCTCATCGTCAGCTCTGGCTCGGCCTTCTCACTCTTCTGTCATCGTTTATCTTTCACTTTCTCGCTGGCAGCTGGTCTATGGTACTACCTCTCCCTGGCATTTCTCTCGACATAAAAAGAGGAGACAGGGCTCCTCACATACGACGCATTTGTTTCCTACAACGTTCACGATGAAGAGACTGGTTTACGGAGAGGTTACTGCATGAACTGGAAAGACGACAGGGATGGAAAGCTGTGCCTGCACCACCGCGACTTTATACCAGCGGTTACAAAGGTTTAAAGACCGTCATAAAGTGTTTATACGTTCAATTGATTTTCAAGTTAAGAAAGTGCGTTCTTAAGGTTTAGCTGTAACACTAAATTTAAAGGCTGCATTTGCCTCTGTGTTTTGACTGTTATGAACTCCACTGACATAAAAGTGCATCCTTTTGCTTCTACTCCTCTACAGAGAAAGGCTCAAATATGATTTTCCCACGACCCGTAGAAAAGATGTCAAATAACTTGAATGATATCTCTACAAATGTGGAACGTTAAAGTGGAGTATAATTTTTTCTGTGGTGTGTTGGTTCAGGGAATCCCATCTTTGGAACATCACAGACGCCTCTACAGCAGCAGGAAGACTCTGTGTCGTGATCAGCCGCCCGATACCTGTGCAGATGCGAGTGGTGCTCACGGGGATACAGCTGGCCAGGTATGGACGCTACAGTGTGTGGATCTTCCTGGTATCCAATACTTTACACTGAACCGACAGTAACATTCATAATGATAATACACTCACATTTGTTTCTGACATCAGCTTCCCGTGTTGTTCGACGAGCACTAGACTGCCTATCCTGTTGTTTCTGGAGGAGATCTCGTCCAATCAGCTGAGTCCGTTCTACCGCATTGATGAAGCTGTGAAGAGCCGCACGTATCTGATCTGGAGTCAGGCCCGGAGCCATAAGGGTCTGTTCTGGGAGAAAGTTCGCAGAGCGTTGTGAGGTTGGCCACGAACCAGGAGACAACCAACAACCGCTCACTGCTAACCTTAAGCTGCTAACAGTCGAAACCACTGACAAAATGTTTAACAGTATATTGGTTAACTGGTGGTGAGATCAAGCCCCCGTTGAAGGCATCAAACTGTTTCCCAACTGTGCAACACACAAAACCTATTCTTTCATGATGCTCCATTTACTCCACCTGTGGACAAAGACTGTTTCAATCCGTCTCAGAGTATAACAAATGTGGGGTAAGTGTCACTTACAGCTGTTTACCAAGGCCTGCAGGACATGGACGGATTGAGATTTCGGCTGAACACTTGTAAATGAAAAAAATTTAACATCTCTTAATCTGGTGTCTGATTTAAATGAACCTCTAAAGTTATTCCTAACATCTGCCTATGAACATCTGAAACAGTTCACATTTTGGGCTAACTCTGAGCTGTTTGTTTTTGTCATGATGTAGCTGTTTGTGGCTAACAGCAGCTAAAGCAGGAGAAGCTAATGCCAGAAAACACTTTACACTCCGGCAGACGTCTTTTATCCACAAAGTACATTCTTACAAAGCTCATAAACAGTCCCTCGTGATGAAATAAAGTCCCATCTGTCATTCTTAAGCTTCAGTTTCCCTCTTGTAGCTTCACTGATGAGATTCAGCCAATGCAAAATGCTAATGCTGCTCTCACCAGACCAAAGACGTGGCATCAGAGGAGGAGCTTGTTTCTAATTGTGTGTGGAGGCAGCCAATGGGCATCCAGCAGGTGGGTGTCACACCCCGTCCTCTGCTTTGATGCTGAGCCTCCGAGCGTTTTATAGTCGGCCAATAGAGGCTGTATTCTAATAAGGGAGCGCACTGTGAGATTCACATCAAGCTTTCAGCTCTGAGGGACAGGGGAAGACCACAATGAAACCACCTGATTAACAACTGACTTCTCACAAAATTCAACACACTCTAGTCAATATTATGACTTTCTTTTAATACCCAATTTTTGCAAAAGAGAGAATTTTATTTCATTTGGGAATTTTCTTTTGTGAAATTTTTTATGGGGAAGTATTACAAGATTGCTCTTTATCTCCGCTCCTTTTCATTTCACTGTTTAATATTGTATATATGTTGACTCATGTGTATACTTTAAATTGCCACTTTTTGAATTAAATAAATAAATTAAAAGCATTAAAAATGAATGAATGATACCTGATGTAAGGACATTTCTTGGATATACCATATTACAGTCGTAACACATTTGCCCAATATAAGTGAATAATTTCAGTGAAACGGCCCTTTCCATGATTCAAGAGAATTAAAACCTTCTATTCTTGAGATAAAGTTATGCGAAAAAGTGCATCAGGCCCGTCCTCTTATTCTAGACAGTCGGTTCAAAATGAAAAAGTTTAAAAATATCTGCAGGTTGTGGACCTACCAATTAAGAATATAAAATAAAGGACCTGTCTTGAGGAACCAAACAGCAGGAGCGCACCTCGGTTCAACGTATTGCGTCTAGTCAGCAACTTGTAAATAAAGAGCAGAATTTCCTCTTTTGATTAGTTTATAATTTCCCCATGAGCCAATTCATTTCCCATTTGCAAGAATCCTCCAACAGAAGCTCATTGTGAAGCGAATCCAGACGCCATTCAAGGTTATCATTTCGAAACAATTGTCTTTGGTGATAATTTACTCATGACCTTTGATTTTAAGATGATACTCACTGGGTTAGGCTTACAGTATGAAGCTTGTGTGCAAAACTTAAAACTGATCCTCTTGTACGACAAAACTATATATTTGTTTGTTTGTTGAAGGGAATCTCTTTAATCTCTCCCAAACATTGTCTTCAGTTATAAATTTGAACATGAGCTAATTTTTAAAAAGATTGTGAGGGATTCTGTTTATAGACTTTTCACTTGAAGGACTTTAATACATGTTTTTGACCAGCGGTTTTCTGTTTCTCTTTTTTGTGGCTTTTTGTTGTGTTTTGACACTTTTTTTCAAGAAGCTTTTAGATTTGGGGTAAAGCCAAACTGGAGAAAATGCGTCCATTGCTGAGTTATTTGACCGTTGAGATTTCATCTTTATATTGTATTCAGTTGCCTAACTTTCGATCATTTTGACCCGAAAGCACAGAAGCCACAGCCCATCGAAATACCTGAAAGCCACAGGAGATTTTTGCTAAAGAGAAGCAGAACAATATGACTGTATGGTTGATTTTTAAGGCTTTTTTTGGATGTGGACATTTTTTGACATTAGTCTTAAAGGGTGCAAATTAAAGGATCACACAAGGGTAGACATACAGGCAAAAACCCTTCATTATTATTGATTATTATTATTTACCTCAATTCTCAGGTTGTTGGGCCACACTTGATCCGTCATTTATTTGAGGAATTAAAATTGCATTTTTATCACATTGGTGCGACAAGTAATCACCACTTAAAAATTACCTCTACAAGGCAAGGCGAGTTTATTTGTAGAGCGAAATCATACACAAGGCAATTCAAGTGCTTCACATTGTATCAAATTGACAAAGAAAACCAGATAAAATCAATAAAACCATCAACATAAAGTTAATTAATGACATAGTTGCATATTCTTCAGGTAAAAATAACTGTTTCAGGATTGAACATTGTCAGAGTTGAGGCCTTTCTCACATCTATGAAGACTGGATTTGGCGCATGAAACTGAAACGGGCAGCCTCACCGTATTTAGTCCCTCACTCTGGGAGACTAAACACTCTGGGATCTCTGGACTCAGTAGGACAGTCCTAAAGTTCTCAAGGCCGCGGGGGATTAAATATAGCTCAACATGTCAGAGATTACTTTAGTGCAAACAATCAAAACTCAGACTCCAAACGTTTCCAGCCTTGCAGCTGACAGTTTTTCGAGAATTTCAATATTTAATTCAGGCCGGAATGTGCAAAATGCAGCTGAAGCCTAGTTCCATCTGCATAGGGATCTAACGTTGACCTATCATGTGACAAGGGGATAGGAGCTAGGATCAGGACATAGAAGCCATTATTTAAGGAATTCAGAAAGCAGCCTCAGTCTGCACTGAAAGAGCTGCTCATGGAGGTGTGTCCATGATTGGAATTGAGCTTGGCACCCTCCTGTCACTCACCTCCTCCACAAGTCAGGGGGCAGCCCAGACCGAGCTGGCCTCTTGACCAGCTTGTTCAGTCTGTTTCTTGTCCCGCTCTGTGCTTGCCGGGCCCAGCAACACGGCAGCGTTGTGGATAGCAGAGGCTACCACAGAGTCATAGAAAGTCCGAGGGCCTCAGTCTCCTCAGAAGACTTTGGCCCTTCTTGTTTGGTGTTGTGGACCAGTCCGTTTATTGTTGAGGTGGAACACCCAGTACTTGAACTGTCCAACTCCTCAATTTGCCTCCCTGGATATGACATTTCTGATACTTTAGGCCTGGATGCATTAAAGTTTTGTTTGTGAGTGAAATTGGTGAGGGTGTGAGATGAAAAAGCTAAGGTGAGGCATGTTTACTGACCAAATAAACAGGCCCAAATGAACACAATGTGTATTTGTAACTCGGATGGTAGTTTTAAACTGCAAAGCAGTGCTGTCTTTCACAGGAGCTCGGTCTCCCAAGAATGGAGCGTTGGACTAGTTCTCTTTTTCCACTTTCTGTTTTTGCTTGCTTCTGCTCTGCCTCAACCCTCACTGTTTTACTCTTTAAAGAACTGCACCATCGATTTCTCATTACCAAAATAAAAATTGTTATGTGAGGTTTAATAAATTAACAGTCAATTCCTGCTGGGCATTCCCAAAAGTGCAATTCACGAGCTTCTTTACAATTAAGGATCGAGGAGAATCCGACAGACGGACCCTGACTGGCTTC
This sequence comes from Neogobius melanostomus, assembly GCA_007210695.1. Taxonomy (NCBI): domain Eukaryota; kingdom Metazoa; phylum Chordata; class Actinopteri; order Gobiiformes; family Gobiidae; genus Neogobius; species Neogobius melanostomus. The sequence goes on along the minus strand of VHKM01000589.1, from coordinate 1,285 downwards.
ATCAGGCTGACGTTTTTACATTTAGGGATTCAACCGTATTTCACACATCGACCGATGGAGGCTTTTACAGATTTATCAGCTGTAACTGATCTCATGTGGGGCTTCAACAAACTCCACAGCCCTTTGAGAGACGAACATTTAAGGGACTGAACAACGTTTGACACCACATTGTATCAAACGGAAACCAAATATTTCTATTTCAAGTTTGCATTATGAGCCTTTGAAGAATTCAGATTTTGTATGCCGCACGTATCTGAGCTGGACTCAGGCTCGGAGCCATAAGGGTCTGTTCTGGAGAAAGTTCGCAGGAGCGTTAGAGTGTGGCCACGATAACCAGGAGACAACCACAACCCGCTCACTGCTGACGCTTAGCTGCTAACAGTCGAAACCGCTAAAAGGTCATGTTTAGTGGAGACAATGTATGATTTACTCAGATCGTGTCAGTTTTTAAATGCTGTTTTGCTAAATTTTCATTTTATTAAACTGTGTTGTGTTTTGATGCCAAATGTGAGGCGTATAGTATTTTGGATGCTAATAATAGCTTCTTCAATACTACCAAACTATCGTGAGAAGCTTGTGGAAGGATAGATAAAACGTTTGACCCAAAATATACAGTTTAAAGGCAATGCTGCCGAATATTAATGAAAATTGTATGTAAACTTTTGGTTTTGTAAAAGTAACACAAATATTTCTAAAAAATTCTATGATACAGTGAGAAAAAAAAGCCAAATGTGTCTTTTTATAAGTGTATGTAAACATATGGTTCCCGCTGTAAAAGAAACATATAAAGAAGATCATTTGCATGCACATTACACTGTGTTCCAGGATATTATTTCCACCGATATTTTTTCAACAGAATTCTACATTGTTAAACTCAAATGACATTTCAGCATAATTTCAAGTCTTTAACTGTTAGAGGATAATGTGAATGTGATTGAAAAAACCTAATAAGCAACTCAAAATACTGTTCCAAATGATTTGCACAGTAAGCGTTTTATAGGTTGTAAAGAATGACATTTTTCATTTATTGAATTAGAGCATTAGGAGCTATATTTCAATCCAAAACATCTTACAGGGCAAGTTATATTTAACATAGGAGCACTTCGTGTGATAGCAGCTCATATGTACATGTAAACTTGTGGAGTTTTTGGAGAGTTTCTGCTTTGGGTTTCTTTGCAGGGATGTCAGATTAGGCTCTCAGAGCTGCTGTTTTGGATGTGAACTGCCTCCCACCCTCAATAGATGTTTGCTCTCTATTCGTCAATAGTGGTTGATGGTCAGGGGA
>VHKM01000588.1:0-33012 GCA_007210695.1 Neogobius melanostomus | reverse complement strand
GAACCCGGCAGATAGCCTCATCTCTGTTTACCGTACCCGGATCCAGACATTGCAACCTGTTAAAAAAACCACCATAATAGTTCAGATATTCTTCAAATTTTATTTTTATATTGTTTAGAAAGAATGTGTTCTCTCTCAGATAGGAGGAGAGAAACCTCCACATTGGTATTTACGTAAAGAATATCCAAAAGGAAAATCCACAAATCCATTTTTTACTTTTCTCTGATCGTTTTCATTCCAGAAAAGCCTCATTGTCTGTATAAATACAAAACTAAAGGACATTACCTGCCACATTTCGAGCAAAAATACAAGTTTTATCTTATTTTATCTGACAGGACCATAACAGTTTTAACATTGTTATAAATATGGTTCTCGTTGCTTATATTAAATTATTAGTCATCATTCTGCACATTGAATTCTCAGTTTGGAAAAGCAGACAGAGTTTCACAGATAAAGTGATTTCACTTCATGGCAAATGTTCCCCACCAGAGCTCGTCATTTTACTTTTGTTATATTGTCACTAAAGTCTTTTTCTAAATATTACCAGCCACTAATGTTTTCAAACCAATATTGGATTGTAATATAAGATGTTGATGTATATATGTAGCCTCGAACAAAACACATTAACTAAGCTTAAGTCTAGTTAGGCTATATAAAATCAGATCTCAGCTGAACTGGGCAAAGTGAGAATAAAACGGTTACGATCCAAAATAAACTATAAATTAATTGAAACTCTTAGCGAAAGTAGGCAACTGTTGTTCGTGCAATTCAGGTGTCTATTAGACAAATTCTAATTAAAAGTCATGTTAAAAGAGTTCAGAAATTAACAAAATTGAAAATAAAAATAAATACACTCCCGCTCAAAAGGTTTGAGCTTCAATCGGAGTTTTAGTAATTTCACACTGTATTTGACACAATTAATAGTGTGTAATGTATTCAGAAGCACTTTACACACGTTTGCTTTTGGCTACAGTCGGCCCATCTCTTCATTCTTTGTTCCCCACATAAAAAATGACTGGATGTCAATATGATGATCAAGTCTCCTATAACCTTCATTTAGCGATACATCCAAAAACCTATTATTTAATATGGCAAACTGCTCTTCCAAGTCATAAACAACACAATATAAGGTAAACATTAACGTACCTCGTTCTTGAGGAACTTTCCAGCAGGAGAAAGAAAAGAGAACTGAAACTAGAACTGAAGTGGGGGATGGCGTATATTGACTATCTGGAAATGTTAATGTCGAACAAAACCAAAACTGTTTGGTTGGACAAAGACACACAGGCTTGAAAACAAGATATGTGCTGCCTCTAGAGGAGTTTATGTGACAATTACAACTTGAAGATGCCAACACTGAAGAAGCCTACATGTCAAGATAAGAAAAGATAAGATAGAACTGTATTGATCTCACAAAGGAGAAATTCACTTTTTCGATCAGCTCTTAAGAAACACTCAGGGGATGAAAATAGTCAGGATTTATTTGTATTCATTACATTTAATTTATTTATTCATTTGAGCAGAAAAGTATTTCAAACATTTTTTTTTACAGAAGAAAGAAAACAAAACAAGACTATGGTTCTCAAAGGAGTATAAAGAAAAGTAGCAAAAACATACCCTGATTTCTCATTCATAATAACATCACAGAAACTTTCAGCATACACTTGTGCAAGAAACAGATGCACGAGTCTATGCTTGTGCATTAATATAAATCATACAAGGATTTATCATTTACAACAATAAATACATCATATGGATTTATACCAAGGCACTTGTTCAATCATGTAATAGTATCTAGGGCTATCTTATTGCCTATACAACTAAGAGAAAACTTTCAAGGGCAAAAACATATAAATAATGAAACAGAACAATTTAGAAAATAAGCTATAGAAAATGATAAACCTAAAACTCAACATTGGCAGAGCAAGTTTACAGTCATAGTGCAGGTGGTTGATAAAGTGACGCTGATACAGGTTTTTGCACATGTTACTTCACAGTCTTGTTATACAGTCTGACAGCAGTGGGGATGAAGGACCTGCTCCTTCTTGCACTGAGGGTGTCTCAGTCTTCCACTGAAGGAGCTGCTCAGCTCCTCTACAGTCCCGTGCAGTGGGTGGGATGTGTTGTCCATGATGGAGGTGAGCTTGGCTAACACCCTGCTGTCCCTCACCTCCTCCACAGAGTCCAGAGCTGACCCTCCTGACCAGCTTGTTCAGTCTGTTCTTGTCCCGCTCTGTGCTGCCGGGGCCCAGCACACGCAGCGTAGTGGAGGCGACTTTGGTTCTTCTTGTACAGGATGTCGGTGTTATGGGGGCCAGTCAAATTTCTAACCACCTCTGCTTTTCAATGAAGAGCTTTTAAAACTGAATAACACTACATACTGTGTGTAACTCTTTTGAACTGTATATCTACTTATTGTAAGCTACTTTTTTTTAAAGTTACTTTGCTAAATAAACATCTCAAAACTCGTAGAATCTTCAAACAAAGTACAGACATCATTCATACATCATTATTACCTTAATTAACCAATAATAGTAAATAGTACTTTAATATCACTTGGGACAGTGTTGTAGTTCAGAAGAGTAACACAGTATTTCGTATTATTCCGTTTTAAAAGCTTTGTTGAAAAGCAGAGGTGGATAGAAATTTTAAGTAGTTTGTAATTCAGTATTTTTTCATTTAGATAAAATGAAAAAATAAACTAAGGTAAAATGAAAGTGATGATATTCTTCACTCACTCAGTGTATTTATTTTTCTACATAAATATTTCTTTCTGAAATTAGTGCCCCAACATAAGAATAGTGACAAAAGTGATGTATTCATTTAGAGCACTCTCAAATAGTTTTAAACAGCAACATGTCATGGGAATTGTCTGTGTGCTGTAAATGTCTGCTATAGTGCTGCAAACCAGATTTCCCTACGGGCAAATAAAGATTCTTTCTACATCATTAAAATGAACTTTCCTTTGAATATATTCTTGAATACCTCTCACATTGTCCTTTTTAACGTCCACTTTTGAGCTCTATCATTGCATATCCCCAGGCGTCCGCGTACCACACAGGTAGAGGCCAGAGTAAAGAAGATGGGTAAGGCCCTGGCTGTGGTTCGAAGATGCAGAAATTATATTACATCAGACCTAACAAAATGAATTATAAATAGTTTAATTCTTTCACAATTAGATTACAGTTGATTTGGGCTACTGCCAAAAGAAACATTTCAACAAAGTACAACTTAAGCAGAACAAAGCAGCACGATTAGCTTCTGCCCAAACAGAACTAGTATGGACATTATGCTCAACTCAACTGGTTAAAGGTGGAAGACAGAGTGAAAGCTGCTCTGCTTACTGCAACATGGAACATATTACAGCACAAGAATCCCAAATGTATCTATGGACAATTCAAACAAAATCAAGAGTCGCATGGATACACAACAAGACAGGCAACTGCAGGTCGATTTCTCATACCAAGTTTTAAACCAATTTTGGTGAACAAACTGTAACCTTCAGAGCAATGAAAGAATGGAATAAATTGCCAGTAATGTTAATTAACACAAAACAAGTAGTGGCATTGAAGAAACAAATACAGATGGTTTTGGGAGGGTCATATTTGAACTATGAAATAACATAATACATGTTTCAACAAAGATATTTACAATATATGTTTTGTCTGAAACATGTCATGTAATTCAAATTGATCCTAAATGATTTTTTTCTTTTTTAAAGAAGGCCCCCAGGAAGATTAGCTGGCCCATGGGTACAGCTAATGGGGATCCTAATAAATAAACAAATAAACTGGTTGGGAATCACTGACCTAATGGTTGACCTGCACTCACTGACCTGGACTTAATGGGGACAGGTGCTGTGATTTTGGCTGTGGAAAGTGTCCTTTTTATTGTAAATGAGTTTCCTGGCATATCAAAGATTTACACACATATGGGTTATGTTTATGAAATATTTGCAACAACAAAAAACACCCTATACATACCTCTTTCTTTCCTTTTATTACATTCATTATGTCTTAGTTTCAACAAATGTTTATAAGGTTCCTCTAGAAAGACACTAACACCAGTTCAAATACCCTCCGTCCAAACATCTTGTATTTAAACAATTTTGTTAAACTTAGTGTCTTTATAGAAGAACCTTATAAGCACAGCCCACATACACTTTTCTTTTAATTAATAAATATACATACACTTAAATAGCATCTTTAGCGGATAAAACATTTCTAAAAGGTTAATCGCAGAAGTAGGTGCTCCTTTATTGTTCTAGTGCAGTGGTTCTCAAACTGTGGTACGTGGGCTTGTTCAGGTGGTCATTTATGACTCACTCTCATGTTATAGCCTACTGATATGAGTCGGATGCCCTCCCATCCTCTTATAAGATGAAGGCAGGTTGATGATTTAGTAAAACAAGGAATTGGAATACAGATTCTGAACTGATAAGGAACACAATATTAAATCTTATGAGGTCAGCTGATTAATATTGGGATTCATATGTGCCACAGTTTGTTTAAGACTCTTGTAAATAGCAGAACTTCTTTTATTTGTGCTTAATATGTTTTAATGTAATAAATATTGTTATAACATTTAATGACCACGGTTTAAAGCCTTGAGTCTGTTTCTTATTTCATTTTCCAATAACTGGAAACTTCTTGACAAACAAAAAAGCGATGATAAAAACCAACGAAAAAGAAAAAAAAATGACAATAGCACTTCCAAAATGTGATTCAAACACTGTAAAAGATCGACAAAAACGTGCTGGAAAGGCAACAATAACGCAACAAAAAAGCGACAAACACACGACTGAAGAGTGATGAAAAAGCAACAAGAAATCCACAAAAGAGCGACGACAAAGTGACAAAAACACTTGTGCAGGTCTTAGCTTTCAAATGAAGCGTTATCTGGCCTATAGGCTGTGAGCGCCTGTTGAGAAGCTTTTAGATTTGGGTAAGCTGAACTGGAGATAATGTTAAGGTGGGGGTTAATATAAAACATTAGTGGATTTTCCTTTTGGGCGTTTCTTATGTTAATACTAAAGGAATACTGCTGGATCTGAGAGAGAGACACCACCACACTCTGTCTGATTACAGAGACATCACTTTATCTAAATCAATGTCTTTGGAGTTCATGTTGCTCTAGTCACAGAATATTACACATCCAAAGAAAATACTCCACCAACATCTTTTCAGCAGCTCATGAATACATGTTTATTATATACAAATGCAAAAGTACATATTTAATAATGATATATGAGTGAAGTAGACAAAGCAGCACTGTCTAGGAGTATATAACGGACTGTGAGGCAAAGAGAATCATCAGCATAAAAGGTCCTGGTACAAGATTATCACTTTTGATCAAACTTTTGTAAACCTTTTGAATCCAATAATTTGTTGTTTGATAAGTTTCCGCTCTAACACATCCCAATACATATTTGACCCATTCTTCAAAACCACAGGAGTGACAAATCAGATAAAAGAAGTGTGTTATGCATTCAGTATCAATCTGTAATGTGTGCATTCTTCAGGTCAGCCATTGCCAAAGTCCAGAGCGATAATATAAATATTGATTCAAAGATTCTTTCCCCCAGCTTTCGGCTGCACTGTCATCTGGACTTGGGAACAGATTATTTTGGTTAATTTATACTTAGATCAGAGTGAGGCCTTTTTGGTTCAGTGGAAACTGGTTTTAGCCATAGGATCTGGCAACCCGAAGTGCAGGACTGAGTCTGTTTTTTGATTGGATAATTAGCCCAAGAACCAAACAACAAATATAGACATAAACAACTTTTTGTAATTGTGAATAATCAACATTAAAGCTGTTAAAAGGTTGATTTAAACATGTTTACTTCTGTGGATCAGAGACAAGCCAGACTTTAAAAAGCACTTTTAGGCAGTGGCTCTAAACTGGGGACTTTGCAAACATAACTGTTGATGTTGTTTTATTGGGATAGAAGCTTGAATCAGCAAAACTTTGATATAGATGAATAATTATTATAAAAATGGGCCACATTGCAAATTATTTTTATCACAAGATGAAAACATTTGTATTTGTATTGTGGCGTATCATGATATGTTAAAAGTCAGTCCTGAGGCTGAGAACCACTGCTTTAGGAACAAAACAATGCACAGAACTATGACAGGTTTCTCCAAGAGGCTTTGACACTTATAATGTCCCACTGGTAAGAGAGCTGGCTGTTTACACCTCCGTGTGTCTGTCTTTAGAAAACCTTGTTACTGAGGGTTTGCTAAATCAAACATTCAAAACATGAAACTAAATTTGTGAGGCTTAAAATGTTTGGTCTGTAATTTTCTAATACAAAACTGCTTTGTTACCCGGCCGACTCACTGAAGGTTACAACAATTTCTGCAAAATGTTGCAGTTGGGCTCGCTAAAAAAACAAAAAAAACAGAGAGACATTATAAACAGAGCTGAAGAGGCCACAGGAGCAGACAGGAGAAGAGAGAGTAAGAAACTTACTCTGAAACCTCGTCTTGCCTCTTAACTGAGGGCGGTGAATTTTAATTTTGATGTTCCATTGTCTTTGGAGTGATGCTGGAAAAGATTAAGCAAAGTATAAAGCTTTGGCAATTTCAAAATATCTGTTGAAAAATCGCTGTGTTGGTGATGCTGCTGTTTAAACTAATCTGGGGGTCGGGATTTCCACTGATTTAATGAGTGAAGAAATGAAAAAATAAATACAGAAACTTGTGAAAAAGCACAGATAAATACATTTGCCTCACCTCAGACTAATAACTGAAGAGGAGGATGACATGACAAGGTGGTGTCAGATTATTTGTACTGTTATTTGCTTACTAGCAGTACACTGATGATCTGGCAGAGAGGATGTTATGGATTAGTCTTGGTGCTTGTGTTTTGTCTATGTTGTGATACTACTGCTTTGTGTTTTTTATTGTTTTTTTGAGACCAGAGTTGTTCCCATGTGTAAAATGTGCCTTGTCTCGTTCTGTGTTACCTGTTGTAAACTAAAAGCCCCCTAAGAACAAGTGTAAAAATGATCATAACACTTAAAACAATGTTATTGCTTTCTCCATATTAAATAAATAAATTAAGCTGCTGTGTGGGTTAGACTTACGGAGAATCCTCCGGCTGAAAGGCCGTGGGAGAATCCTTTGAGTGTCCCGTCTCTAACTTTGGATCAGACTGAGATGTTTCTGCTTCAGTCCTGGAAACAGCAGAGGAACTCCAGGTGATACTTTGAGCTTGTCATGATCTTCACACATTTACACATGGTGCTCACAGCTCAGTTGGATTTTTGGATCTAATTCTGTGAACTTACTGTGAAACCCCATGTTCTCTGGAGGCAGCAGGAGGAGGAGGGGTCTTTCTCAGCCGTTTGCCTTTCAGCTCTGGGAACAATTGTAAGCACATCCTGATAAAAGAATGACATTGAATTACTGATAAGACAAAATAAGTCCCAGAATTCCAAAACTATAATACCAGCATATTGATGTTATGGACACATTAACTACTTGGCAGGACAGTGACTGAGTGATGCATTCATGCCTCTCAGTGAGAAGGTCCTGGGTTTGATTCCTGAAGCATGTGGGGATTTTCTGAGTGGAGTTTCAATGTTTCAATGTGGCCAAACCAACCCAAGCTCAACATGTGGAGATAGTTTCCATGATCCTGACTGGTTGAATCACAGAGATATTAAAGGTTGGGTCAAATGTAAAGGACACTTTTCCCAACTGAGACATTATGTTGCTCGTTTCACCTTCAGTGGACACTGACAGTGCTTTTCAGTTGTTATTAAACATAATTTGTTCAAACAGATACTGTATGATTGTTTTATCTGTATCTGTACTTCTATTGAACCAGAGGAAACCCATCCAGACACAGGGAGAACCCCAGGACTTTTTTGCGATGAGATGTGAGTGCGAGTCAATCAGTCAGTTGGAATAAGACTCTTTGTGTGGAGCACAGAGTCTGGGTTGTAGAGCAGAGGTTTTCTGATGAAGTTCAGGATCCACTTTCAATGTATCCCAACAAGCCGTGACCCAAATGAACATTTAAATTTAAACCTACACTAAAAAACACTGTCCAACCAAAAAATACTTTGCTGTGGCCTTGTTTCAAAAAGCTTCTGTAATGTCCAAAGATCCAGTGTTGCATTTATTTCTCACCAAGATCTTGTATTTATGATGGAAGAGTGTGAGCACTGAGCAAAGCCTTCTCCAGCACATCTCAGAGATTCTCAATGGGGTTAAGATCTGGACTCTGTGGAGGCAAATCTATCTAACGCTCCCTGATCCGCTCTTTAACAATGTGAGCCTGATGAATTCTGGCATCGTCATCTTTGAATAAGCTCGTGCCATCAGGGAAGAAGAAATCCATCCACAGTTAGTTAAGTCCACGTTTTGTTTTTGTTTCCAGTTGGGCAGTGTTTTAACCCCTTAACCCCCACCTTAACCAAGTGCATTTTCTCCAGTTCAGCTTTACTCCAATCTAAAAGCTAAGACCCACAAAACTCTAAGCGTCTCGTTATGATTGTCACGTTTTCGTCTTTGGTTGTTTTTTCATCACGTTTTTGTTGTTTTATTGACACGTTTTGGTCACATTTTCATGGCTTGATCACAGTTACATTACACACACAAAAGGTTAGACGAGTTTTGTAGGTCTTAGCTTTCAAATGAGGTGTTTCACTGGCCTATAGGCTGTAAGCTGCAGTAAAGAAGTTTTTAGATTTGGGTAAATCTGGAGGAAATGTGCTCAGTTAAAGACGGGAGGTAAGAGGTTAAGCAGTAGGTCCTGTTTAAATATATTTAGTTTTAGTTTATTTATTTGTTTGAGCAGTTAACCTGCTCAAAGGGAGTGGGCTGAAGCCAAAGGCTTATAAGCGCCCACCCCAAAATAAAAATAGTAACATTACATTTAATATTTACAAGGTAGCAAATCATAAACAAAGGAACATAGGGCAAAGTAACAATAAATGATGAAGAATAAGACAAAAACAACAGCAAAATAAAGAACAAAAGAATGTGCTACTTTTATGTTATAAAGGTGCATTCATACATATTATACTCTGAGATCTTGCTACTTCCCAGTTGTCATTACTATCCTCAATATAATTTAATTTGGGTTTAATTATCATTAATTATCATTATTAAAGGTGCATTAATACATATTATATTCTGAGATCTTGCTACTTCCCAGTTGTCAATACCATCCTTAATATAATTTAATTCGGATTTATTTATCATTATTATTATATTTGTTTAATTGAGTTATATGTGAAGTATGATGTAAGCCCTGCATAATGAGGTGCATTAAAAAGCCAGGGTGTAGAGCGGGCCAGTTGAAGAGGGCAGTAACTCCCCTCAACAAACCCCCACCCAGCTGCCCTAACAGCTGATTTTGTAGATGATGTTCCTATGCTGAGTGGTGCATTAAAAGACAAGGTTTTGAGCCCGTTGGGATGGTCCCTCTCAACAGATTCATAACTTGCCTACCCTAATTCTCAATTTGTAAATTTGAGCAATAGAATGACAACCGTTCCAAGCAGCAACACTCTTCCTTGATTATAGATAATTGATCCTACTGCGCCTCCTAGTGGTAACACATTTCTTGTTCTCTGTATATTTCAAAAGTCTTTTGTTTGTATTTATATTTGAACAGGTTGATATTTGGACTTCGTTTCAACTCCATTTCCAGTTTATTCCACAATTGTACACCATTAACTGTTGGGCTAAAACTTTTCAAAGTTGAGCTATGTTTCTGAGTCCTAAAGTTTAATGATCAATATGATGATCAATGACCGTATGATCAATATTTCAATATGATCAGTATGATCAATATTTGCATTGATCATACGGTGAATTATCAAAACAATGTATAGATGGTCAGTTTTGGTGAAGGCAGCGAACCTCAGTCGTGACGGTCGTGACGGTCGTGACGGTCGTGACGGTGATTCATCTGGAACTTCAAAATCCTTACGTATGTCCATTGACCATCGCCTCTTTAATGTTATTTGCCGATCATTGCTGGAGAATCAGAAAAAGGTCCAATTAAAAATTATGAAATATTACGAATGGCTTAACTGCACAAAGTAAAACATCTGTTCTGAAACACATGTGTGCATTCTTCACATCTTTAAAACCACATCACATTAGACAATGAGACAATCCAAGCCCAAATACATCCACTTTTGTGAATGACATGGGGATTTTTTTATTTATTTTATTCTGAAAACATGAAAGAACATCGTGGGTCTGTGGGTAAAACCACCAGATCCTAAACCAGGGGTCGGGGAGTTGGTCTATTGGCAGTTTTTCTCGGCCAATAGGTGGCAGTACAGGAGGCTATTATTACATTTTGAATGTTATCAAACCTGGACTAAACCTCATGAACCAATAAAAAGAGATCACTGTGATTAATGTGTTTAAACCAGTGATTCTTAATTGGTGGGTCGGGAACTATTTTCAGAGGGTCGCGGGCCTGCAGGAAACGTTTCATTCAAGATTTATCACTAAAGAAGAAAACATAATATTCTGTCAAAATGGCTGTTATTGGTTTGTCTGTTTCTGTCATAATTTCAGCTTCATTTAAAGCAATAATTGGTGGGAACATTTAGTATTTTACATTATAACAAATTCAATTCTTATTTTGGTCCCGACACAGAATCAGTTGAGAACCACTGGTTTAAACCACAATTTAAAACACTTTTACTTTTGCTCCAATTCAAAAATGGAAGCATTAGAAAGTACTGATACCTGCTCTACAGTACTCACAGATAATGAAACTTACACAGATAGCAAAGATGTGGACACTGAACCCAAACCTGTTTTGAACCCGGAGTCCTCATCTCTGTCCGGATCAGACATTTGAACCTGTGAAAACACATATAGTTCAGATATTCTTCAAATATTATTTTTATATTGTAGAATGTGTCTCTCTCTCAGATGGAGGAGAAACCTCCACATGGTATTTACGTAAAGAATATCCAAAAGGAAAATCCACAAATCCATTTACTTTTCTCTGATCGTTTCATTCCAGAAAAGCCTCATTGTCTGTATCAAATACAAACTAAAGACATTTACCTGCACATTTCGAGCAAAAATACAGATTTTTATCTTATTTTATCTGACAGACCATAACAGTTTTAACATGTTATAAATATGGTTCTTCGTTGCTTATATTAAATTATTAGTCATCATTCTGCACATGAATTCTCTCTTTGGAAAAGCAGACAGGAGTTTCACAGATAAAGGGATTTCACTTTCATGGAAAAATGTTCCCCACCAGAGCTCGTCATTACTTTTGTTTATTTGTCACTAAAGTCTTTTTCTAATATTACCAGCCACTAAATGTTTTTCAAACCATAATTTGTGATGTAATATACAGATGTTGATGGTTATATGTAGCCTCGAACAAACACATTTAACTAAGCTTAAGTCTAGTTAGGCTATAATAAAATCAGATCTCAGCTGAACTGGCCAAAGTGAGAATAAAACGGTTACGATCCAAAATAACTATAAATAATTGAAACTCTTAGGAAGTAGCAACTGTTGTCGTGCAATTCAGTGTCTGATTAGACAAATTCTAATTAAAAGTCATGTTAAAAGAGTTTCAAAAATGAAACAAAATGAAAATAAATACACTCCCGCTCAAAAGTTTGGGGTCACCCAGGCCAGTTCTACAGCTTCTCTAATCAACAGTTTTCAGCAGTGCAGCAGAATTGCACGAGGGTTTTCTGATCATCAATTACCCTCTAACACGATTAACTAATACAATGTACCATTAGAACAATAGAGCGATGTTAATGCACCTCTGCACATATGTAGGTATTCCATTCAAAATTACCCATTTTAGAATATTCACAACATTAACAATGTCGAGACTGTGTGTCTGATTAACTTAATAAGTAAGTGGTCATTGTACAGGCGTACAACGAAATAATGTTCAGGTGTTAGTCCTGAGCTGCTGCAACTGAGCCGCGCTGCCACTGTCTCACCCTGACCCGCGTGACCTTGGAGGTCGGGGAACCTGAAGCACTTGGAAGAAACCTGGCTGCCCTCTGTCGAGGGCGTGCTGGGACCTAATTTCAGCCTGGGAATTTGGAGAAGACCGGCCCGGAATTATGGCTCCGTAATAGTGCGCTGGTCTCAAGTACAAGAGGTCGCTGGATCAAATACCACACATTGACAATTTTCTAACAATTTCTCTTTTCACATGGGCCGCTGCACACACAGTCTGAGCCTGATGCAAACCCACAATCAGCACAAGTTATGTAGATAAAAACATTTATTTGACCACTTTTCTACCTTTCACTGCCCTTTTCTCTCTTTACTCGCGCAGACACTTGTCTCCGCTGGATTGGACTGCACCAACTTGAACTAAAGCGGAGGGGTGTTCCACTTAAACACCCCTCTGAGTTAGTTCAATATGTAATGGTATCTCCCTGCCGCAAGAATGAAAAGTTCAATGCGAATATTTTTCAGATTTTCATTCATTAGTCGTTATTTTGATAGATTTCCATGACAATTACGCTTGTGTTACTTCATTTATATCTGGAACAGCAGCTCATGCTCCTGCTGCAGCCCAGTTAAAGCCTTTAGGCCTGGAATAGTGAGTTATTATTTCATTATTTTATTCTGATGGCCCGGCCCAGAAGCACCGGAACCGAGCGGCCCACCAGGAAACGTCCCGACTCTCCCTATGGCCAGCACGCCTCTGCCTTTGTCTCTTCTGATCCTCTGAAACGGTGCTGCGCCTCCTGGGTTTGTCTCTGTTTCAGAGCATGGTGTCCTGCACTGGTCAGTTCCACCTCCTCCTTCCTCTTCCTCCTTTCTTTCACCATCTCCTTGTTTGTCCCTTTTTTATTTCCTGTTATCCTCATTGAAAAAAGTAGTGCTTTTCTTTCAAAAATAAGGACATTTAAAGGGACCCAAACTTTTGAGCGGTAGTGTAAATAAAAACTGTCCAACAAAATACAAGGAGGTGCAGTGACTGTTCAAGAGGGGAATGGGAAAAATAATTTCTCAATTTTATTGCTAAGCAAAAGTTTATTGTTTAAAAGTTGATAATTTTGGTCTATGCATTTAATTTAGAATATGTTTGAGATTTTCTGTTTGTAGTTTTGTTCTGAATGAATAAAAGAAAAGTCTCTTAATTCCGAATCAGATGTTTTAGAATTGGACATTTTTTTGGGACAAAATTGCCCAGATTGAGTTTTATTATTTTTATTTCACTTCTTATAAATCTAGTTCATGTACAATTTTCAACATTTCCAGTATTTGCAGTACCGATATTCTGCAATATTAAATAAAGTGCATAGACCAACGTAAAATGTAAACTTTCCAGTTTCAACAAAGTGACACTGTTGTAAGACGTCAAATCCAATACAATACTATTTTGTGAATCTGCAGACATAGATCTACAATGGCTAGTCTGCAGATTTACTACAGCGTAGCTACTAGTGAACTACTGGCCCCGCTATTAGAGGAGCAACACATTTGATACATAGTGCTCAATAAATTGGTATTTAGGCTTCAGTTTTTGATTAGGAAATAGTTGTTGGTAACACTTTCGATGCTGGTTCATCAGTTTGAGCATTAAAAGAGAGAAGATTTGACATATATAATATTTTTTATTCTAAAATCTTTTATCTGCACTCTTGTCTTTTACTGTAACTGATTAACTTTATGTTGATGTTTTATTGATTGATATTATCTGTTTTTTTGTAATTTTATGCAACTTTGAATTGCCTTGTGTATGAATTGTGCTCTACAAATAAACTTGCCTTGCCTTCTCTGCACCTGCCTTGTCTGTCGCCGCCGCATGTCAGGGGATGAAAATTCTGCAAATATAAATTGTATAACCCGCCCCGCAGTGGGATCAGGAGAGGGCCAAACAGCGGAGGTAAAGCAAACACAGACGCACAGAGGGGGGAAAATAGGAGACAGCGAGATCACAAACTGCAAAACGCTGCTTGTTTTATGAAAATATATCCGCATATTTACATCAAAAACCTGCTCTAAAGATGATGAAATAAGTTGTGACTGAATTCAATGAACGCACGTACGGCGCGGGCAGCCCACGGGGACCGCGGTGGAACCCGCGACCCGCGCATCACTAACAGACATTTGCCAATAGCAATTTAAAAAATTAAAAATAGGCCATGAGCACATTTGGGAATTGCCTCATGGTGGGGGCAGAGGGGCGTGGCGGGCCGAGTGGGCCTTAGTTTGAGGACCCCTGCTTTAAGTGGATTTAATGTGAGCTCGATGTTGGTGCTGTTCCATTTTTCCTCCACACATGGCGTCATGTGTTCCTCCCAAACTATTCAACTTTGGTTTGCTAAAGAGCACTTGGATGCTCCACAGCACTACTGGCAAATATACTGTGGACTGATTAACCCAAAGTTGAAGTTGAACAGCTTGGAACTTCTCTGCAATGGTGTTTTGATCAATGTAGGATTGTAGCTGCTCCTAAACAGCCTTTTCCAGTACTTTAAAGGGCAGCTTAGATATAGGCTTGAAGTTAGCCAAAGTAGTGGGGTCCAAATTAGGCTTTTTTAAAAGAGGCTGCACCACAGCCTGCTTAAAATCAACAGGGACACAACCAGATTTTAAAGAAGAATTGATCAAGTGAACTATACACAGACCAATGGATTCAAAAACCTCCTTGAGGAGACCTGGAGGAATGATATCCACGGGACAAAATGATGAGCGCGCTTTGTGAACAATCTTTGTTAAAATGGATAAAGACACTGGCTCAAAAGTGTCAAAAGTAGGCAGGCAAGGCAACTTTATTTATACCGCGCATTTCGTACACAAGGAAACTCACTGCACCTGTAGCATGACATGTTGGGACACATGATTGTTTAGGGCAGATGAAACAAGACAGGCCCTGACAAAGTTGAGGTGAAGGCACAAGACCAGAGGAGTCACACGAGTTGACAAGCCTATTTAGTGTCTTAAAAGAAACTGGGGATTTTTAGCATTAAAGGATACAAGATTAGACAGGAAATTAGCTTTTGCCGTTTTTACTGCTTTTTGATAAGCGACTAGTCTGTCTCTAAAAAATTCAGAGGAAACTTGAAGACGATGTTTTTTCCATTTCCTTTCAGCTTGTCTGCACATCTGTCTAAGTTCTCGAGTGTTTTCATTAAGCCATGGTTCAGTTACTGGTTTGGCACGCTTAGTCCTGTAAGGAGCCACTGCATCAAGTATTGCTGTACATTTAGAATTAAAAGTTGATAAAAAATGATCAGGGCTCATATTGGAGGAAAAGTCATTCATGTGACGCGCACATATAATGTATTTTAATGTATTTTATTATATTGCTCTGTGTGAGCTGTGTATGGGCAAGCCAAAGGCAAATTTATGCCATCATTGTACCGCGCATGGTAGACGATAAGTTTTTCTATTCTATTCTAAACCCTTATGACATTAACAGACAAGTCCACTAGTCTGTTGGTTTATCTCTTAAGTTTATCTCTTAAACACCAAAAGCACCTTCCCCAAAATTCAATAAACTTTATTGAATTTCTGAGCACTTTGTGTCTAGTTTCTCTTAACACATAAAATGTCTAACTGATATTCACCAACATAAAGAAGTCTATTTTTATCCACGTCACTCCTGTTGAAAAGCATTGTATTCCAAAAGTCTTTAGCCATTTTCTTACCTTTGTGTTTAGTGGGTGATCTTTTCTCTAACTGAAACAAACCAGTGAGAAAGTTTAAACATCTACAGTGTCTAATGATAACATTTCAGCTTCCGTAGAAAGAACACGTGTTGCATCACTTTTATTGGCAACTAACTGTACATCAAAAACACATGTACCCTGACTCTCCTTTATGCGCCCTGTGGCTACGTTAGCATCAAGAGCTACACAATGCAGGGTGTGGACAAATATTCTAGCTTGTTCATTTTATATCAGTCTGTAGCCTCAAAAGTTAAAGGGCCCCCCGTGCTCTGGCAGATTCTGAACAACCACACGAAATTCTGACATAGCCTAGCAGCTAAATGTTTAAGTATAAAACTGGGCAAAGAAGAGTCTTACCTCAGTTGCAGCACAGTCAAAATGAAACTAAAAAGGCAGGAGGAGAGGAACCAGGGGCGTGGGACGTGAGGTCTGTATTGTTAAGGGGGCAGGATTCCTGAGAGGGGTTTGGCTCACCTTTCGCAGTCGAGTTTTTATTTAGTGTAGGCCTATAGTACTGCATGTGTGATTTGTAATGAATGGATCTTATGCACAGCGCACGGTGTTATGTATTAAGATTGACTTTATGATTAGTTAAATCTGTTTTGCACTTCACTGGCTGCTTTTGTTCCGCACTGACCGACCTAACTTACAGCTGAACTACATTCAAACCCGCTGTTATCTCCTGGCGCAGGTGAATGAAATACGTGTCTAAACTTGTGTAACCGAGCGAGGGGTCTAACTGGTGGAACTAGGACTGAGTAGACACTAACCCCGTATAAGAATTTTTCACAACACCACCCTGAACCTTATGGGGTCAGGGAACCCCGATCTACATTCACCCCGCCATAGACAAAGTACACGCAGGTCCGTAGAACTGAAAGGACAATGAGACATTTTTATATATAAAATACATTTCTTTTATTAGGTCCTAAGAATTAAATAGTTTAGATCATTCCAAAAAAACAAAAACATTTCAGTCAGAACCCAGAGTCGTACAGAGAACTCCCTGGGGCTCAGAGCAGCATAAACATGGCGGCCTGTGCACCGACCGCTTTGGTGAATCATGAGTGAAGTCAATTGTTGTACAAGTCCAGACGATGCATCCAAGAAGAGGGGGAGGCTCTGTGATATCCAACCCACTATGTCAACATGCAGCATCCCACATACAACCAGGTCTTATCCGGAGTCATGTTCGGCCCCACAGATGCATGAAGTCAGACAGTGATCGAAACGCGAGGAATGGAGAGTGTCCCCTCAAAACAAGACGCTAACAATCAACTCAAATAATGTGCGCCGCCATCGGGCTTTTCGCCAACAGAGAGGACGACTCAGGGCATCTGTAGCAGACAGGCCAAAACTCCCAATAGCCCGGCAGCTCTACTGCGCCCGGCCATGTCAATGGCCGCTGGCTGCTCTGTTTTGCGACGACGACACTGGAGGCCGCCATTTCTGCGCCATTGCTGTAGTACCGCCATATAGCCGCTAGTCCCCCATTGGAATGCATTGTACTTTAGACACGTTAAGAACAACTTTAATCCCCGGTGCCTCATTTTTTGGAACTGTCTACAGCTAGATATTCCTCCTGTGATTACGCTGGGTTAGACACAATCAGAGGCACCGGGCTGGTTATCGTAGGATACATTTTAGAAATCTCGTACTTAATGAGGGTCGGACTGTTAGCATTGGAGCTGCGCGAGCTACACGTCACCAATGGCCGAGTCTACAGTGAAGATCCCGCCCTTATGCCCTTATTAGGAACATGCTTCGTCAGAGCTGGGGAGGAGGAGTCTGTAAATCTGCCATGAATTCCCCGTCGAACGTGGTCATTATGGTAAACGGGGAGGAGTGAGTATTGACGGTCTATTAATATGTCTATGGGCCATGTTCGGCGTCAGAGGTGAGGGGTCGGCCACGTAAGGGCCTTTTTATATATAGAGCGCCCCCTCTTACCTCATCGGCCACTAAAATAAAGAGCGCTGCGGCCACACTACTACACTTGTTTAATACTTGTCTTATTAAACCTCCGTGTGTCCGTGCGCTGCGCTCTGGATAAAAGCCATTAAAGCCAACGCAAACCGAGACACTTTTCTATGAGAGGTGATGCGCGACGCGGAGGAAAACAAAGGCTTTTAACTTTCAGTGGCACAGGCGAGTCTATGGACAAACAGGGAGATAAGACTGCTGTAAACTTTCTTGGGAGTTACGAGAGAAGCAGCGGAAAAAGAGGAACCATCATCAGAGTTGAGTCAGTTGAGTTTCTTTATTCTCTGGTCCTCCTCAAATCATTGATGAAAAGTAAATGAATTCTCATTAATGATTGGGAACCTGGAGCCTGTATCATAGCCTACAGTACATCGTATGATAAGGTGAAGCTTAAACAACAGCCAGTCCAGTTATTATGACTCTCATGTTACAGCCTACTCATATATGTCACTGATGATTTAGTAAAACAAGGAATGGTAATACTGACTCTGAACTGATAAGGAACACAATATTAAAATCTTGTGAGGTCAACTGACTATTCGGATTCATATGTGCCACAGTTTAAGACTCTTAAATAGCAGAGCTTCTTTTGTAAATGTGCGTTTAATATGTGTTAATGTAATAAATATTGTCACGGTTAAAGCCTTGAGTCTGTTTCTTATTTCATTTTCCAATAACTGGAAACCTCCTGTAGTGTAAAACTGAGACGGGACGATGTCAAATGGATAATGGACGAGGACATTAACCTCTTAACCCCCACATTACCTGAGCACATTTCCTCCAGTTTGGCATCACCCAAATCTAAAAGCAAAACGTACTGGAAAAGAAACAATAACATGATTTAAAAAACAAGACAAAAACACGACTGAAGAGTGATGAAAAAGCAACAAAAAAATCAACAAGAAATCCACAAAGAGCGACGACAAAGTGACAAAACACTTGTGCAGGTCTTAGCTTTCAAATGAGGCGTTATCTGGCCTATAGGCTGTGAGCTCCTGTTGAGAAGCTTTTAGATTTGGGTAAAGCTGAACTGGAGATAATGTTAAGGCGGGGGGTTAATATAAACATTAGTGGATTTTCCTTTTGGGCGTTTCTTATGTTAATACTAAAGGAATACTGCTGGATCTGAGAGAGAGACACCACCACACTCTGTCTGATTACAGAGACATCACTTTATCTGAATCAATGTCTTTGGAGTTCATGTTGCTCTAGTCACAGAATAATTACACATCCAAAGAAAATACTCCACCAACATCTTTTCAGCAGCTCATGAATACATGTTTATTAATATACACATGCAAAAGTACATATTTAATAATGATATATGAGTGAAGTAGACAAAGCAGCACTGTCTAGGAGTATATAACAGACTGTGAGGCAAAGAGAATCATCAGCATAAAAGGTCCTGGTACAAGATTATCACTTTTGATCAAACTTTTGTAAACCTTTAAATATTGATTCAAAGATTCTTTCCCCCAGCTTTCGGCTGCACTGTCATCTGGACTTGGGAACAGATTATTTTGGTTAATTTATACTTAGATCAGAGTTAGGCCTTTTTTGTTCAGTGGAAACTAGTTTTAGCCATAGGATCTGGCAACCCGAAGTGCAGGACTGACTCTGTTTTCTGATTGGATAATTAGCCCAAGAACCAAAACAACAAATATAGATTACACAACTTTTTGTAATTGTGAATAATCTACATTAAAGCTGTTAAAAGGTTGATTTAAACATGTTTACTTCTGTGGATCAGAGACAAGCCAGACCTTTAAAAAGCACTTTTAGGCAGTGGCTCTAAACTGGGGGACTTTGCAAAAATAACTGTTGATGTTGTTTTTATTGGGATAGAAGCTTGAATCAGCAAAACTTTGATATAGATGAATAATTATTATAAAAATGGGCCACACTGCAAATTATTTTTATCACAAGATGAAAACATTTGTATTTGTATTGTGGCGTATCATGATATGTTAAAAGTAAGTCCTGAGGCTAAGAACCACTGCTTTAGGAAACAAAACAATGCACAGAACTATGACAGGTTTCAAGAGGCTTTGACACTTATAATGTCCCACTGGTAAGAGAGCTGGCTGTTTACACCTCCGTGTGTCTGTCTTTAGAAAACCTTTGTTACTGAGGGTTTGCTAATTCAAACATTCAAAACATGAAACTAAATTTGTGAGGCTTAAAATATTTGGTCTGTAATTTTCTAATACAAACTGCTTTGTTACCAGGCCGACTCACTGAAGGTTACAACATTTCCTCAGTGTGCAGTTGGGCTCGCTAAAAAAGAACAAAAAAAACAGAGAGACATTATAAACAGAGCTGAAGAGGCCAAAGGAGCAGACAGGAGAAGAGAGAGTAAAGAAACTTACTTTGAAACCTCGTCTTTCCTCTTAACTGAGGGCGGTGAATTTTAATTTTGATGTTCCATTGTCTTTGGAGTGATGCTGGAAAGATTAAGCAAAGTATAAAGCTTTGGCAACTTCAGAATACTGAACAGTGTAAAAGCCCCAGTGTTTGGAATAACGCCGTTTAAAATAACGGCGTTATTTTTTCAGTAACGGAGTAATCTAATTCATTACTCTCCCCGTCGTTACAACGCCGTTATCGTTACTGGGTAAACAAAGTGGCACGTTACAATTACAGTAGACTGAATGAGCGCCGCGGTGTCGGCTCACGCAGCAGGAGCGGCGGAGAAGGTGGGTCACATTTTCATGGCTTGATCACAGTTACATTACACACACACAAAAGGAAGAAGTTTAGACGAGTTTTGTAGGTCTTAGCTTTCAAATGAGGTGTTTCACTGGCCTATAGGCTGTAAGCTGCAGTAAAGAAGTTTTTAGATTTGGGTAAATCTGGAGGAAATGTGCTCAGTTAAAGTCGGGAGGTAAGAGGTTAAGCAGTAGGTCCTGTTTAAATATATTTGCATTGATCATACGGTGAATTATCAAACAATGTATAGATGGTCAGTTTGGGTGAAGGCAGCGAACCTCAGTCGTGACGGTGGTTCATCTGGAACTTCAAAATTCAAAACTGCATTCCTTCGACCGTTGCCTCCGTGATGGTCTTAGCGAATCAATGCTGGAGAATCAGAAAAAGGTCCAATTACAAATTATGAAATATTACGAATGGCTTACCTGCACAAAGTAAAACATCTGTTCTGAAATACATGTGTGCATTCTTCACATCTTTAAAACCACATCACATTAGACAATGAGACAATCCAAGCCAAAATACATCCACTTTTGTGAATGACATGGGGATTTTTTTTAATTTAAGTTGGTCTATTGGCAGTTTTTCTCGGCCAATAGGTGGCAGTGCAGGAGGCTATTATTACATTTTAAATGTTATCAAACCTGGACTAAACCTCATGAACCAATAAAAGAGATCACTGTGATTAATGTGTTTAAACCAGTGGTTCTTAATTGGTGGGTCTGGAACTATTTTCAGAGGGTCGCGGGCCTGCAGGAAACGTTTCATTCAAGATTTATCACTAAAGAAGAAGAGAAACATAATATTCTGTCAAAATGGCTGTTATTGGTTTGTCTGTTTCTGTCATAATTTCAGCTTCATTTAAAGCAATAATTGGTGGGAACATTTAGTATTTTACATTATAACAAATTCAATTCTTATTTTGGTCCCGACACAGAATCAGTTGAGAACCACTGGTTTAAACCACAATTTAAAATACTTTTACTTTTGCTCCAATTCAAAAATGGAAAATTAGAAAGTACTGATACCTGCTGTAAAATGTAAGTATAAGTAAGTAAGTACTCACAGATAATGAAACTTACACAGATAGGAAAATCTGGACACTGCTCTTTTGAACCCGGAGGCCTCATCTCTGTCCGGATCAGACATTTGAATCTGTGAAAACACATATAGTTCAGATATTCTTCAATATTATTTTTATATTGTAGAATGTGTCTCTCTCTCAGATGGAGGAGAAACCTCCACATGGTATTTACGTAAAGAATATCCAAAAGGAAAATCCACAAATCCATTTACTTTTCTCTGATCGTTTCATTCCAGAAAGCCTCATTGTCTGTATCAAATACAAACTAAAGACATTTACCTGCACATTTCGAGCAAAAATACAGATTTTTATCTTATTTTATCTGACAGACCATAACAGTTTTCACATGTTATAAATATGATTCTTCGTTG
Organism: Neogobius melanostomus; assembly: GCA_007210695.1. Taxonomy (NCBI): domain Eukaryota; kingdom Metazoa; phylum Chordata; class Actinopteri; order Gobiiformes; family Gobiidae; genus Neogobius; species Neogobius melanostomus. The sequence continues at coordinate 11,201 of VHKM01000588.1, read as the reverse complement.
CTTATATTAAATTATTAGTCATCATTCTGCACATGAATTCTCAGTTTGGAAAAGCAGACAGGAGTTTCACAGATAAAGGGATTTCACTTTCATGGAAAAATGTTCCCCACCAGAGCTCGTCATTACTTTTGTTTATTTGTCGCTAAAGTCTTTTTCTAATATTACCAGCCACTTAATGTTTTTCAAACCATAATTTGTGATGTAATATACAGATGTTGATGGTTATATGTAGCCTGGAACAAACACATTTAACTAAGCTTAAGTCTAGTTAGGCTATAATAAAATCAGATCTCAGCTGAACTGGCCAAAGTGAGAATAAAACGGTTACGATCCAAATAACTATAAATAATTGAAACTCTTAGGAAGTAGCAACTGTTGTCGTGCAATTCAGTGTCTGATTAGACAAATTCTAATTAAAAGTCATGTTAAAAGAGTTTCAAAAATTAAACAAAATTAAAATAAATACACTCCCGCTCAAAAGTTTGAGCTTGATCGATTTAGTAATTTCACACTTATTGTGACACAATAATAGTGTGTAATGTATTCAAGAGCACTTTGACACAAGTGCTTTTGGCTACAGTCGGCCATCTCTTCATTTCTTTGTTCCCACATAAAAATGCTGGATGTCAATATGATGACATTAACTAAGACAGTGTTGTTGCTCTGAACGGTTGTCATTCTATTGCTCTAAATTACAAAATTGAGAATTAGGATAAGCGAGTTATGGATCTGCTGAGAGGGACCCTCCCAACGGGCTCATAAACCTCGTCTTTTAACGCACCACTAAGCATAGGAACATCATCTACAATACAGCCAGTTAGGGCAGCTGGGTGGGGGTTTGTTGATGGGGAGTTACTGCCCTCTCCAATGGACCCGCTCTACACCTGGCTTTTTAACACACTACCGTATATAGGGCTTACATATTACATAATCCATTGAACACACACAACAACAACAACAAAACAAACAAAAACAAACAAAAAAAACTGAATGAAGGAAATGACAGCTGGGAAGTTGCAAGATCACGGATAATATAACATGTATATTAATGTGCCTTTTGAACACAGAACTAGTGCCTTTTGAAATTGTTATCTTTGTTTGGCAGTGGTAACCATCTGTAAAGAATGAGGAAAAAAAAAGTATGTGTGCATATATGTGTATATATAACTTAATGATCGCCTTTTTCACTTGCTTTGTATTAGTCATAGCGTACATGAAATGAGACAGTTGTTGTATTTGTGTTTCCTTTCAGTTGTGTTTCCTTTCCGTTTCGTTAAATTCTGTTAACTTATTCTTATACGGACATTTCCGTGTTGAAATGACCGCTCTGGTGGGTTGTAGGTTTTCTTATGCCGGTGGGGCAGTATGATGTTGCTTAATGTAGGATTGATATTGTAAATATAACAGGCAAATTGGGTCACGGGGGGGTACGTTGTGTGTGTGCTGTGTTCCTGCTCTTGTGTCTTGTACTTTGTAACATGCTCCCTGTACTATTGTGATTTGATCAATTGTTTTTATTTCAATGATGTCGGGGGTGGGCGCTTATAAGCTTTTGCTTCAGCCCACTCCTTTTGAGCAGAAATTTTAACTGCTCAAATAAACTAAAAATAATAATAATAATAAAATAAAATGATCAAGTCTCCTATAACCTCATTTAGCGTTACATCCAAAACTATTATTTTAATATGCTAACTGCTCTTCCAAGTCATAAACAACACAATATAAAGGTAAATATTAACGTACCTCGTTCTTAAGGGACTTTCCAGCAAGAGAAAGAAAAGAGAAATGAAACTAGAACGGAAGTGGGGGATGGGCGTATATGACTATCTGGAAATGTTATGTTGAACAAAACCAAAAACTGTTTGGTTGGACAAAGACGACACAGGCTTGAAAACAAGATATTGTTTTGTCACATAAACTAGAGGAGTTTATGTGACAATTACAACTTGAAGATGCCAACACTGAAGAGGTAGCCTACATGTCAAGATAAGAAAAGATAAGAAAAGATAAGATAGAACTGTATTGATCTCACAAAGGAGAAATTCACTTTTTCGATCAGCTCTTAAGAAACACTCAGGGGATGAAAATAGTCAGGATTTATTTGTATTCATTACATTTAATTTATTTATTCATTTGAGCAGAAAAGTATTTCAAACATTTTTTTTTACAGAAGAAAGAAACAAAACAAGACTATGGTTCTCAAAAGGAGTATAAAGAAAGTAGCAAAACATACCCCTGATTTCTCATTCATAATAACATCACAGAAACTTTCAGCATACACTTGTGCAAGAAACAGATGCACAAGTCTATGCTTGTGCATTAATATAAATCATACAAGGATTTATCATTTACAACAATAAATACATCATATGGATTTATACCAAGGCACTTGTTCAATCATGTAATAGTATCTAGGGCTATCTTATTGCCTATACAACTAAGAGAAAACTTTCAAGGGCAAAAAACATATAAATAATGAAACAGAAAAATGTAAGAAAATAAGCTATAGAAAATGATAAACCTAAAACTCAACATTGGCAGAGCAAGTTTACAGTCATAGTGCAGGTGGTTGATAAAGTGACGCTGATACAGGTTTTTGCACATGTTACTTCACAGTCTTGTTATACAGTCTGACAGCAGTGGGGATGAAGGACCTGCTCCTTCTTGCACTGAGGGTGTCTCAGTCTTCCACTGAAGGAGCTGCTCAGCTCCTCTACAGTCCCGTGCAGTGGGTGGGATGTGTTGTCCATGATGGAGGTGAGCTTGGCTAACACCCTGCTGTCCCTCACCTCCTCCACAGAGTCCAGAGCTGACCCTCCTGACCAGCTTGTTCAGTCTGTTCTTGTCCCGCTCTGTGCTGCCCGGGGCCCAGCACACGGCAGCGTAGTGGAGGCGACTTTGGTTCTTCTTGTACAGGATGTCGGTGTTATGGGGGCCAGTCAAATTTCTAACCACCTCTGCTTTTCAATGAAGAGCTTTTAAAACTGAATAACACTACATACTGTGTGTAACTCTTTTGAACTGTATATCTACTTATTGTAAGCTACTTTTTTTTAAAGTTACTTCGCTAAATAAACATCTCAAAACTCGCAGAATCTTCAAACAAAAGTACGGACATCATTGATACATCATTATTACCTTAATTAACCAATAATAGTAAAATATACTGTGACATGGCGCCTGTTGTGCTCCCTCCTGCCTGTTGGCGGCGCCCTGTATATAAATGGCCCCTCAATTAGCTTCCTGTTCCCTGACCTCAAGCACTTCCTGCTTTGGTGCACCACCACTCCCATCTCAGTGCCCTGTAGAGCGCATTAGATGCTGGCTCCCGTTACCTTCATGCCCTCACAGTGGTGTGTGAAGCTGTAGTGTCAAGTTGGCAGTCCAGTGATACTGTGGAACTTGAGTGCCCAGTTTCTCGGCCGGACCCGCCCTTTTCAGGCCTCCGGTCACTCAAAAGCGTTAAGCTCTGGACCAACCTTTTTCCATTTTTAGATAGTCCCCGGCTACTTGGAGCCCAGAGACACTGGCGAACCAACTGTTGCTCTGATTGTTGGACTCTGTGTAACCCTGAGCAATGCTCTGTTATAGCTGTTTTATGTTTACACCTGTTTAATTTGGACCCGTTTAGTTACTGGATGATCCCGGACTGCTTTTATTGTTTCTGAACTCCATTCTGTGAACTAAAAGAAAGCTGGTGGTTAACCGAAATAACCGTGCTTAACTTGGACTCAACTGGTGAAACCTGGACCCTACAACGAAATGAATTAATGACAAACTGCTTTACCAAACAAATGTAAAATAAATTGATGTATTATATTTTCAAAATGGAACAAGTGTCTGTCCTCAATTTAAACGAACCTGTGTGACCTTTCTGGTAGTTCTGTGTTTTCCGGGCTGACCACCCGGTGGCGTTGTCGCAGTCACCTTGGTAGTTTTACATGGCTAAAGCTACCTAGCTCTACACCACCCTGTCACAGTACTTTAATATCACTTGGGACAGTGTTGTAGTTCAGAAGAGTAACGCAGTATTTCGTATTATTCCGTTTTAAAAGCTTTGTTGAAAGCAGAGGTGGATAGAAATTTAAAGTAGTTTGTAATTCAGTATTTTTTATTTAGAGTAAAAACTGGCTGCTGCGTCTTTTCCTGTGTTAGAAACATAATAAATACTCTTAGTTGTAGATCCTGAAATCACTCCCAGACTCCATAAGTAATCCCGAAAATATAGGTCATATCATGTCATTGTTTTGTCTACATTTACTTTCTAAATTGAGACAGAATTTGATATTAAACTGAAAAGGCAAAGTGAGAGTAAAAGTTAGTAACCATGATAGAAACGTACCCGGCTTGTGTTAAAGCCAAAGCCCTGTTTTAATTCATAATTGTGGTGTAAATTTAACACCAAGTCCTCGGATGTCCAAAGACCTGCGTTCATCCAGGTTTTAAAAGGTTTCCTCCGTTTATTTTCTGTATGGATGCAAATAAGACCCAAAAAAACCCCAAACATCCCAGAAAAGATGTTTAAAAAAAAAAGTAAATTTATTGATAAAAAAGCTGCACAATATAGTTGGAGGAAAGGTCCAAACGCTCAAATAAACTAAGGTAAAATGAAAGTGATGATATTCTTCACTCACTCAGTGTATTTATTTTTCTACATAAATATTTCTTTCTGAAATTAGTGCCCAACACAAGAATAGTGACAAAAGTGATGTATTCATTTAGAGCACTCTCAAATAGTTTTAAACTAAATTGTCTGTGTGCTGTAAATGTCTGCTATAGCGCTGCAAACCAGATTTCCCTACGGGGCAAATAAAGATTCTTTTTACATCATTAAATGACTTTCCTGAATAATATTCTTGAATTTTACCTCTCACATTGTACTTTTAAGTCCACGTTTTGACTCTATCATTGGCATATCTCCCCAGCGTACCACAACAGTAGAGGCCAGAGTTAAGAAGATGGTAGGCCCTGGGTGGTTGAAGATGCAGAAATTTATATTACATCAGACCTGACAAATGAATTATAAATAGTTTTAATTTTTCATAGATTCACTGCAGTTGATTGGCTACTGCCAAAAGAAACATTTCAACAAAGTACAACTTATGAGCACGATTAGCTTCTGCCTAAACAGAAACTAGTAATGGACATTATGCCCAACCTCAACTGGTTAAAGGTGGAACGACAGAGTGAAGCTGCTCTGCTTACCTGCAACATGGAACATATTACAAGGAATCCCATTTATGTATGAGCAATTCAACAAAATCAAGAGTCCATGATAACAAGACAGGCAACTGCAGGTCGATTTTCCAATTACCAAGTTTTCAACCAATTTTGGTGAACAAACTGTAACTTCAGAGAATGAAGAATGGATAAATTGCCAAGTAGTTATTAACACAACAGGGTTGAGAGGAGGGAGAACAATACAGATGGTTTGGGAGGGTCCATATTTGACATGAAATAACATCAAGATATAATCAATATATGTTTGTCTGAAACATGGTTCATGTAATTCAAATTGGGAAATGATTTTTTTTTTTTTTTAAAGAAGGCCAGGAAGATTAGCTGGCCCATGGTACAGCTAATAGGGGATCCTAATAAATAAACAAATAACTGGTTGGAATCACTGACCCTAATGTTGACCTGCACTCACTGAAACTGGACTTAATGGGGACAGGGTGCTGTGATTTTTGGCTGTGAAAGTGGTCCTTTTTATTGTAAATGAGTCCTGAACTATGGTTATGTTTTGAAATATTTGCAACAACAAAACACACCCTAAACAACCATCTTTTTTCTCCTTTTATTACATTCATTATGTCTTAGTTTCAACAAATGTTTTATAAAGGTTCCTCTAGAAAGACACTAACACCAGTTGCAAATACCCCTCCGTCCAAACATCTTATTTAACAATTTTGTTAAAGCCTGGTTGTCTTTATAGAAGAACCTTTATAAACACAGCCCACATACACTTTTCTTTTAAATTACATGACACTTAAATAGCATCTTTAGCGGATAAAACATTTCTAAAAGGTTATACGAGAGTGCTGCCTTTATTGTTCTAGTGCAGTGGTCTCAAACTGTGGGTACGTGGCTTGTTCAGGTGGTCATTTATGACCACTCTCAATGTTATAGGCCTACTGAATGAGTCGGATGCCCTCACATAGTTCCTCTTATAAGATGAAAGGCAGGTTGATGATTTAGTAACAAGGAATGGAAATATACAGATTCTGAAACTGATAAGGAACCAATATTATCTAATGAGGTCAGCTGATTAATATTGGGATTCATAATTTCCCACAGTTTGGTTTAAGACTCTTGTAAATAGCAGAACTTCTTTATTTGTTGCTTGATATTTTAAAATGTAATAAATATTGTTATAATAATTTAATGACCACGGGTTTAAAGCCTTGAGTCTGTTTCTATTTTCATTTTCCAATAACTGAAAACTATCTTGACAAACAAAAAGCGATGATAAAACCAACGAAAAGAAAAAAAAACAATAGCACTTCCAAATGTGATTCAAAACGCGTAAAAGATCGACACTGCTGGAAAAGCACAATAACGCAACAAAAAAACGCGACAAACACAACGACTGAAGACTGATGAAAAGCAACAAGAAATCCACAAAGAGCGACGCAAAGTGACAAACACTTGTGCAGGTCTTTAGCTTCAAATGAGTGCGTTATCTTGGCCTATAGGCTTGTGAGCTCCTGTGGAGAAGCTTTTAGATTTGAGTAAAGCTGACTGGAGATAATGTTAAAGGTGGAGGTTAAAAAAACATTAGGTGGAGTTTTCCTTTTGGGCGTTTCTTCTTATGTTAATACTAAAGAATACTGCTGGATCTGAAGAGAGAGACACACCACCACACTCTGTCCTGATTACAGAGAATCACTTATGCTAATCAATGTCTTTGGAGTTCATGTTGCTCTATCCACAGAATAATTACACATCCAAAGAAAATTACTCTCACCAACATCTTTTCAAGCAGCTCATGAATACATGTTTATTAATATACAAATGCAAAAGTAACATATTTATAATGATATATGAAGTAAGTAGACAATAGCAGCCTGTCTAGAGTAATAACGGACTGTGAGGCCAAAGAGAACTCAGCATAAAAGGTCCTGGTAACAAGATTATCATGTTGATCAACTTTTGTAACCTTTTTGAATTCAGTAATTTGTTGTGATAAGTTTCCGCCTAGCACATCAATAATATTTTGACCATTCTTCAAAACACAGGAGTGACAAATCAGATAAAAGAGGTGTGTTATGCCATTCAGTAATCAATCTGTAATGTGTGGATTCCTTCAGGTCCAGCCATTGCCAAAAAGTCCAAGCGATAATATGATTTCAAGATTCTTTCCCCCCAGCTTTCGCTGGCACTGTCACTGGACTTTGGAATAAGATTATTTTGGTTTAATTATACTTAGTCAGAGTGAGGCTTTTTGTTCAGTGGAAAACTGGTTTTAGCCATAGGATCTGGAACCCGAAGTGCAGGACTGACTCTGTTTTTTTTGATTGGGATAATTAGCCCAAGAACCAAAACAACAAAATATAGACTTCACAACTTTTTGTAATTGTGAATAATCTACATTAAAGCTGTTAAAAGGTCTGATTTAAACAGTTTACTTCTGTGGATCAGAGACAAGCCAGACTTTATAAAAAGCACTTTTAGGCATGGCTCTAAACTGGGGGACTTTGCAAAAAATAACTGTTGATGTTGTTTTATGGGATAGAAGCTTGATCAGCAAAACTTTGATATTGATGAATAATAATTATTATGAAAATGGGCCACACTGCTAATGATTTTATCACAAGATAAAACATTTGTATTTGCTTTAAGGAAACAAACAATGCACCAGAACATGAAGGTTCTCCAAGAGGCTTTGACACTTATATGGTCCACTGAAGAAGCTGGCTGTTTTACACCTCCATGTGGTCTGTCTTTAGAAAACCTTTGTTACTGAGGGTTTGTTAATTCAACATTGAAAACATGAAACTAAATTTTGTGAGGCTTAAAAATGTTTGGCCTGTAATTTTTCTAAACACCACTGCTTTGTTACCAAGACCGACTCACTGAAGGTTAAAAAATGTTGCAGTTGGGGCTCGCTAAAAAAAAACAAAAAACAGAGAGACATTATAAACAGAGCATGAAGAGGCCAAGGAGCAAAGACAGGAGAAGAGAGAGTAAAGAAACTTACTCTGAAACCTCGTCTTTCCTCTAAACTAGAGGGCGGTGAATTTTGGATTTTGATGTTCCATTGTCCTTTGGTAGTGATGCTGGAAAAGATTAAGCAAATTTTAAAGCTTTGGCAACTTCAGAAATACTGAACAGTGTAAAAGCCCCTAAGAACAAGTGTTAAAAATGATCATAAACTTAAACATGGTATTTCTTTGTCCATATAAATAAAAATTAAGCTGCTTGTGTGGTTAAACTTACGGAGAAATCTCCGGCTGAAAGGCCGTGAGAGAATCCTTTATCGCACATTTCCTGATACAGTAAAAGAATGAATTGAATTACTGATAAACAAAAGTCCCAGAATTCCAAAACTATAACACCAGCATATCGATGTTAAGGACAATCTTAACTACTTGGAGGACAGTGACCTGAGTGACGCATTCATGCCCTCAGTGAGAAGGTCCTGGGTTGATTCTGAAGCATGTGGATTTTCTGAGTGGAGTTTCAATGTTCCTCAGTGGCCACACCCAAGCTCAATCATGTGGAGATAGTTTTTCCATGATCCTGAACTGGTTGAATCACAGAGATATTAAAGGTTGGTCAAATGTAAAGGAACTACTTTTCCCAACTGAGAACCATTAGTTGTTGCGTGATTCACTCAGTGGAACACTGACAGTGCTTTTCAGTTGTTATTAAATATAATTTCTTCAAACAGATACTGTATGATTGTTTTAATCTGTAATCTGAACTTCTATGACCAGAAGGAAACCCATCCAGACACAGGGAGAAACCCAGCTTTTTTAGTAAATCAGTCATTGGAATAAGACTCTTGTGTGGAGCACAGAGTCTGGGTTGTAGAACAGAGGTTTTTCTCTGATGAAAGTTTCAAGGACCCACTTTCAATGTTATCCCAACAAGCCGTGAACCCAAATGAACATTTAAATTTAAAAACCTAACACAAAAAACACTGTCACCAAAAAAACTTTGCTGTGGACTTGTTTCAAAAAGCTTCTGTAATGTCAAAGATCCAGTGTTGCATTCATTTTCTCACCAAGATCTTTTTTAAGATGTGAAAAGTGTGACACTGTGCAAAGCCTTCTCCAGCACATCCAGAGATTCTCAATGGGTTAAGATCTGGACTCTGTGGAGGCAAATCCATCTAACGCTCCCTGATCCGCTCTTAACAATGTGACCCCGATGATTCTGGATCGTCATCTTTAAATAAGCTCGTGCCATTCAAGGGGGGAAGAAAGAATCCATCCCAGTTAGTTAAGTCAGTGTTTTTTTTGTTTTTGTTTCCCGGTGGCAGTGTTTTAACCCCTTTAACCCCACCTTAACCAAGTGCATTTTCTCCAGTTCCAGCTTTACTCAAAATCTAAAAAAGCTAAAACCCACAAAACTCTAAAGCGTCTCCTCGTTAGATGTCACGTTTTGTCTTGGTTTGTTGTTTTCATCACGTTTTTGTTGTTTTTTTGACACGTTTGGTCCACATTTCATTGGCTTGATCACAGTTATCATTACACACACAAATGTGGCCACACATGACAACAAGAGCATGAGAAATGGTGAACAAAACGTGAAACCGTGATTAAAAACGCAAATAAAACACTAAAACTTGATAAAACACAAAAGGAAGAATGTCTAGTGAGTTTGGTAGTCTTAGCTTTTCAAATGAGGTGTTTCACTGGCCTATAGGCTGTAAAGCTGCAGTAAAGAAGTTTTTAGAATTTGGGTAAATCTGGAGGAAATGTCTCAGTTAAAGTCGGGGAAAGCGAGGGGCGGGATGATGCGGGGGGAGGTAAAGGTTAAGCAGTAGGTCTGTTTAAATATATTGCATTGATCATACGGGGAAATTAATCAAAACAATGTATAGATGGTCAGTTTGGGTGAAGGCAGCGAACCTAGTGGTGACGGTGGTTCATCTGGAACTTCAAAATCCAACCGTACTCTCGACTTTTGCTTCTCTGTGATGGTCTTAGCGAATCCTTGCTGGAGAATCAGAAAAGGTCCAATTAAAAATTATAATATTACGAATGGCTTAACTGCACAAAGTAAAATCTGTTCTGAAAACATGTGTGCATTCTTCACATCTTTAAAACCAATCACATTAGACAATGAGAACCAATCCAAGCCAAAAATACATCCACTTTTTGTGATGACATGGGGATTTTTTTATTATTTTATTCTGAAAACATGAAAGAAACATCGTGGGTCTTGGGTAAAACCACCAGATCCTAAAACCAGGGGTCGGGGAGTTGGTCTATTGGCAAAGTTTTTTCTCCGGCCAATTAGGTGCAAGTGCAGGAGGCTATTATTACATTTGAATGTTATCAAACCTGGACTAAACCTCATGAACCAATAAAAGAGATCACTGTGAATTAAGTGTGTTAAACCTGTGGTTCTTAATTGGTGGTCTGGAAACTATTTTCAGGAGGGGTCGCGGCGCTGCAGGAAACAGTTTCATTCAAGATTTATCACTAAAGAAGAAGAAAAAACATAATATTTCTGTCAAATGGCTGTTATTGGTTTGTCTGTTTCTGTCATAATTTCAGCTTCATTTAAAGCAATAATTGGTGGAACATTTAGTATTTTACATTATAACAATTCAATTCTTATATTGGGTCCCGACACAGAATCGCTTGAGAACCATGGTTAAACCACAATTTTAAAATACTTTTACTTTTGCTCCAATTCAAAAATGGAAAAAAATTAGAAAGTACTGATACCTGCTGTAAAACGTAAGTAATAAGTAAAACTCACAGATAATGAAACTTACAACAGATAGCAAAGATCTGGACGCTGAAGCCAAACCTGTTTGAAACACCGGGGCCTCATCTCTGTCCGGATCAGACATTTGAACTGTGAAAACCACATTAGTTCAGATATTCTTCAAATATTATTTTAATAATTGTAGAATGTGTCTCTCTTCATCAGATGGAAAGGAGAAACCTCCACATGGTATTTTACGTAAGAATATACAAAAGGAAAATCCACAAATCCATTTACTTTTCCTCTGATCGTTT